>PVHT020000066.1:31314582-31350342 GCA_004024745.2 Catagonus wagneri
AGAATGGCCATCATTAACAAGTCCACAAACAACAATTGCTGGAGGGGATGTGGAGAAAAGGGAACTCTCCTGCACTGTTGGTGGGAATGTAAGCTGGTACAACCACTATGGAAAACAGTATGGAGGTACCTTAGAAAACTATACATAGAACTACCATATGACCCAGCAATCCCACTCTTGGGCATATACCCGGACAAAAACTTTTCTTGAAAAAGACACCTGCACACGCATGCTCATTGCAGCACTATTCACAATAGCCAAGACATGGAAACAACCCAAATGTCCATCGACAGATGATTGGATTAGGAAGATGTGGTACATATACACAATGGAATACTACTCAGTCATAAAAAAGAATAAAATAATGTCATTTGCAACAACATGGATGGAATTAGAGATCCTCATACTGAGTGAAGTAAGTCAGAAGGAGAAAGACAGATACCATATGATATCACTAATAACTGGAATCTAACATACTGCACAAATGAACCTTTATGCAGAAAAGAAAATCAAGGACTTGGAGAACAGACTTGTGGTTGCCAGAAGGGTGGGGGAGGGGAGGGAGTGGGATGGTAGGGGCGTCTGGGGTTAATAGCTGTAGATTGTTGCCTCTGGGCTGGAAAAGCAGGGAGATCCTACTGAATAGCACTGGGAACTATGTCTAACCACTTGTGACGTGTAACCCTGTCGCCACGCTGTACAGTTGGGTATAATGTAAAAAATTTAAAAAAAAAAAGAAAAAATGTGGAGCTCCTGAGGTGGCACAGCGGGAATGAATCCGACTAGGAACTCTGAGGTTGTGGGTTCGATCCCTGGCCTTGCTCAGTGCGTTAAGGATCTGGCATTGCTGTGAGCCTGTGGTGTTGGTTGCAGACGCAGCTCTGATCCTGCGTTGCTGTGGCTGTGTCTTAAGCCAGCAGCTGTAGCTCTGATTCGACCCCTAGCCTGGGAACCTCCATATGTTGTGGGTGTGGCCCTAAAGGGTTAAAAAAAAAAAAAGGGAAAGAAGAAATGTATGGGAATTATTTTGGTTGAGCCACACCACTGCTTCCCAAAGATAATCAAGAATTGAATAGAGTAATCCTGTACTGTATGCTGTACATCACTATAAAATGAACAGAGATGAAATGTGGATTGTGCACTGACCGGGGCCATAGATGGTAGTAAAAATACAGGGGTAGATGAGTGTTGGGAGGTTGGTAGTGTGATGGTGAAAGAGCTTTGAGGTTTGGAACTGTGGGTGACTTTACAGGCTAAAAGGTAAGAGCATTCTGAGAAGAACCGGGCAGTACATCAGTGCCACAGAAGCCAAGGATAGGAAGGGCAGTGTGGTAGACAGTATCAAATATAGTCTCAAAGTTCAGAAACAATGATCATGATGAAAAGACTATTAAACTAGGACCAGGGGGGTAATTTGTAGCCTTAGAATTTTGAAAGGAAGGATAAGAATAGATGCTGATTTATTTTCCACAGAAGGCTTTGTAGAGGTATTATGGACTGGTGTGGTAATTAGTGTTTTCTTTAGTACATCCTCCAGTCTCATTCTTGTCCACATAACACAGCTACTCAAATATCAGAAAACTCATTTTTTCTCTAAAAAAGAAACTTGTGTTCTAAAGCCATGATTTTATACCTTGAGCTTCTCTTAAACTTTCCTTGCTATTCTTTTTTAAAACAGTTTTATTGAGATAAAAGTCACATACTGTACAGTTCACCCATTTAAGGTATACAGTTAGATGGTTTTTAGTATATTCACAAAATTGTGCCGCTATCATCCCAGAAGAGAAAGTCTGTACCCATTAGCAGTCACTCTCCATTTCCTTCTTATTCCTTGTCCTAGGCAGCCACTAATGTACTTATGATCTCTACAGATTTGCCTATTCTGGACATTTTGTATAAATGGAATCATACAATGCGCGTTCATTTGTGTCTGGCTTTTTTCACCTAGCATAACGTTTCAAATTTTATCCATTTTTGTAGTATGTATCAGTATCTCATTCTTTTTTATAGCTGAATATTCCATTGTATGGATCTCCTTCTACTTATCCACTTATTTGACAGACATTTGGGTTTCTTACTCTTTTAGAAACCCTTCCCTATCTTCATGTTAATTCTCACCCTGCCAACTCCATCCCTCTCATGACTTTTCATGTATATTATAATCTCTGTTATGCATTCTGCTAGGCACTGGGGATATAAAGATGAGTAAGACATGGCCCTTGAACATTCATATGGCTTGTTTATGGTTTACATATGTTTTCTCGTATATTATCTCATATGATCACTCAACTAGCCTGTGATGTAGGCATAGCATTTTTTAAGATGAGCAGTTTGAAGTTTAGATTAGGTGACTTGCCCAAAGATTGCATACTTAAGTCAGTGATGAAGCAATTAGATCATCTTAGTCCATGTCCATTGCTATTTCCACTTCTTTCTGCTGCTACTCTTAACTTAAGGGAGCCTCGTCTGAATTCCTGGAGAAAGAGAGAGGTTGGAAAATCAAAATCATTCTTACTTAGGGAATCAGTAACTTTTAATATTTGATCTTCAGCACTTAAAATGAGATTTTTCTTACTGCATTTTGTCATTTGTGATTTAGATAAATCATTACATATTTCTGCCTTTTCTTTCAGAACTTCAGTGGAGCTTAATGTGATGATGATGATACTGGTAGTGATAATAATAATAGCTAACATTTTCCAAGGTTTTACTCTGTGCTCAAAAGTATTCTTACTACTTTACATTTATTAGTCATATAATCCTTATAATAACTCTAAAAGGTTTTATTATCAGAAATTTATAGATGAGGAAAGAGACACAGAGGGGTAAAGAAACTTGCCTAAGGGTATGTAGCTAGGGATGGAAAGAGCTAGGATTTGAACCTCTGTCTTTTTAGAACTCATTGGCTCTGAATTACTACTATTATTGTGTCATGAATTGATAGAGGGTAATAATTCAAGTAAGGGTATGACCAGAATGTAAAGATTGGATTTTGAATATAGTTGGGGAAACAAACAGCAAAATTAAGTTGATACTGCATCCACATTTCTTGTAAATGTGAGCCTAACACTTCAGTGTACAGAGATGTGTCGTTTAGGCATCCAGGTACCTTTTTTCTGTTTGTCCCTGCTAATAGCCTCTCAACTCAGAAATTGCTCTTCACTGTCAGCTTTGTTAGTTACTTAGCTTTTCACATTGCCACTATTCAGAAACCTTGGCTTGAGACAGCTAAAGCTTACATTTTACCTTTCCTCAGCCTTCCTGTAACTGTGAATCTTTGTTTTCTATTTTGAACAGTTAGCCTTTCAGTCCTTGTTGGAGGTACTCTTTACCTCCTCCACCCCCAAACTCAGAAAACACCACAGTGGCATTTTATAACAACTGTCAAAAAATTTGACCATCATAATTGGCATAACTGGATTTTAGTGCACAAGTAACAAGAACCAAAGCACAGTGTTTTGGTTAAATAGATTGATTTATACTGAAATTGGAAAAGACATCTGCTATTCAGGATTTTGGATTTAATAGAATTTGTTATAACCAGATCAGCAAAGCTTTATTACTGTGGGCCATCTGCTGGGATATGGAAATAGCTTTGTTTTATGGAACCAGATGTATTTATATTTATAACAATGGCATTCTACTTATTTTAAGCAACCTTTTGTAGTTAGGTACCTTTGGCTGCTATTCTGCTGGATCAGCTGATAATCTGAGAATGCAGTGTCTTTCATAGTGCTTATTACTTTTCCATGCAATTGAGATAAAACAACTGAAATGGAGAGCAGATGAGACTCATGGTGTCAAATTTTAGTACTGTAACAAGATAAACTATTAATATGAATATGATACAAGATAATTAGGATCATATTCAATAAGAATTCTTACTTTTAAGCTTAGTTTCTAATAATTACTAAACCACTCTGATTACTTTAATAATTTTACTCTAAATCTAAAGCAATTTCATTTTGGTATATATCAGATCTACATTAACACTGCCTTGTCTGACTTATTTCCCATCACCAGGGGTAAAGTAGTCTGTAAAGGGATACAATAAGAGTAAACAACTATCATTAGAAAGTAGTCCTAGAGAACTGTTCTGAGTTGAATGTTAACAGTTTGGAGATGGGGAAAGTCCTTGGGTGGGAGTTTTTAGAGAGAGTGTAGAAACCTGGCATGTTGGCTGTCTTTGTTTGGGCTGCTTAACAGAATGCCACAGACTGGGTAACTTATATAGACAACAAAAATTTATTGCTCGCTGTTCTGGAGGCTGGAAAGTCTAAGACCAAGTGCCAGCGTGGTCACCTGGTGAGGGTTCCTTCCTGGGTCATAGCTGGTGCTTACTTGCTGTGTCCTTATATAGTTCAAAGGGCAGGAGATCCATCTGGAGCTTCTTTTATAAGAGGCTAATTCCATTCATGAAGGCTTTGCCCTCATCTCCAAATATCATCTGTGGGGAGGGGGTTAGGATTTCAACATAGGAATATTGGGGGAACATAAACACTTAAACTGTAGCATTGGCTATTTTTTCATTATTTTCAAATAATGTGTAGAGAAAGTCATGGATTCCTTTGAAGAGTTGAGGGATTATTCTAGGATGACCCTGTGTCTGAAGGAGACTTTACCCAATAAACTGATTTTAGCTAAAATTTTCACCTAGAATACAAAGCTAAAATCTGTAAATGAAATCTACCTAGACAAAGTCCTGTCCAGTGGTATAGTGGTGTCAAGGGAATAAGATTGGTCTTCTGAATGACTGGTAAAGTGTGGTGCCAGGGTGACCTTATTAAAGATTTTGGAGGTTGGGAGTTCCTGTTATGGCACAGCAGGTTAAGGATCTGGTGTTGCCACACCTGTGGTGTAGGTTACAGCTGTGGCTCACATTCCATTCCTGGCTTGGGAACTTCCATATGCTGTGGGTGCAGCCGAAAAAGAAAAAAGATTTTGGAGATTGGAATTGGCTTTTTCCTAAGGTAGGAAGACCTGGCCTTATTGTGACAGATAGATTTGTGAGAGAAGGGATGAGGGGAGGAAGACTTCTAGAACTCATTAATAATTTCAAATTCTGTATACATACAGAGAGATAGGATTAGGGGAGTACAATATGGTAGAAATTAATTATTAAGATCCCAGATCTTGGCTGGTGTGTGCATGGGTGCTTATTAAATTATTGAAAAGAACTAAAAAGTTTCTGTGGCTTGGCTGTAGAACTTTGGGAAATTAATTACAGATGCAACAGTCAAATGGACTAGAGTCAGGAACAGGATGACTCTTCTGAATGGAGATGGAGTAGACTATCATGGCAGGAGATGAACAATATATGGCATCAGTTTTTGCTAGTGTGGTTGGGTTTGTGAATCTGTGACATGCTTTACCTGTCCTGTGTGATGGTATTGTCCCATATGTGTATATGTAGATGTAATCACTAGCGGAAATAACATCTCTGCATATCAGGGGAAGTTAAGTTTTATGTTTTATTATAGGGCATGTGTATTTTGGAAAGATTTCCATCTAACATTTGAACAGTACTTTATGAAAGGTCTTTTCTCTGATCTATTGCATTTTGGACCCTCACAGCAGTCCTGTAATGTAGGTAAGGCAAGTACTGTTGACAAATGGAGAACATGAGATACAAGCTAAGACTTACTTAGTGTCACTCAGTTATTTAGTAGTAGACCTGAGATAGGAGCCTAGACCCAGTATTCTGTCGATAGTAGAAATCTGACAGTTTTTATGAAGAATGTGCTTTGGATTTTTGAGGTAGAAATTAAAGTTTAAGGACCTTAGGGGACTGGACCTGGGCTACTTGGAACAGAACTTGTCTTGTGATATCAGATTAGGGGATATAAAACTATTGGGAACAACTTCTTCCATTGTTAAATTTGGGTTCATTTCCAGTCGTTGGATATACTTTTATTTGAGCCTGCATTCTTTGTCTTTGTGAATTGTGGCGGTAAGGAGGAGATGGAATCAGAAGGGAAACTTTTAAGGATTACTGCATAGTAGATTTGGTCTTATTTTATGGAAGTATATGTCTATAAAATTTAGAGGTTGAGAAATTGTACCTGGAACATGATTCTGCCGGGGGTGCATGGGTTACTGCTGTAGTGTGAATCTATTGTCTCTTGCCTAGTGGGTAGCAAGTGTGATAGTATATAAAGAAGTTATAACTCCACAGGAAAAAAGACTGGGAAAAAAAAGCATCACATTGATTAGTCTTTATTTTCTCCTTTGAACCTGTTTATATTTCCTAAATTCTTTACAGTGAGCGTATGTCGTTTTAATAGTTTTCCATTTTCTAGTTTTTAAACAATAAACGTTTGCATGATTTTTTGGTTCAAATGAGAATTTGGAAAAATGTGAATCATAGCACTTTTGAAGAGTAATTTAAACACTTGGTGCTGTCAGCGTGTTTTGCTTTTTAGGCAGTTATGTTAATAAAATAGTTTGATAAAGTATTTTATTACAATCTTATAGGTCAAGCTGTGGGTGAATTATGGTTTTTTTTTTTTAAACAAAATGCTGGATTCTTAACCTGCTGTACCACAAGAGAACTCCTGTATTAAGTGTTTGGGGTTTTTCTTTTGCATTAGAGGTTGGCCATTTAGCTCTGCTGATCAGTAAATTAATTTTAGTCCCCCTTAGAGCAACCAAGAACCTAGGTTTGCATATAGTAATTACTTATTAATAAATGACCGAAAAAATGGCACTCTGACTTACAGTGAAAACTAGACTTAAGAATCTCCTCACCTGCTTCCATTTCCTTGGCAGGTTTCTAATAAGAAAAATCAAATCATTAGTGATTCTTTAAGGTACTTGTTTTAATCCGGGGACATTGGGCCCATTAGTTTCTCTCATTTGTTTGCTCATTTATTCACCATCTGTTTTATCCTGAGCACTTTACTAAATGCTGGGGACACAAGTAACTGATAGTATCTCTGCCAGTAAAGTCTGTAGCTTTTGGTTTGGGAGAGCAGTCACAGAGATATCCTAGGTATGTGACAGTATCCTGTTTTTGTTTTTTTTTTTCCTGTTTTCTAGTTTCTGATTAAAAAGGCAGCATGACTAATTTGTATGAAGAACTTAATGCCTTTGATGGTGTGGATAGACAGTTTTAAGAGGAGCTGATGACTTCATAATTATTTTTCTGACTAGAATATTGAAAATCATTGATCTAAAGAATTTACTTATCTAAGGAGCATTGCTTACTGAGGCAGATGATGTAGGCATTCAGATTTATATCAGATTTGCTTTGGGAACATAATTAAATCTTGCATTGACTTTTTTAGGATGGAGATAGTGTCTTTTTTTTGTCTTTTATCCTCTGTGCAGTTGATCTTTTGAACAGCAAGGGTTTGAACTGCACGGGTCCATTTATACATGGATATTTTTCAACAGTGACTGCTATAGTACAGTAGTGATTGCGATGGTCCTATATATGGTCCATGGTTGGTTGAATCTGTTGATGTGGAGAAACCACAGATAAGGTGGGCCAACTGTAAGTTATACTTGCATTAACCCCCATTTTAAGGATCAGCTGTACTAGTAAATGAAAGGATATTTCATATTTGAGCTTAATTTTAAGAATTTTAATATTGATACATTATATTGTATTAAAAGTTACCTCTTGTCTAATACATATGTACACATAAATATAAAATATATATAGACATATGGTATTTCCTAGAATCTTAGGATCTTATTCAGGCCAGCGAGCTATCCCACTAAAACATTTGATAGAGAATCATTGGGCTACTTCTAGAATACCTGTAGTCACTGATACCTGTAAGGTAGCCTTTTAGCTCTAATTGAGGCAAAAATTTGCTTGTAACTGCATCCCTTTTTCCTAGTCCTTCTTTGTGGAACGTTAGGGAACTAGTTTGCCTTCTTTAACAAGATAACCCTTTAAATATTTGCGATTACTCATTCAGCAGATATTTCTTTAGCACCTGCACATGCAAGATGTGGTCTTAGGCATTGTGAGAGATCCAGAGGTAATTAAGAGGTATTGTCTGTTCCCAAAGATCTGATAACAGAGAGTCATGGGCTTATTGAAAAGAGTGGTTTTGCTGAAGATCAGGAAAGCTTCTTGGAAGCAATAATTTTGAATTAGATTAGTGATGGAGCAGTCTCGATTGAGCACATAATCAAAATCCTAGAGATGAGGAAGTATAATGCAGGTTAGAGAAGTAGCAAGAGGCCCAGCTTGACTGTTTCACGAATTCTCCTCAAGGATTTAAAAAATGTTCATTGTTGTATTCTCAGCACCTGGAGGAGTGTTGGCAAATAATAGGGGCTCAGTAAATATATGTTGAATGACTGAGTAAATGATCAAATTTGGGAAATGACATTTTTCTTGAAGAGCCATCAAGTGCTCTAGGATACTGAACACTTTGATAAACCCTTTAGAGGAAAAAAAATTTCCTGACTCAAACTTATTTGATTTTAGAATGCCTATTAAGAACTCCTTTGAAATCCTTGGAAAATATTACACTGGGGTATGTATGGTAGAGGTGACATGGAAGGCTGGGAAGTGTTTTCTTCAAGCTAAACATACCCATTTTCTTCAGTCGTTCTACACTTGACGTTTGGCTTCTAAACTCCTCACTAGTCTGATATCCTTTCCTGCAAGCATTCTAGTTCATATGTGTCCCTAAAATGTGGTACTCAAAACAGAACACAATACTCCAGTTGTGAGCTAATCAGTGCAGAGTGAATGGGACTGCTCCCCTCCTTCATCTGGATACTCTTCTTCTAATGAAGCCTAAGATTGTATTTTCTTTTTAGCAGCTGAGTCACTGTCTTGGCTCACATTCAGTTCTCATATTAATTTACAAGAAGTTCTTTGAGTAGATTCAGAGAGATTTCCTATTAGTAGAGCTAACAAATGAATGTTTTTTTTCTGATTTAGTCTGGGCTGTTTTCTCAGAAGTACTAGTCATTCTTAAGCTTTCTGAAATCTGAGAAAGAAAAGAAAAAGAGTTAATTTACAACACTGGAATAACATGAAAGTCCAACTCAAAACTGAATAAAATATAATGAATTCCCCTATACCCGTCACAAAATCAACCATTATTAAGCTATTTGCCATATGTGACTAAACTGTCTTCTTTTTTTCTTTTGCTTAAGTATTTTAAAGAAGATTGTAGACATTGTCTTTTTATTTTTTATGGCTGCACCCGTGGCATATGGAAGTTCCTGGTCCAGGGATTTAATCTCAGCCACAGGTGCAGCAACACAGGATCCTTTAACTCACTGTGCTGGGTTGGGTATCGAACTTGAACCTCTGCAGTGACCCGGGCCACTGCTGTCAGATTCTTAACCCACTGTGCCACAGTGGAAACTCCATAGACATTGTCTTTTTACCTCTACAAACGACAGTATGCATCTCTACAAAGGCATTTTCTTACAGAACTACATGCCATTATTGTATCTATCAAAATTAACAGTATCTCCTATTAGTGTTATCTAATATCCAGTTTATAATAAAAATGTCTTTGATTATTTAAAAGTGTCTTTTTACGGTTGGTTTTGTCAAGATCCAGACAAAGTCTACCCATTACATTTAGTTATGTTTATTGTCTTTTTTTAACCCTAACACAGTTCCCCCCTTACTTTTTTGGCATATTTCATTCTCTTACTTCTTTCATGTCTCTGTGCCAAGTTCTGTTACTGTTCCTTTTGAAATAGGTCTAATAGTTTTCTTCTTTCACCATAATTTAGCAAACGTTTTGGATTCTTATGTATAAAACATGTACTAGGCATTATGGTAGGTAGAAAGGTCGAGGCTCACAATCCAGTGGCAGAGACAGGTGTTTACAGAAGCAAAACAGAACAGATTATATGCCTTCCGGTGGGTCATGCCTTGATTGTATAGCTTTCCATTTATTTTCCTAAAATATGCCGCTAGTGGAATCTTCTTTAATTATGTCCTTATCAGGAGCCCACAGTTGATTCCTTCTTGAATCAGTTCAAACTATGCTGTTTTGGGCCTGGCACTCCATGCTCCATTAGTTCCCACTTTTTCCTAAAGTGGAACTCCCTGAAGCACAAGCATTCCTTTTTTTTAGACCAAATTTATATTATCTTGTAGAATTTTTATTTCTCAAACAAGGTCATAGACATTGTGAGAGCAGAAATCTTTTTCTGTATAATAATGAAAAGCTTTTCGAGATTCCAGGTGGGCCTATTATTGCTGCCTACTACCTTCCCAGAGACATTCAGAACTTCTGCCAGTTAGTAAATAATCCAGTTCTGAGTCTCTTCATTTATCCACAAAGCCTCCTTAAAAAAAAAAAAAAAAAGGAAGCCCTATTCAGTGGTCTAAATCGCAGGTAACAAATACATGGTTTGAATGTTGTCTTTTCCCCATTACCATGTAATGACAAACTACTAATTGTTTTTAGACATGACCTTCTCAGTGTAGCACTTGGGGCAGCTACTACCTATCAAGGGTAATTGGCAAGTGATAGAAACCTTTCTGCTATCCTTGTTCTAAACCAGTGGTTCCTGAATTAAGCTGTGCATCAGAATCACCTGATACATTTTTTAAGGTTTTTATTTTTTTCTGTTATAGTTGATTTACGTTGTTCTGTCAGTTTCTGCTGTACAGCTAAGTGACCCAGTCTTACATATATATATTTATGAAATATATATACACACATTCTTTTTCTCACATTATCCTCTATCATGTTCTATCACAAGTGATTAGATATAGTTCCCTGTGCTATACAGCAGGATCTCATTGCTTATCCACTCCCAGTGCAACAGTTTGCATCTACTAACCCTAAACTCCCTGTCCATCCCACTCCTCCCTACAGTCCTACAACCACAAGTCTGTTCTCCAAGTCCATGAGTTTGTAGAATCATCTGATACTTGTAATTAGTAGATTCCCTAGATTTCACCCTAGACTCTTGAATCAGGATTTCCAGGAATGGGATAGAAATGTTTCTTGTGAAGTTGGCCGTGGTTTGTAGACAGTTTTGGGGACCAGACAGGTAGTTCATATTTTGTTAAACAGCTCTAGCAGTGGAGACTATACCTGCCCATCTTTTTGATATCTCATTCCTCTGACAATATGTTTTCATATGTTCACTTTACATTTCAGGGATATGATAGGCTCTCTTGCTTTGGATTACACCAGGCAAAGCACATGAATCAAATGCCCAAGATAAAGATATGAGATCCAGAGAGGTGGCATCGTGATTTTCTAAATATAACAGCTTAAATTTAAAACCTCAGAACCCTTCAGCCCTCTGATGGCTTACTCTTTCTCTGTTTGGTGAATACCTTTAAAAATTTAAAATGGAAAAGTTCAACATTTTTGGAGTAAACAGTCTTTTGAATTTTTCTTATTTCGTGTATATTCATTAAAGATGATTTGAACATATACTGTGATTTAACTTCATACACCATTGTCAGATTTTCCGTGAAAGTAAATCTACAAATTGGGGCAACGTTCTTTATTAGACCACATGATTTGATTTTGAGATTGGAGATTGTGGTTAGGTTATTGGGCAAAGTAGAGAGATTGAAGTTTCAGAATTATCCAGTGAGTTACTGACAGACTCAGTAATAGAATCCTGTGCTATTTACTTGGGTTCTGATTTGGTTTGAAGAAGCTTACCTGTGATGTTTACATATATTGCAGGAATTAAGTTTTGGGGTTTGGAAGAAAAGCTCCGTGATGCTTAGCCAAGAAGCTCTCCTTTCCCACATTTACTGCCTGTTTTATTGACACCAGTCCTAAACTATGGAAGGTAAAGAAACAGTGACTGACTTAAACTTCCTACTCTTAAAATTCTTATAAAGCTGAAACTGATTTTTGATTGGCCTGCTTTTTTTCATCTTCTGTTATTAGAGGAAAATAAGACTTGTCCCGGAGTTCCCGTCGTGGAGCAGTGATTAACGAATCTGACTAGGAACCATGAAGTTGCAGGGTCGATCCCTGGCATCGCTCAGTGGGTTAACAATCTGGCATTGCCGTGATCTGTGGTGTAGGTTGCAGACGCAGCTCAGATCTGGCGTTGCTGTGGCTCTGGCATAGGCTGGCTTCTACTGCTCCTATTGGACCCCTAGCCTGGGAACCTCCATATGCCGCGAGTGCAACCCTGAAAAAAAAAAAAAGGCTTGCCCCTAGTCATGTTTGTAAGAGAGAGAGGTATAGCCTAACTAGTTGATTTATAGATAGTGTATAGTGGTTTCCTATAGAATTTTTTCAGGGTGTATACAGGGTGTATACGTAAGTGTATCTTCATTCAGCATGTTTAGTTAATAAACAGTATGTGGTTTTGAAATGGTGGAGGCCATCAGAAAACAAACTTTCCTGAATCACTAATGGTTCAGGGGGTTATAGATTTCAAAATAATTGTTGTAATAGAGTTGCTTTCTGGTGACATCATTACTTTTAACCTCCCCTTCCTTTTCCAGCTTTTGGTGTGGGGCTGGCTCTTGTGGCACTAGTGAGTAAAGAAGCAGAAACTTAACAGAACAAGAGAACATTTGTGTGCGATGGTTCTTAAACTTACTCTTTAAAAAAAAAAAAGACCCCCCAGCCCTATTGAGATATAATTTACATACCATACAATTTACGTATTTAAAATATTAAATTCAGAGTTCACATTGGGGCTCATCGGGTTAAGAACCCGACATAGTGTCTATGAGGATGTGGGTTTAATCCTGGCCTCATCAGTGGGTTAAGGATCTGGCATTGCTGCAAGCTGCAGTGTAGGTCACAGATGTGGCTCGGATCCGATGTGGCTGTGATGTAGGCCTGCAGCTGCAACTCTGATTCGACCCCTAACCCGGGAACGTCCATGTACCACAGGTGTGGCCCTAAAGAGGGGGGAAAAATGTACATATATATATATATAAAATTCAGCTTTTAAAAAACTTATTCATAGGGTTGTGAAATCATTATTGCAGTCCAATTATAGAATGTTTTCCTCTCCCTCTAAAAAAAATAAAAAAAACCTCATACATTAGCAATCAGTCCACTTTACCTGCCCCACCCAGCCCTAAGAAACTACTAATCTAATCTAACTACAATCTGTAAACGAACCATTAATATAAATGTCTGTTTTGGACATTTAATATAAATGGAATCATGAATAAGTAGTCATGTTACTAGCGTCTTTCACTTAGCATGTTTTCAAGGGTCATATATGTTACAGCACGTACCATTTCTTTTTATTGCCAAATATTCTGCTGTATGGTTACAACATCTCATTTATCCATTCATCAGTTACTGGGCATTTGGAGTGTTTCCACTCTTTTGCTGTTACAATATAATCCTGCTGTGAACATTCATGTACAGATTTTTCTGCTGAAGTGCATTTTCATCTCTTGGGTATATTCCCTGGGAGTAGAATGGCTGTATCATATGTTTAACTTTTTGACAAACTGCCAAACTGTTTTCCAAAGTGGCTGCATTATTTTACATTTTCACTCCACATTTTTGTAATCTTTGTTTTTGTCTGTCTTTGATTATAGCCATCCTAACTGGTGTGAAGTGGTATCTCATTGTGGTTTTGTTTTGTATTTCCCTAATGACTAATGATATTGAACATCTTTTTGTATATCTTATTGGACATTTTGATATCTTTTTTTGTAGAAATGTCTGTACAAATCTCTGCCCCCCCTGCCCCTTGCAGTCAAATGCTCTGCTTCTGAGCTATATCTCCCAAACTTTGCCCAGTTTTAAGTTGGGTTGTCTTTTTATTATTGAGTTGCAAGGGTCTGTTATATACATGGATACCTAACTTCCTCTTCTAAGTGTGGATTGGTCCTAAAGAACTTTCTTGGAGGCGGAGAGAAGTAATGGATACAAAGACTGTATTAAAAAGATCTGGTGAGTTTTTAGTTCGATCTTAGTTGTTCTTATTTTACCTCTTTTTCCAGCTCTTGAGGAACCTGATTTATTCATTCATTGAGCAAATATGACTGCAGGCTTTGTACCAGGATTTGAGGATATAACAGATAATGAAACAAACTTTTATCTGCATTTTAGTGGGGTAGAGAAAGTAAAACAAAAGTCCTGTCAAGTATATGATGACGAGAGCTGTGAAGAATAAAACAGTATAGTGGGGATACAGTGTGATGGGTTTTCTAACATATTCTTCACCTTTCTTGATTTCTTAATCTGTTCATCTCTGCTCTGTTTGATCTTATTGCCCTTTCCATTTGTTTTCATTTTATATAGTTTGTAGCTAAACTTCTGTTTCACTCTAATTCTTAACACCCTTGCAGTCTTAATTTTTGCTCCCACTAGTCCACAAAACCCACACTCTGTATTTATTGATCTTCTGTTAAAGGCCAATATTAGTGGTACATATATACAAGGGAATATTAGTCTTAGAAAAGATTGAAATAATGCCATTTGCAGCAACATGGATGCAACGAGAGATTCTCATACTAAGTGAAGTCAGAAAGAGAATGACAAATACAGGATATCTCTTATATGTGGAGTCTAATATATGACACAAATGAACCTTTCTACGAAGCAGAATCATAAAGAGTACAGATTTGTGGTTGCCAAGGGGAAGAGGGGAGGGAGAGGGGTGGACTGGGAGTTTGGGGTTAGTAGATGCAAACTGTTAAATTTAGAAGGGATAAACAAGGGTCTACTGTAGAGCATGGGAATTAATATTCAGTCTCCTAGGATGGGTCATGATGGAAAAGAATATAACAAAGAATATATAAATGTGTATAACTGGGTAACTTTGTTGTACAGGAGAAATTGGCACAACTTTGTAAATAAACTATAAAAAATTTAAAAAATAACCAGTATTATTTTTTCAGTTTGTATCCATCTTAATCTGTGTGTAACACTATTGCCTTTTTCTCCATTAGGTCACTTCTTGTTCTCTCCAGTATAATTTTCTAAAAAAATTTTTTTTAAACTTGTTACTTTTCTCTAAATCTGTTAGAGTTCTCCAAATTTAGGTTCTGGCTTCTCTTCTTCCTCTAATATTACTGTGGTGAATTGATCATTCTCACGTGATTTTAATTGCTTTCTGAGAGCATGTGGCTCTGAGTTCTCAGTTTTTAGCTCTAGCTGCACTATTGCCTTCAGGTTTAACCAGTGGAGCTGAGAGGAACAGCTGATTGCTACTTACTCAGCGGGATTCTTTTCCCTTTACGCCTTCCTCTGGCAGATTTTTCCTGTTTAGGCTGATTAAGGCATAGGTTATTTCCATGACTGCTTTAATGATTACCTGTGACTAATGAGATAACAATTTACAACATTCAGTTAAGTATTCTGATTCAGAGCGGTTGTTCCTTCCTGGATGCTAGTAAATTTTTTTCCTTCAAGTCTTTTGAAAGATAGAGCTGAATTCAGAAATATATATAAAAAAAAGAAGGAATAATCTCTTAGTTTTATAGTATTTATTTTCAACAAAAAATTCTTTCATCTGATATGATGGTGCTCTCATTCAAGCTACTGTCACAGTAACTGGGACATGAATTTTCTCTTTTGTATAGAGAAGCAAATTAAACTTTAGAGAAGTTAATGATATACCCAGGGTTACAATTGGGATTCCAATCAGGGTCTTGACTCAAGGTCATGAATGTTGCAAGTTCTTTGTAAACTATAAAGTATTATATCTCTGTATAGAGGGAGAGAGGAGAGAAGCACCCATAAGAATTACTTGGGAGCTTTTTCAAAATATTTAGGCCCATTTCACCTTCTACTCCCAAATAATGTATTGTTACGTAGCTGTTAGATTTGTTAAACATCTGCTTCCTAAATGTGCATAGTTTGTAACTCAGTTTAATGTACACTTGAAGACTACTTACATTAAAAAGTTCCATATTCTCTTCATAATGGGATGTAATAAAGTAGTTTCTGTTGGAGCATACCCAGCAGTGAATGACTGGCTTTTACTTTCCATACTCTGGTTGTGTCATTCTACACAAAGTTTTTTGGCATATTGATTTTCAAAGGATTTGCAGAGAATACTACTAGGTGCTGTTGGCACCAGCTTAAACTGTATAAATTTTGGATGTAATTGAATTAATGTAATTGCTTAACAGTAGTTGGCTTCAGAAATGTGAGTTTGAAATCAGCTATAATGGAAAAAATAAAAATCATTATTAAAAAAAGAAATGTGAGTTTGTAATCTGGAGGACATTTTGAGATTTTTCCCAATTTCACTGTGAACCTTAGCCTTCTTCTGTGAGAGTTCCCTGTTGCCATTTGCCTCTGTAGGGAGAAGAATATTGACATATTCTTTCAGTTGAACAGCCTGAGGTTCAAGACACCATTTAGGAGCAACAGTCAAAGTTAAAAATGGAGAAAACTGAAACTAAGCCATTGAGGGCATTGTAGATTAAATATTTAGGAGCTAGAGTTGGTAGTAAAAATTCACGTAGCATAAAAAGTCACCATTTTAAATTGTAAAATTGGTGGTTTTATACTGAAGTTTTTTTTTGTTTTTTGTTTTCTTTTTATGGCTGTACCTGCTACATATGGCCGTTCCTGGGCCAGGGCTTGAGCTGGAGCTGCAGTTGTGGCCTGTGCCACAGCAACACCAGATCCAAGCCACATCTGCAACCTGTGCCACAGTTTGAAGCTATTCCAAATCCTTAACCCATTGAGGCCAGGAATTGAACCCACCTCCTCACAGAGACAACACTGAGTGCTCAACCTGTTGAGCCACGATGGGAACTCCACGTTAAAGGTTTTTATGCATAAAGTTGTGCAACTATCACCACTATCTAATTTTAGAATATTTTGAACATTCCAAAAAGAAACCTGTTAGCCCTGCCTACCCTCCTCCCTTCTGGCAGCTAATATACTTTACATATCTAGGATTTACCTATTCTGGACATGTGGTATAAATGGAATCATACAGTATGTGGCCTTTTGTGTCTGTTTTATTTCATTTAGCATAAGGCTCTCAAGGTTCATCCATGTTGTAGCATGAATAGTGCTTCATTCCTTTTTATAGCTAAGTAATATTCTGTTGTATATTATATGAATTTATATGAATATTTTACAGATATGACATGTTTTGTTTATGTGTTCATCATTAATGGTCATATGGGTTTATTCCCACTTTTTAGGTTTATGAGTAGTGCTGCTATGAACATTGTGTGCAAGTTTTGGTGTGAACCTGTTTTAAGTTCTCTTGGGGATGTGTATGTATGTGTGTTCTCAAGAGTATTGTATGTATATATTTGATATATCAGATATATATATTGCTCTCTATATATTTGATCTATCTATATATACATTTTTTATATAAAGACACACACACATACCCCTAAGAGTAGAATTGTTGGGTCATATGGTAACTTTTGTAGGAATTACCTTTGTTTCTGATAAAGCTGATATTGTTGACTATTGTCGAATGTGTTTTAAGTTTTTGGGCCGATGTTCCACATTTTCTTTCCCTACCCACCCAGTCTGGACAGTCGATCTGATATCTAGATTGTTAAGAGTCAACAGAGCAGGCACACCAAGATAACTACCTTGTAGAATCGTGGATGTAGAGTCCTGAAGTTAGCTCTGCCCACTAACCAAGTTACTTACCTTTTTGGTGAGGAGTGGGCTAAGAGCCCAGGAAATCAGGAGTTAAAAAGAAGTGTTCTGCTCTAACAAAGGAAAAGAAAGGAGTTAGGCTAGAAAACTGAAAGCCATTCTTAAATAAAAGACTGTGCCCTTTTATCAGGTTAGAAAATACATTAAAGATGACAAATTCAGTTTTGGACCTGGAAAATTTGGGGTTTCCAGGAGGAAATGTTAGATATTTCTGTTTGGAGATCTGGAGGTTGATCCCTGCTAGCGATGTAGATTTGAGATTCATCTGTATACAGGCATTTGAAATATAGGAGTAGATAAATCGCCCATAAAGTAAAAAAAAACAGAAAAGTATCTAGTAATTCCCATATCTGAACTCTGAGGTTTTGATTCTGCCAAATGGCGTTTCGGCTGTATCTTATTCTCAGTGGCTTGTTTCCTTTTGGGTTTTGTGATTTTTGATTGTGAATTGATTTATTTTGGGACTTTATACTTGGGAATGCTTCCAGGCCTAGATCACAGGCAGGTGCCCTAGAGAGGATTTGCATTAGCTTCTGTCAAGTTTGGATGTGGGACGTTACCATTCTAGGACTACCCTACACAAAATTCTAAGTATGAAGCTTTTAAAACCATAATCTTTTTTTTTAATGTTTGGTTGTCTGGCTTTTTTTTAAAATTAATGAATTTTATTACATTTATAGTTGTACAAAAATCATCACAAGCAAATTTTACAGCATTTCCATCACAAACCCTCAGTGCATCCCCCCCACCCCCCAACCTGTCTCATTTGGAAACCATAGGTTTTCCAAAATCTGTCAGTATCTGTTCCGCAAAGAAGTTCATTGTGTCCTTTTTTTAGATTCCACATGTAAATGGTAGCATTTGATATTGGTGTCTCATTGTCTGACTGACTTCATTCGCATGATAATTTCTAGGTCCATCCATGTTGCTATAAATGCTGTTACTTCGTTTCTTTTAATGGCTGAGTAATATTCCATTGTGTATATGTACCACATCTTCCCTATCCACTCCTCTGTCAATGGTCATTTAGGTTGTTTCCATGACTTGGCTATTGTGTAGAGTGCTGCAGTGAACATTGGAGTACATATGTCTTTTCGAGTCATGGTTTTCTCTGGATAGATGGCCAGGAGTGGGATTGCTGGATCAAATGGTAATTCTATTTAAAACCATAATCTTAAGTGAGGGTCAGCTTATGGTTGTGAATATCAGGGGAGATACTCTTGAACTGCTGTCATAGTCCCCCAGTCCCTTACCAGAACTAAGTGCCAAGGTGAAGAAGTTTTCCTTGCAGTTTTCTTGGGTCACACCTGGACTTTGCCTCTTATACCTTGAACCCTAATAGGTCTTGGAATCACAGTCTGAAGTTAGTAGGGTTGGCAAAATGCCCTGACGGTGAATGAAAGCTGGTCTTGGTACTCTGCATACTTCTTCAGTTTCTTGAACTTAGTGCTTTTTTTTGTTTGTTTTTGGGAGTGGAGGGATGGGGCCATGCCCGCGTGTGGCACGTGGAAGCTCCCAGGCTAGGGATGGAACACGTGCCACAGAAGCGACCTGAACAACAGTAGTGACAACACTGGATCCTTAACTTGCTGTGCCACTGGTGAACTCCTTCTTTTACTTAGTTTTTAGCCTTGATCATACTTCATTTTCTTTAACGTTATTGATTAATTTATAAAGATTAAAAAATTCTGTCCTTTGTTTCATATTTTTGATGGGCATGTTGATCAGTCTGTCTCTTCTGGTATTCTGGCAGAAGTAGGAGTGTCTGTCTCTGTCCAGTGCATGCAAGGACAGTTAGATGCAGGGAATTCAGTCAGCCTCTAAATTAAAGTTATAAACTTGGGACGACATTCAGTGTTTTGTTTGGCCCACGTAGTATTTAGAAAATAAAAATCTGGATATTTAAGGGAGTTCCCATTGTCGTTCAGTGGTTAAGGAATCCAACTAGTATCCATGAGAATGAGGGTTCGATCCCTGGCCTCACTCTGTGGGTTAAGGATCTGGCATTGCTGTGAGCTGTGGGGTAGGTCGCAGATGCGCTGGGATTCTGCATTGCTGTGGCTGTGGCGTAGGCTGGCAGCTACAGCTACGATTCAACCCCTAGGTTGGGCCCCTCCATATACCGCGGGTGCGGCCCAAAAAAAGACAAAAGACAAAAAAAAATCTAGCTTTTGGGGTTTCCTTGTGGCACAACAGGTTAAGGATCCAGTGTGGTCAGTGCAGTGGCTCAGATCGCTCCTGTGATTTGGGTTTGATCCCTGGCCCCAGCCGGCCCCAGAACTTCAAAAAAAAAAAAAAAAACCAGGAGATTTCAAATAAAATTTTGGTATCTTGCTTCCCTTGAAAAATCAGAAGTTTTAAAAAGGTCGTGGTCCTGCTCAGTAACGGTCTCCTCCATTTGTGCAGTGTATGCACAGGTACACACTTACACGCATTTCAGCTTCTCTCATTCTGGTTATCTGTAGAAACTTGTGTCATCGTTTCGCCAGGTAGTAGTGCTGACAGACAGTTTCACATTGTTCTTTGGTTTATTTAATTCTAATAACAAACCTGCAGTTTACCCCTGATGAATAAAGTTATATAGGTGGGAGTTCCCGTCATGGCTCAGCGGAAACGAATCTGACATCCATGAGGATGCAGGTTTGATCCCTGGCCTTGCTCAGTGGGTTAAGGATCCCGTGTTGCTGTGAGCTGTGGTGTAGGTTGCAGACGTGGCTCGGATCCCCAAAAAAATTGTACAAATGGTATTATCCCAAGTTAGAGATGAAGAAATGGAGGTTCATTGGTGTTATATAAATTCTTAAGTGTCTCATAGTATCACAGCTAGAATTTGAACAGCGCTATTCGTAACTGTTTTTAAAGCAGTGGAACTGTTCTTCATTTGAAATCTTAGTGAAGTCCAGTATGTAAACCCAACAAAGGTAGCACTGGTGTAGGTGAGGTGGGAGACAGTTATGTGGGAGTGGGAACCTGCATGCTCAGCTCTTTGGTAGTCTTTAGTCATCTCTCTGGGATCCTTAGCATTCTCGTAAACAGTTTGGACACTCTCTGTCTCTAAATATAACAGTTTGTTAAATTTTATGAATTTTTAGCTTCTTTGGATGTTACAGTTAGAGTGTGCCTATTTTTCTTACTCTTCCTGGTATGTCTGTCTTCCTTAGTATCTTCATCTTATTGCTCAGTAGGATTTTAAAATTTTGTGGGTATATGTTCAAATAATGGTGAATCTTCTAGCATTCTATTTATGTTTTAGAATGATGGCGTGATTTATAGTTTAGTTTATTTTGGAGCATTTGATAACTAACTCTTCTTTACTTTTCAGATTCTCTTTGTGGCCAGATGGGTTTGTATGGACAGACTTGTCCATCTGTAACTTCATTAAGGTGAGTGTTCAATTTTTTTTACTGGAACATGCAACATTTAAAAAGTTATGCTAGTCAATTCATATTAAATCAGTTTCACTCCAAGGTTCAGAATAAAATACTGTAGTTTGTTTCCTTAAATAGTGCTCTTTTGTGGGACTGGGAGTTATTTTTTTTCACAGAGACGTTTGTGGTAGTGGGATTTGGATATTAATCTTCACTTGGTGAATGTACATTGTTCTTGTACATGAAATAACATTTTGCACTTCTTTGTCATTCTTTTTTTTTTAAAAAAAAACTAATCTGCTTTCTATTTGTTTTAATTAGAAAATACATAGTAAATTTTTATTGCCTTTATAGCAGGTTATTAAATGAGTAGATGGCAATTTAAACCTCTTTCCAGAGAATGATATAAACATGATACCTAAATTATCCCCACGTACAATAAATAAGTAAAATGTAAAAAAGTAGGAACTAAGTTGTATTCAGCCCAGTGGTTTTAGATTTTTTTGAAATTGCTAAATCCTTTATATAAATTAAATCTTATATGAAATCCTGTGAATGAAACACATAAATGTGGAGCTTTTCTGCTTGCTTAGACTTCTGTGTTCTACCCTCACGGTTCCCCTGAGGGATTACTATAGTTCTCAGAGCACAAATTGAAAAAATAACCTAAATCTAATCTGTTAATTGAAATCTTTCAGACTTGAAAACAGAGTGTTGATGGCAGCACCTTCCAGTTACCTGTGGTGTTGCAGCTAGCTGTATCATTTATTCATTCAGCATATTGAGCACCTAGTATGTTGTCAAAAATTATTCTAAATGTTGGGGCTACAGTAGTGAACATAACATAAAAATTCTGTAATTACTGGGCTTACATTAAAACAAAATAAGTATCCGAGAATGTCAGTGATAAGGGCTAGGGTGAAAGATAAAATAGAGAAGGTAATAGGAAATATAGGGATGTGTGTCATTTTAGATACGGTAATCTGGGAAAGCTTTACTGGTAAAAAAGATTACATTTGAATGAAGATGTGCAAGAGTGATGGAATGAGCTGTGCTTTGTGTAGGCAGAAGATGAGAATTCCTAGTAAAGGGAATCCAGGAAGTTCCAGGGCAGGAGACTTGCCTCAAATGTTGGAGGAACAGTGACCGAGGTCATTGTGGCTTGAAAAAAATAAATGATTAGAGTTGGAATTGCCCAGCTTTGGAGGGCAGGAGAGATGATACAGAATTATTAGAGCCATGAATATGAAGTCAAGGAATCCTTAGGCTTGAAGGAAATTCTGGTGGTTCAGAATGTTACGAAAGAAAAAGTTTCCTTTTTACTTTTTATATATTTGAATTTTTATCAGACTAAGGCTGGCTATCCTTTTTCCTCAACAAGAAAGCTTTTTCTTTTTTTTCTTTTTAAGGCTGTACCTGTGGCATATGGAGGTTCCCAGGCTAGGGGTCACATCAGGGCTATAGCTCCTGGCCTATGCCACAGCTCCCAGCAACACCAGATCCTTAAACCCACTGAGCGAGGCCAGGGATCAAACCTGCAACCTCATGGTTCCTAGTCAGATTCGTTTCTGCTGTGCAACGACGGGAACTCCAGGAAGGCTTTTCTTCGTACCATTATGACATTTCTTTCCCTGAGAATGCATCTTCCTGTTTATAATGGAAGTAGGTGGAGAGATTGCTTTTCTTCTTTATTGGAGTCCATGTGCCCTGACCCTGACCCAACAACAGATACAACTCTGAAAAGAACTTTAAAGAAAAAATAAGAGTGTTTTTTTTTTTTAATCTCCAAAGTTGTTGTAGAGCTGATTTCAGAAAACACTGATTTCTGCTTAGTGTGATGGGAAGAATCGTTTTACCCCTTCTTTAAAAAAAACTTTATATATGGGTATATCAGGATATTTTTGTGAATTTTAATCTTCCACCGATTGTAGACTTGAAGTTATTTTAGTTGTGGTGTATGCTGACAATCATATATTAAAGTCATTCACTGAGATTTTAAATCCCTTTATAGGAGTAGTTATGTCCAGGTGAAGCTTATATATGGTATTGGGTTAGAAATAATATATACCTTTTTGTTTGATAGAATTGTATAATTGGAAGGGATGATGAAAAAGAGATAGTATGAGTTATTTTATAACTTATTCATTGTGTTATAATTCTTGTGTATAATACTCTACAATATACAATATATATTGTATATATACAATATACTCTACAATGTGGATATAGTATAAACTTAAAATTAGTTAATAAATTGAGAAGCTCTATAGCATTTGAGTTATTTAGTGTCCTTATATCCTAATCTTTCATTTTTGTAATATTCTTATTTTTTTTTTTTTTTTTTTTGCCTTATCCAGGGCCGCACCCGTGGCATATGGAGGTACCCAGGCTAGGGGTCTAATCGGAGCTGTAGCCACCGGCCTACACCAGAACCACAGCAACGCCAGATCCGAGCCACGTCTGCAACCTACATCACAGCTCACGGCAACGCCGGATCCTTAACCCACTGAGCAAGGCCAGGGATTGAACCCGCAACCTCATGGTTCTTAGTCGGATTCGTTAACCCCTGAGCCATGATGGGAACGCCCCATTTTTGTAATATTCTAAATAGTCCATCTATGAAGCAAAGAATTCCTATTCTCAAATATATAGGTAGAAGACCATTGTTTATCATTGATTTTTTTTCTGACTGAAGGTCAGGTTTGGTTTGATAAAAAGAAGAAAAGAATCACCAATTTATGGTGAGGATAAGAGCGAGTGGATTACTTAGAACCACAATAAATTTTAGTCTGCTTTCCCATAGAGTCTTCCCTAAGCCAGAAACGGCCTCCCCAGCTACACTCTTCAGATAGTGTACCTGTATTTTATTTTCAGGTACAGATTCCTTAAGAGCAAAAGGTTACTGGAAAAGCAAATGCTTTCCTTGGGTATTTATTTGCTTTATGTAGGCAGGTGAACACATACATACACGTATATAACATACTTCCTTTACGTATTGTAGCAGTAGACTTTTTATAATTTGGCTCGATTAATGCAAAATAAATTTGATTTTACTTTGGACTTGTTAAAGTGGAGCCCTTTTTTCATTTCAGAAAGCCGAACATTTATGAGCAATGATTTTATGGTTCACATGTGTGTTCAGCCTAGAACACTGTGTTATCAGTAGTACTTTCTGACCTTTTACTTGAGATCTTTTTCTTTTCTTATCTTTTTCTTTTTTTACACTTATTTTTTCCTCTGTTTTGTTCTCCCATTAAAGATGCCTTTTATTATCGATCCAGTCTGTTTGCTTAGAATATGTTAGGGAACACACAGGGATTTTTAGTACCAGAGAAGCTTGTGTGTTAGTTTCCCACATGAATTTCCGGTCCATCTGTTTCCTCATTTCCCTCTGGTATTGATGACCCTGTTCTTTGGAATGACCAGAGGAGGGTAGAAGGCTTCTTGATGTCTTTGTTTCTAGTAGCAGTTTTGGTATTGTTAAGGCAGCTTTGGTAAATCGTCTTAGAATCAGGTAGATCAGGTTCAGATCTCTGCCACATATCCATATGGTCATGGACAAGTTACTTGACTTTTCTTAGTTTTGTTCTTAGAGCGCTATTAATGTTTACCACATTGGCCTGTTAGGATTCAGGGGATAAAATATATACTTAAGGCATCTGGCGTATTTTTTCTTCTTTCACATTTTCCAGTAGTAGAAAGCAAAACGGATCATTATTTTTAGAATAAAAGAGGACATATTTGTATCCTTTGCTGTCAGCTCAAGACCATGGGGTAGAACAGGATTTCTTTTTCCCCTTCTATTTCCCCTTTATCCTAAACTCTTATTTTTTTTAAATTAAAAAAAAATTGGGAGTTCCTGTTGCGGCACAGTGGAAATGACCCAACTACTGTCCATGAGGACAGGTTTGATCCCTGGCCTTGTTCAGTGTGTTAAGCCTTGCCGTGAGCTGTGGTGTAGATTGCAGACACGGCTTGGATCCTGCATTGCTGTGGCTGTGGTGGCTGGCGGCCACAGCTCTGATTCGACCCCTAGCCTGGGAACCTCCATATACTGTGGGCATGGCCCTAAAAAGACCAAAAAAAATTAGTTTTTTAATTGAAGTGTAGTTGATTTACAATGTTATTTGTCTTTGATGTACAGCAAAATGTATGTGTGTATAATGTATGCATGTATAACAGCCACAGCAGTGCCAAATGCAGTTCACGTCTGCGACCTACACCACAGTTGATGGACATGCAAGATCCTTAACCCACTGAGCGAGGCCAGGGATCAAACCTGCACCCTTATGGATAGTAGTTGGGTTTGTTTCCTCTGAGCCACAGTGAGAATTCCTGTAATTTTATATATAAAATTTTCGGATTCTTTTCTATTATAGGTTATCACAAGATATTGAATATATAGTTCCCTGTGCTGTATATACAGTAGGACCTTGTTGTTTATCTGTTTTATATATAATAGTGTGTATTTTTTAACCCAAACCCCTAATTTATCCTCTCCTCTTTTCCCCCTTTGGTGACCATAAATTTTTCTATGTGAGTCTATTTCTGTTTTCTTAAATAAATTCATTCATATCTTTTTTTTAGATTCTACATATGTGTTATATGATAGTCTTTCTCTGACTTTACTTACTATGATAATCTGTAGTATGATAATCTCCATTATGATTCTACAGTATGTTCCAATTGTATTCAGGTTTGCAACTGGCTTTAGGCTAAGGGTGTTGCTGACATTTAAAATATGTTACATGTTTATTTATAACTAACATAGTTTTATGCTTTTAAGTCAGTCCCACACAATGGCAGAAATAACTTTTGCATTATGCGGTAGTTCATCATTGTTATCTGTATCAACCTTTTTGGACTTGATAAAATTTATTAATTTGTTATGTTTAGTTTTTGGCATGTTCCAGTTAAATGGAGAGAAATGAGAAACCCTCTTAATTTTGACCGTTACAGAAACTTTGTCCAAAGTGTATTCTGAACTTTTGGGGATTATCTTCTAAAGCTTTATGATCTGATATGGTAGCCACTAGTCTCATGGCGGCTACTTACATTTAAATTAATTAGAAAAAAAAATCAGTTCCTTAGTCACACTAGCCACAGTTTAAGTGCTTAGTAGTTATACACATGGCTACTGACTGTCATATTGGAGAGCACACAAACATTTCTGTTGTTGTAGAAAGTTCTGTGGTACAGTGCTGATCTGGAGCATCCTAAATGTAATTTCATCTTTGATCTAAGCTGACCTGATGCTCTTGGGCTTTCGTTTCTGAACATAAGGTATTGAAGAGTAGTACCGTTGACTATTCACTAATTTTAGGACAAATTATAATGTATAAATAATAGTTACTTTGATGACTAAATACTGACTTTGATAGCTAGCTTATTGTTCCTACTAATGTACTAGAACAGGCATTATGTAAGCATTTTAAAGTATTAATTAAATTTCCCCTAACAATTTTGTGAGGTTGGTATTATTACTGTTTTCATTTTACAAATGAGTAAACTGAGATTAAAAAAGTTAAGTAACTCAAGGACGTGCAGTAAATAAGGGACAGAGCTGGGATTCATACATAGGTCTTGTTTTCAGTGCCCATGCTCTTAAATACTAAATTCAACCTCTTGGCTGTCACTTTGATGCTTTTTCTTAAATGAGGGATGCCAAATAATATTTCACATAATTGCAGATACTATAAAAAAATACATGCAAATGGGAAATATCAATGCAGGAAACTGGCAAAAAGTGACAGAGAATAGTGATTTAATTTTGAAATACATTGTCTAGAGTTGGAAAAAATCTTGTTATGAAAGGCAGCAGTTTTTTTTTTTAATGGAGAAATTTGAGTTGTCAGAAATTCATATATGTGGGGGAAAATAATATCAGAGGTAAGAGGGAATAAAAAGCATCATTGAGTATGCTGGGAAAGTGAAGGAGGAGTTATCTGTCTACCAATAGTGTACATAGTAAAAAATAATTATACTGAAAAATAAAAAGAAATTATATGATTTTGTTACTGACCAGTGTTCTTGGCCTTCCTTAATCAACAGAAATCGATAAGAGAAGAGACAGGAAATTCAGACAAGGCTTTTACTTCTGGTTCTGCTGCAGTAGTAGGGAGCAAAAATAAGTAATAGGTTTCCTTGCTTTGCTCATTGAGGGAGTGGGGGGGGGAGCTGGTTCCACATATGGGGTGAGGGTGGGGATGGGCCCAGAGGTTAGGCTAAAAGGATGGCTTAATTGGTTAGTTCACCTCTTTGGTGGTGGTGTGTGTAGGGGACATGTACAGTACCCTGCTTTTGCTCTCATTACCCTGATTTTTGCTCCTGGCTCTTCAGAAGTGGCAGTTGGATTTTTGGTCTTTTTGTATCTTGTTGTCCATAATTTGTCCCAAATGTGACATGCACACAGTTATTTTTAGTCCCTTATAGTTTCTTCGAGGAGATGTTTGTCCAGGTGCAAGAACTGCAGCAAAGGGTCCAAGGTCCCAGTCTATCTCAGTTTGATTCAGTACATTTTTTAGTAAGCTTTGCTTGGTTACAAGTAAAGGAAACCAGCACTGGATATATCACAAAAGGAAAGGGATTTATTTGGTGAATACTCTAGGGTATTTCATAGAACCCAGGGATAACGAGATTTCTTAAGGGAATAGAACTTAGGTTTTTAGGAACCTTGGCAGGATATCTTCTTCTCTTTTGCTTTTCTCTGAATGTAACTTATCTATTCTTTTCTACAAACCAACTTTCTTTGCTTTTTTGGCATATTGCTGTCCCATACTTCTTAAATTTACAGCTTTTTCAAGAGGACCAGCCCAAACTGTTTCAGTTCTAATTCTAAATTCTTGAAAAGAAAATTCAGATGAAAAGCTTGGATCAGGTACCAACCCTGGTTCAAATCCTTTAATTTATTGTTGTACTACTGACTTTCAGGGCCCTGGGGAGGGAAACAAGGCTGAGAAAGGGCTCAGTGATACAAAGTAGCATGTGTAATGTTGGGTGAGAAAAGTTAGACTTTACTTATTAAAATACAGTTGATTTACAGTGTTGTGCCAGTATCTGCTGCACAGCAAGATATAGATAGATATACACACAGACACATTTCCTTTCTTATATTATTTTCCATCATGGTCTATCCCAAGAGACAGGATATAGTTAGTTCCCTATGCAGTACAGTAGGACTGCATTGCTTTTCCATTCTAAATGTAATAGTTTGCATCTATTAATCCCAGACTCCCTATCCATCCCACTCCCTCCCCTCTCCCCCTTGGCAACCACAAGTCTATTCTCTATGTCTGTGAGTCTGTTTTGTAGATAGGTTCATTTGTGCCATATTTTAGATTCTACATGTAAATGATATCGTATGGTATTTGTTTTTCTCTTTCTGACTTACCTGACTTAGTATGAGAATCTCTAGTTCCATCCATGTTGCTGCAAATGGCATTGTTTTTTTTTTTTTTTAACAGCTGAGTAATATTACATTGTGTATGTACCATATCTTCCTAATCTGTTCATCTGTTGATGGACATTTAGGTTGTTTCCATATGGTTATTGTGAATAGTGTTGCTGTGAACACAGGGATGCATGCATCTTTTTGAATTGTAGTTTTGTCTGGATATATGCCCAGGAGAGGGATTGCTGGATCAATGATATTTCTATGTTTAGTTTTCTGAGGAACCTCCATACTGTTTTCCATTGTGGTTGTACCAATTTACATCCTCACCAAGAGTGAAGGAAGGTTCTCTTTTCTCCACACCCTCTACAGCCTTTGTTATTTATAGACATTCTGACTGGAGTGAGGTGGTATCTCGTTGTAGTTTGATTTGCATTTCTGTAATAATTCATGATGTTGAGCATTTTTTCATGTGCCTGTTGGCCATCTGTTTCTCTTTCTTGGAGAAATGTCTATTTGGGTCTTCTACCCTTTATTCAGTTGGGTTGTTTGGTTGTTGTTGAATTCTGTGAGCTGTTTATATATTTTGGAGGTTAAGCCGTTGTTGGTTGCATTGTTTGCAATTATTTTCTCCTATTTCATGGGTTGTCTTTTCATTTTTTTTTTTTTCAGTGGTTTTCTTTGCTGGGCAGAAGCTTGTAGGTTTGATTAGGTCCCATTGTTTTATTTTTGTTTCTGTTGCCATGGGAGACTGCCCTAAGGAAAGGTTTATGTGGTTTATGTTAGAGAATGTTTTACCTATGTTCTCTTCTTGGAGTATGATGTTGTCCTGTCTTATGTTTAAATCTTTAAGTCATTTTGAGTTTATTTTTGTGCATGGTGTGAAGGTGTGTTCTAGTTTCATTGATTTGCATACAGCTGTCCAGTTTTGCCAGCACCACTTGCTGAAGATTCTTGCCTCCTTTGTCAAAGATTAATTGACCATAGCTGTCTGGGTTTATTTCTGGGCTCTCTGTTCTTCTCTGTTGATCTGTCTATCTGTTTTTTGCACCAGTACCCTGCTGTCTTGATTATTGTAGCTTTGGAATATTATCTGAAGGAGAGTTATCCTCATAGATGCTAGTTGGATTCTAAACCCACTGAGCCATAATAGGGAACTCCCGGAGACTGTATTCTTAATCACCATATTTTTTTCTAATGTAGGACATTGACTGTGTTACTTTGCTGAAATTAAGAATAGAAACTTTAGCTTTGCTGGTATATGATAACTAATTTTTTCTTTTCTTGCTTTTTATGGAGGGCCATGCCCATGGCATGTGGAAGTTCCCAGGCCAGGGATTGAACCTGTGCCACAGCAGTGACCTGAGCTGCTGCAGTGATGACACCAGGTCCTTAACCTGCTGCATCACAGTGAGAACTCATGATAACTAATTTTGAAAAAAGCAATAGCAGTTGTTTTTGCTCAGAAGTACCATAAGTTATTACTTCATTTATAAATTTTAAACATTTGTCACATGCTTTCAAAATGTAAGATCAGTCTGTGGTAGATCATTTTCTTTCTTTTTGGGTTTCTGCCACAATCTGCCTTGGGTACCCAAATATCCACTGTAATCTTCTTCCTGTTACTAAAACTCACTCGCCCTTTTCCCAAGGGAAACAACCCAGAATTTCATCCAGTTATTATATCCAGCTGAAATCCTGAGCTCTCTGAGTGCATTCATTTTTCATTAGATCCCAGAGTGACTCCTTGGTTTATAGTGGTGGAGAAGGAATAGGATAATGGCAATAAAACTGTTATTCAGAAAAGGGAAGCACAAAATAATCTCTAAGCCCAACTGATTATAAAATCCTGTGAGGTAGCTGTGACGGTTTAATAAACCCTTTGATTCTGCTCTTTGGTGGGCTCTCCTTTGTCCCCTCTGCCCTCTGAAAGGTCTTACCTTGTCCAGCATCCTGCATGGCCACATCTGAGGTGGGTAATAGTGAAGATTCCCTTTCTGGAAAATGCACAGGTTTTATAGTTCACTTGCTCTTGGTGGGCTTGGGTATTATTTTGGAAACCTAGGAGGGTTTTGCAGTCTAGACACATGCCTCCCCCACCCCCATTCAATACAGTTATCTTAAAAACTTAGTTTCTAGACTTTTTGCTACTTTAAGCCAAAGGACATGCCTAGGCAGCATTTTTTAATGTGAAGACTCTTCCCTTTGTACTCTTACCCGAGGGATTTCTAACTTTGTTTTGGTGCCATGGAACCCCTTCAGCATCTGGTAAAACCTGTGGATCCTTCTCAGAATAATATCTCAGTATTCATAAAGTAGAATACTTAGGATTACAAAAGACATTAACTAATTATAGTGAAATATGGTTAGCAGAATATTAACTTTAAACGTAGTAATATTTTTGCCTTTAATTTAACACATTAAATAAAAGATCTAGTGGCAAGTCTAATACACTATCATAAATTTGAAGTAGTTGGAGTTCCCTTCGTGGCTCAGTGGTTAACGAATCCGACTAAGAACCATGAGGTTGCGGGTTCGATCCCTGGCCTTGCTCAGTGGGTTAAGGATCCGGTGTTGCCGTGAGCTGTGGTGTAGGTTGCAGACGCGGCTCGGATCCCGCGTTGCTGTGGCTGTGGCGAAGGTCGGCAGCTACAGCTCCTGTTAGACCCCTATCCTGGGAGACTCCATATGCCGTGGCTGCGGCTCTACATAAAGGCAAAAAGACAAAACAAAACAAACAAAAAAATAAATTTGAAGTAGTTGATGAGTAAATAAAAAGTTGAGATTCTGTAACATCATGTTATAAGAATCTGTGGTTTTTATTAATGGCAAAGTCACAGGTACTGTTAATGCTGCTATGATTTGCTGTCTACTTTCATAATTAAGGGGAATTCTAAGTTTCAGTTACAAGTTAGTGGAAATAAAAAATATATTTTCCCCCATCCAAGTTTATTCAGCTCTTTTGGCTCTTGAGGGAATGGTGGCTCTGGGTGAGCCATTTGAAACAAGAGTCTTGGGTAGATAGTACCTTCACAACAGTGCTTTTGTGTGGCAAGGCACCAGTCTTCTCTGCTGTTAAGTCTACAGTTTTGCACCTATCACTCAGTAACTTCAGTTTGCTACTTCAGAAGCAGTTGGTGGTTTTTCAGCCATGTAGGGCTTTAAATTATAGGACTTTTAGCTTGAATTGCAGGCCATGGGCAGGGAGTACCTCCCTTAGCAAATCTGCATTTTCTCCATCTCTCCTTGTAACTTTTCTGTCTTAGGACTTTAAGCAGTTTGAAGGAGCCAACACATGCCAATATTCTCAATTTTTCCTATAGTTTTTATGTCTCTCCTTGTTGTATGTCCTCAGTTGGCATATAGTTTGTTTTCCAGTTGTAGTAGGTGACGGTTTGATCATATCCTGTCCCATTATTTAATAAGTGTTACTAGCTTTTCATTCTGCAAATTAGCATTTTTAATGTTTACTTAATCTACTCTAAAGAGAGTGTCTTACATTAGATCATGTTATTTGTATCACTTCACTTCTGTGTCCCACATTCCTTGTTTGTTAAGACTTGTATTCACTTACTGGTAGAGAGCTTTTTATAGTAGTTAATCAAATAAAAAATCTGGAAGGTAGGGAGTTCCTGCTGTGGCGAAGTGGGTTATGAAGTCGATGGCAACAGTTCTGGGCACTGTGGAGGTGTGGGTTCAGTCCCTGGCTTGGGAACTTCCATATGCCGTGGGTGTGGTCATTAAAAAAAAAAGTCTGGGAGGTAGGCAGTTCAGGGCTAGGAGACAGCTTCACAGTTGCTTCACCAAAAAATCAGGGACCCAGAGCCCTTCTCTGCTCTCATATCCTTAGTGTGTGGCTTACATTCTTGAAGACCTTATGGTCCAAGGTGACTGCTGGAGCAGTAGCTATTGTATCCACATTCCAGAGAGCAGTGAGGGCAAGAGGTGTAATACTGTCCAGAATAAAAATGGGGTTATATTCTTAAGGAAGAAAGCCAAAATAGATATTAGTTGGCAGTTAGTGGTCTCTGCCATAGACATTGCTTTGGGTGCTGAGCTGCAGTGACAGGAGTTATATGTAATGTATATAGATTCCCTGAGATGCATGTAATCAGAATTACTGCTGTGGTAATTACAAGGGTTTCTTTTGAGTTCCCAGTTGTTCAATTTTTTACATGATGTCAAGTCTTACGATAAAATGCCAAGTGCTAGGAATGGAGGTGGGAAGGATTCAAAAATATCTAGGTGCCAACATCATTACTCTCAATATTCTTATTTCTTTTATTTTCCTTAATGTCTTCCTCTTACCTTTATTTAAGAAAGTCAATAGTATCTCTACCTATTTCCCACCTTTTTAATACTATAGAAAAACTTGAAAACTTTCTAAGTAAGCCTCTGGCTACTCCTCAGGAGTTAGGGAAGTTACAGAGGGAGACCAAGCAATGTGCTAAAGTAGCTAAAATGCATATTTGTGATTGTAGCAGTGGCGGTATTTCAGAAAGGGGACTTAGAACTGCCTCCCTCCTCCTATGTCATGAACTAGAATGGAGTTCTCTTTACCTTTTTATTGTTTGCAGAAAAAAATTCCTCATGGAACTTCTTTTACACAACAGACACCATCATAGATTTAAGCACGTCACACAAATTCTTCATGTTTTACCTTATCCCACAAGTAATGCTATCTTTTTATCTTTGTATCTTCCCATTTTTCTCTACCTTTCCAGTAGAACTTTCTGTTCTTGTCTAGTGCTACTTGTTAGTCTACACTGAGTCATGCTTTTTTCCAGTTCATAAAGGACTTCAATTCTGTGGTTACTCTTACATCATACTATTGAATCCTCTTTCACCTCTTTTTTTTTTTTTTTTTGTCATACCTGCAGCACGTGGAAGTTTCCAGGCCAGGGACTGAACCTGTGCCGCAGTTGTGACGTGTGCTACAGCTGTGGCAATGTCAGATCCTTAACCCACTTCACCACAAGGGAACTTCCTTTCACTTCTTTCTTTTAGCTGTTAAACATGGTTGGTCCACTTGTTTGGGGAGAAACACGCCCACACCTTCATTGTATAGTCACTGTTTCAGTCATTTAGCCACCATTTGTTGACCCTTTACTATGTGTTCCTAGATTTTGTGGGAACAGAAATGAATAAGATAAAAGAACAAGAATATGAGAAGAGTGGATTGACCAGGCTTTCTGGAGTGGGAGGGAGGTGTTTGGTCTGAGTCTTGAAAGAGTAGAAGCCAAGTGCGCAGAGTAAGAAGGAAAGGCCTTAAAAAGAAAAAAAACGCCCTCTTATTCCTTATTCAAATATTATGTTATTTTTCAGATGTGTATCTGGCATGGTGTTGGGTAGCCACAGAAATACTAATATGTGGTCACTGTCCTCAGTGGGAAGGTAGGGGAGAAAGGGAGTGAGAGTAGAAAGCTTATGATGCAGTTATACATATGAGACAGTATGGTAAAGCCAAACTGAGGTTATAATCGCTCTATGAATTTAGAGAAGGATTAATAAAAGGTAAAGCCAAAGTAGTTGAAAATGAGGCATTTAGATTTAGTGTAATAGGAAAAATGGAACCATTGAAAGTTTTTGGGCACAATGACATGAAAACCATGCTGATATTTCGCTTGGAATATATACACGGACTCTGGAAGTGATTAGCAGGGAGGGGTGGTGAGAAACCAGAACCTAGGAGGCCAGCTAGGAGCTTTTGGAATGAGGTAAGGTAAAGAGGGCCTGACATTTCTTAACCAGATTTCCATAACCAGATCCCTCAGAGCTTCCCATGCTGTTTTTAAATCTGCCACCATCTGTTCTCTTATACAAGTGGACTTCTGTCATCACCATTCCACTAAGAGATTTCTTTCTAAAGTTACTGATGATCTGGCTAAATCTAATGGTTGTTTTTTTGCATTCTCAACAGTCAGCTTAAGCAGCAACAATGGAGGCACTTTTTACCTCACTACCAAGAATATATAAAATTTAATAAATTGCAAAGAAAACTGAAGCTCCTTTTTTAGAGTTTAAATTTAAGAAAGTTTTTTTAACAGTCTACTTCAAATCTGCTATAGGAGAACTGGTAAAAATGAGCGTAACAATGGAATAATTCTTACTCATGATGTTTTTGATGACTAGGCAGCATTTTCTTTCCAGCCTATTAGATCTTAACTTTCTTCCAAATCTTAGCTGAAATTCTTCCTTCTCACCACTGCAGCCTATGTTGTCCTCTCCCCTTTTCTGAACCATTACAGTACCCAGAGCTCTTTTCCAGCTGTTTCTTGTCTTTGACCTTCCTATTTGGAGGTTCCTAGAGGACAGAAATTATATCATACTTGCTTGTGTGTGTGCATGTGGGGTGTGTGTATGTAAAATTTTACTCTAGAATAGCCTTGTACACATGTGAAATTATACTTATTAAATGTTATAACAGTATTAAGTATCTGCTTAGTGTATTTTCACATTATATTACTGAGATTCCCAAAGTCTCAGTGAAAGGAAACAGAAGTTAAAGATGGTTCTTAATAAGGAACATCTGCAATATCAGTTATCTTCCAGTTTGGAATGTGCTTTTACATTAACTTTGAAAAAGTATGTGACTGGCTGCTTTGGAAATAGAAACAAAATAAAGCCACTTGGTGGAGACTTAATTGAGACAAATAGAATGACAGCATAATATAAGAATAGCCAATGTTTGTAGGATGAAATGTGAATAATAATAGCAGCAACTACTATTACCACCACCACCACCAGTAACTAACAATTATTGAATATTTACTAGTTGCCAGTCACTGTTCTGAGTTCTTGTATCAGTGAAGTATAGCTACTATTATTCTCATTTTGCAGATGAGGTATGCTAGAAAAACTAATGGATTGGGCATCAGGAGAGCTGAGCTCTGATTTTAGTTCTGCTGTTAACTATTTGTGTGACGTGGGGCAAGTCTTTAACTTAAGTAGACCTGTTTTTCATTTTTAGGTTGAAGGGTTGGTCTCTAATCTCTAGGGTACTTGTCTACTCTTTGACATTCTGCAATCTCTAAATTACCTTGGCTCCTTATTCCTAAAGTTTCTGTAACTTATTTCATGTTGGGAACAAGCATTTCTGGTTGAGATTATAGAACAGGATGGTAAGGTTTTTTTTTTGTTTTGTTTTGTTTTTTAATCTCTGGAGGTGCTATATAGAGGAATTTAAAGTTTAGTTTTCAAAGAAATGCATATGGTAGAGGTGGGGAGGGAAAAAATGTAAAATGTAAAACCGTTGATCGAAATATCTGAAAAACAAGATAATAGGACTCTACTGGCAGTACACACAGAATCCTCATGGCTTCCTCTTGATTTATAATTGCTATTCCTTAATCTGGTTTACTTTATGGTTCATTAGTACCCTTCCAAGATATTCCTAGAGTAATATTATTAACTAACACTTATTGAATGTTTCTTATGTGCATATGTTATCCTGTTTAAC
>PVHT020000066.1:31350442-31373684 GCA_004024745.2 Catagonus wagneri
GGGTCTAATCGGAGCTGTGGCCACTGGCCTGCGCCGCAGCCACAGCAACGCAGGATCCGAGCCGCGTCTGCAACCTACACCACAGCTCACGGCAACGCCGGATCGTTAACCCACTGAGCAAGGGCAGGGATCGAACCCGCAACCTCATGGTTCCTAGTCGGATTCGTTAACCACTGCGCCACGACGGGAACTCCCCTGTTTAACTTTCAAAGTAATGTTTTAACCACAGGTACTATTATTATTTAATTTTACAGATGAGATGGGGTTTAGAGATATCAATACTTTCATAGTCTCACATGTTAGTAACTGGTAGAATAAGTACTTAAACTCTGGTCTGCCTGACTGCAGAGCCTGTGTTCTTTACCAGTTACACATTGCCTCCCAAACTTTCAGGGCCTAAGCACATACTCTAGTTTCCTTTTTGCCTCCAGCCTTTGAGATAAAGTGTATGTGTGGGATTTTCCTAAGTACAGATTTTTTTCTTTTTACTGAAATACTTTGTTTCTTACTGTTTTCTATTTTTTCCTTTATTTCCACATCACTTAGAAGTCTTTTATTCTCTGTCAGGGTCACTATTCCTGCTTCTTTGGTCTCAGGATAGGAAGGTTTGTACGTTTTGCTGAAAGTTAGCAATTCCAGTGTGTGAAGGATCAAGCTTTGTTCCTACACGCGCGCGTGTGCACACACACGCGCGCACACACACACACACACACCACACACACACACACACACACACACACAGAAACAAAGGAAAAAAATATATATTTCTTGGCTGGTGCTGGTAGCATGTGAAAGTTTCCAGGCCAGGGATTGAATTCACACCATATTGGTGACCTGAGCCGCTGCAGTGACAATGCCAGATTCTGAACCCAGTGTCAAAAGGGCAGCTTCCTCCTCTGGAAAATGTGTTTACCTGGCAGATTTTGTTTTTTTTTTTGTGGTACTGGTTTGAATTTTTCGGCCTCGTTAGAGAAATAGATTACAGAATCTGGATCCCTGGATGTTTCTGTAAGCCTGTTCTCGAGTTTTGTTGTCCATTTATGTGATTTAATTACTATTGTATCCTACACTCCCAGGTATTTAGTTAGTTTTCTTAAGCTTGTTCCTTATTATTTTTTTATCTTTTATTTTTTAAACTGCTGGTACTGCCTATTCTATTCTGTAGTTCATCAGTGTCCTTGAGTTTGCATTCCTCTTTTCGATCAGCTCCCCCAACTAGCTTGTCTCCTTGCTATTCTTATCTGCCCTGCTTTAATCTTCCTACCTCCCACCTGCTCAACTTTACCTTCTTTTCTCCATGCAAATTCCTGTGCCTGTTTCTTGGTTTCTTAATCTGATCTCTTGCCTACACTTTAGTTTTGGTATTCTTTTGTATGATTTCCCTAAAATTTGTGTCGTAGAAATCCCAGATATACAGTCTTAAGTTTTAAAGGACCTGTGGTGTTAGTGAGTAAAGAACGGACTACAGACCGATTTTTTTTTTTTTTCATACTAGATGATCCTGTCGCCTTATTTAAAGTCACAAGATGGTCTTTTTAAGAAAATTGCATCAGAATCACTTTATGTGTATGTATTCTACTTCGTAAAAACACTTTAAAACCAAATTTGTTGTGTTTTGGAGAGGAAAAAATTAAGAAAAAAAAATGGAAATGTTGATCCCTTAAATATTTGGTGTGGTCATTAATATACTCAATCTTTTTCCTCCAGATTTAACTCAGACTTTCCCTCACTTTGGAACTCCTAGATTTGTGAATATTGGATATTTTGAGAAGCAGGGGTTCTTTCCTTGATATTGACTAAGGAGTCTATTTACCTTCAGGATGACATCTGAACTGGAGAGCAGCCTAACATCTATGGACTGGTTACCACAGCTCACCATGAGAGCAGCCATCCAAAAATCTGATGCTACCCAAAATGCACATGGAACAGGAATTTCCAAGAAGAATGCGCTTCTTGACCCGAATACAACCCTGGACCAGGAAGAAGTCCAACAGCACAAAGATGGGAAACCTCCATACAGTTATGCCAGCCTCATTACATTTGCAATTAATAGCTCACCCAAAAAGAAAATGACTCTAAGTGAGATTTACCAGTGGATTTGTGATAACTTCCCATATTATAGAGAGGCTGGCAGTGGTTGGAAGGTAAGGATTTTATTTAAATTTTTATTTTTATGGTGTGAAAAATAACAGTATTGGCTTCTATTGGAGATAAAGCTTTGTGGAAACTTATATAATTAAAGATGAAATTATGATTACTAGTCATTTTTAGGATGTAAAAAAGGGAAATTAAATGTTCTTAATTAGGGAATAACTGTTTTTGGTAGAATATTAATTTTTTATAGCTTTATTATGTTAGAAGACTGACATAGCATAAAGTAGGAACAGCAATAATGTAGATTCACTGGAAAACAATACCCACAGTTCAGGTAAGTTGATAGTAAGAAAAAACAACATAGTGTTGCAACTAGTACTGTTTTTATCATCCAGGTTTTTTTTTTCAAAAACTTTATTTTGAAAGAATTTTAAATTTGTGGAAGAGTTACGTAAGTACAAAGGGTTTTCTTATATCCTTCATCCACTTCCTCTATGTTAACTTTTTTTTTTTATAAATATCTTTTTTTTTTGCTTTTTAGGGCTGCGCTTGTGGCTAAGGGTTCTCAGGCTAGGGGTTGAAACAGAGCCACACCTGCTGGCCTACACCACAGCCGCAGCAACGCTAGATCTGCGCCGCATCTAAGACTTACACCACAGCTCACGGCAATGCTAGATCCTTAACCCACTGAGCAAGGCCAGGGATCAAACCCGCAACCTCACGGTTCCTAATCGGATTCATTTCCACTGCCCCACAATGGGAACTCCGCTCTGTGTTAACATCGTATATAACCATAGTACTCTTGTCGGAACTAAATTAATATTGGTGTAATACTTTTGACTAAATAGTACTGTTAGCTGCTAAGTAAATTGCAGACTTTATTCAGGTTTCACCAGTGTCCTTTGATTTTCCAGGATTGAATTCAGGATCTAGTCTAGGATCCCACATTGCATTTAGCTGCCATCTGTAACATCTCCTTAGTCTTCTCCAATCTGTAACAGTTCCTCTTACCTTGTCTTTTATGACCCTGACAGTTTTGAAGGGTACTTGTCAGGTATTTTGTAGAATGTTCCTCACTTTGGTTATGTCTGATGTTTTCTTGGTTAGACTGAAGTAATGCATTTTGGGGAAGGACAATGCAGTGGTGACATGCTCTTCTCTGTATATCGTGTCAGGGGAACTTGATGTCAATATGTCTTATTGCTGGAAATGTTAACTTTGGTTCTTTGGTTAAGGGAGTGTCTGCTAGGTTTTTCCACTATAAAATTGCTACCTATTGCTTTGTAAATTATGAAATGTTTTAAGGGAGATACTTTGAGGGCATGCAAGTACTCTTTTTTTTTTTTTTAATTTTTTGTTCATTAATTTTAGCCTTCGTTGGTAGATCATTGAAGTAGTTTTTTTTTATTTTCTAGTGGTAACTTTCTCTTTTCCTTCATTTTTCCCACATCAATTGGGTTTCTTCTGTAAGGAAGTGTTGTTTCTTCCCCTTTTAATTATTTACTCAATCAAATATTTGTAATAATGGTATGCACTCATGGATATTTAATTTATTTTTTTTTTTGTGTGCTGTTCTTATTTGCTGCTCAAATTGTTGCTGCTTTTGCCATTGGGAGTGCTTACAGATTGGCTCCTGTACCTTTAGATATGGTCCCTTCCTTGCTTTTTTTTTAAGTGCTTAATAAATTTCTGGCATCACAAGATGTCCAGGTTCACCTTTTGTACTCCTAGTTTCTCATCTAAGCTTTTTAAAGTACCATCAGATTAGTTTCCTACTTATATTATACAAGAAATAATTCAACTTGCTTTCTTTTTTGTCTGCACATGTTATGTTTATATTCTTATGTAGGGGTTACCCATTTATGGGCTGTGTGTATGTATGTGTACATGTGGAAGAAGATTTATGGAGCTTTAGGTCTGCCATCAGCTGGTAGTTACTTATATTCCTCTTAAGCTTTTCCGTCTTAACACCTTAGTCTTTCTCTCTCTCTTTTTTTTTTTCTTTTTGTCTTTTTAGGGCTGCACTCAAAGCATATGGAGGTTCCCAGGCTAGGGGTCTAATTGGAGCTGTAGCCGCCGTACACCACAGCCACAGCAACACCAGATCTGAGCTGCATCTGTGACTACACCACAACTCATGGCAATGCCGGATCCTTAACCCACTGAGTGGGGCCAGGGATTGAACCTGCATCCTCGTGGATACTAGTCTGGTTTGTTTCTGCTGAGTCACAACGGGATGTTTATTCTTCTTTAGTTTTTTTTTTTTTTGGCCACGCCCATGGCATATGGAAGTTCCCAGGCCAGGAACCAAACCCATACCACTGCAGCAATCCAAGTCATAGCAGTGGCTTCGCCAGATCCTTTGCCCACTGAGCCACCAGGGAGCTCGATTCTGTTTATCCTTTAAGCTCATATTTAACCTCTCTTCTCCCTGTAGAATTAATCTTTTATGTTTCCATATGTTTTAGTAGTAACTCCATTATAGAACTTACAGATTTCTGTTCAGAGATCTTGTTTCATGTAAGTCCACCTGAGATTTAGTCTGCTGGATTTCTTGCTTTTGGCCAGCCCAAGTTATAGTCTGAAACTGCTTTAGAAGTAGTGATACAGTTTCATCTGGAAGATTCATAGTTTTGGACATATTGAAGAAAGAGGGATGGAAGGGGAAAAATGGGAATAGGTGGAGAAGAATGGTGTTGCTTTTTAGAACAAAATATGCCCAGGAGATTATCTGGTCTAATCTGTTGCTTTAGATGGACCTTAAATATTTTCAGGGATTGCTATTTCATAATTACTCTTTTTTTTCCTTTTTTTTTTTTCTTTTCATGGCTGAACCCATGGCGTATGGAAGTTCCTGGGTTAGGGACTGAAGCTGAGCTGCAGCACTGACCTATGCTGCAGATGTAGCAGTGCTGGATTCTTTAATCCACTGTGCCAGGCTGGGGATCAAACCTGCTCCTCTGCATTGACCTGAGCTGCTGCAGTTTGATTCTTAACCCGCTGTGCCACACTGGGAACTCCTCATAATTATTCTTTTTTTTTTTTTTTAATTATTCTTTTAAAAAAGTTTCTTTCACCCAATTTTAGGAGCCCAGAACTTGCCATGATCATTTTTTATTTTTATAAACATAGGAATATTTAGAGCATTTCAAATGGAGAGAAATGGGAAGTGCTTTATCTTCTCCTTTGCTCAGGTCTTATCTCTGTTTTCGTGCTTTAGATCTCATTCACTGTCCTTAGATTTGTTTAGCATACTTGTACAATTGGCTGCTTTACTATTTCTTTTTCAGGTATTGAGGAGATGGGCTAGGTAAAAATGGGAGGTCATGCAGAACTTGTAAAGTTAGCTTGTGTTGGTTAAAGAGAGTGTGGAAGAAAGATCCTAAAGCAGTTGTCAGCCACCTTTCTGTAAATGTAGGACCCAACTAAAGTCACTGTAGAGGAGAAAGTGTTGCCATGGTCACTTAAAAAGATTGAAATAGAATTTTAATGTTTAGGTGAACACCCTTTCATTTCGTGCCAGGGAATTGAAGGGAGATTACATTAAAAATAATTCTCTGAATAGTCCATAAGAGTTTTTTAAAAAAGCTCAGAATTTTCATAATTGAATGATTTTGTAATCTGAGCTAGAGAAAAAGCAATAAAATTTTTGTGCTATTCACCTTACTAAAGAAAATTAGCCTATTAAATTATTGGAATTTAGACTAATAAAAAGAAAAATGTGAAAGAGTGGTATGTCTATGTGGAGTGTATTCTACTTTTTATATGGGGGGAAAGAGAAATAAGAATATATATTTGCTTATTGTGAAAAAGGAACTTAGGAGTGATAAACTAGAAATATAATAAACATGGTTACCTGTAGGAGATGAATGAAATTGAGGTAGCAGAGATATAGAAGGGAATACAATTTTGAGTATACCTTTTTATATAGTTTTGAGTTTTGAAACATGGCAGTGTCTTACACAGTCAAAAAATATGTTAGGAAATCAAAAAGGATGAAAAAAAATCTGTGAAACTGAATATAGTAGAAATAAATAAGCCTTATATCAAATGTATAACATAATCACATAGAAAAAAAAATCAAGAAACTTGAAAAGTGCATATATAGGTTGAAAAGAATTATAAAGAAATTAAAGATTTGTCTTTGGTAGTAGTACTTTGCTAGAGGCAGTCTTTCTACCTCCTATAACCTCAAGAGAAGAAGTTGAGAAGTTGTCCTGCAGATCCTTCCTGCTGTTGAGAGCCCAGAGACCAGGCACCAACTGCTGGCCCCTACCCATTGCTTCATTCTCCCTGAAAATACACGGAGCACCAGGGAGATAACCTGCTCACACTGAAGAAAGAGACAGCAAATATTCAAAATCTCACACCAAAAATAAATAGTAACCCCACCAAAAAATATAAAGAGGTGCTGTTGCCTGGAAGTAGCCTTACAAGTCTGCAGTGTGGCTTCCCCAAACTCACAGAAAAAGAAAACCATAAGCAAGATGAAGAAGCTCAGAAACCATTCCTAGTTAAAGGTAGGAGAAGTCATCTAAAGCAGTCAACAATGAAACAGACCTCTGCAGTCTGACAGAAATGGAGATCAGATGGGAGGTAGTGAAAATACTTGAGGAATTAAGGCTGAATATCAAGGAATTAGAAGACACAAGCAGCAATGCAGATTCCCTTAGAAAGGAACTAGAAAATACAAGGAAGAGCCAAGAAAAGCTAGAAAACTCATTTGCAGAGATGCAAACTGAGCTAAAGGCAATGAAGAGAAGTTTGAGTAATGCAGAGGAACGAATTAGTGACATGGAAGATAGAATAATGGAAATCACCCAATCAGACAGCAGACAGAAAACCAAATGAAAAACATGAAAGCAATATAAGAGATCTGTGGGATAATATAAAGTGGCCCAATCTATGCATAATAGGAATTCCAGAAGGAGAAGAAAAAGAAAAGGGGATTGAAAATATATTTGAAGAAATTGGAAAACTTTCCAAATCTGAAGGAATCTGACATCAAGATACAGGAAGCACAGAGGGCCCCAAACAAGTTGAACCCAGACAGACCCACACCAAGGCATATTATATTAAAAATAGCAAAAATTAAAGATAAAGAGAGGATCCCAGAGGCAGTAAGAGAAAAGCAAAGCGTTAATTATAAGGGATCCCCCATAAGGCTATCAGCTGATTTCTCTACAGAAACACTACAGGCCAGAAGGGAGTGCCAAGATACATTTAAGGTGCTTAACAGAAAAAATTTGCAACCTAGAATACTCTACCCAGCAAGAATATAATTTAAAATAGAAGGGGAAATAAAGAATTTTCCAAGAAACAAAAGCTAAAAGAGTACAGCAATACTAAACCCTTTCTAAAAGAAATACTTAAAGGGTTCCTATAAAAAAAAGTAAAAAGTAAGAAATAGAATGGAGGAAACCACAAATGGAAAGCAATCATTCAAATAAGCCAGCATATAGATCTAAACATAAAGATGCTAAAAAAAAAATAAAAAATAAAAAGACAACAAAATCATACAGTATGGGGAGGGAAAATAAGACAATATAGACTCTTTTTTAAGCTTTTTAAAAAAATTTTTTTTAAATGATGTGTTTGAGCCTATATGGCTGTCGGGCTATAGCAAGCAGATATAAGAAGGTGTTAACATACTTAAAAAACAGGGCAACCACTAATCAAAGCGGGACATCACATCCACAAATACTGAAAAGGAAAGCACTCAAGCATAAAATAAATGGAAACCAACCAACCAAAAAAACAAAAAAAAAAGAAAAGAGAAACATAGAATCAACTGAAAAACAAGGTCTAAAATGGCAATAAAAACATATCTATCAATAACCACCTTAAATGTCAGTGGATTGAATGCTCCAATCAAAAGACACAGAGTGGCAGACTGGATAAAAAGCAAAAACCTACAATCGGCTGCCTACAAGAGACTCACCTTAGGGCAAAGGACATATATAGATTGAAAGTGAGGGGATGGGGAAAGATATTTCATGCCAATGGATGAGAGAGGAAAGCAGGAGTGGCAATACTCATGTCAGACAAAATAGACTTTAAGATGAAGGCCGTAAAGAAAGACAAAGAAGGACAGTATTTAATGGTTAAAGGATCCATTCAAGAAAAGGATATTACAATCATCAGCATATATGCCCCTAATATAGGACCACCCAAGTACCTACAACAAGTACTATCAGACATAAAAGGAGAAATAGATGGGAATACAATAGTAGTAGGAGACTTTAACACTCCGCTCACATCATTGGACAGATCCTCTAGGCAGAAAATCAGTAAGGCAGCAGAGATCCCAAATGACACAGTAGAGAAGTTAGACCTAATTGACATTTTCAGGACATTACATCCAAAAAATCAGAATATACATTCTTCTTAAGTGCACATGGAACATTCTCAAGGATAGATCACGTCACAAAGCTAACCTCAACAAATTTAAGAGTATAGAAATTATTTCAAGTATCTTCTCTGACCACAAAGGTATGAAACTAGAAATCAACCACAGGAAAGGAAATGAGAGAAAACACACTACATGGAGACTAAACAACATGCTACTAAAAAATGAATGGGTCAATGAGGAAATCAAGAAGGAAAATAAAAAATACCTTGAGACAAATGATAGTGAAGATGCAACCATTCCAAATCTATGGGATGCTGCAAAAGCAGTGCTCAGAGGGAAGTTCACAGCAATGCAGCCCTTCCTCCAAAAAGAAGAAAAATCTCAAATCGACAACCCAGCACCTAAATGAATTAGAAAAAGAACAACAACAACAACAAAACTAAAGTCAGCAGAAGGAAGGAAATCATAAGGATCAGAGAAGAAATCAATAAAATAGAGGTTGAAAAAACAATAGAAAAAAATCAGTAAAACCAAGAGCTGGTTCTTTGAAAAGGTAAACAAAATGACAAACCTCTGGCTAGACTCACCAAGAAGAGGAGTGAAAAAACCCAAATAAACAAAATAAGAAATGAAAAAGGAGAAGTCACAACAGATATTACAGAAATACAGAAAACCATGAGACAATCCTATGAACAATCGTATGCCAACAAATTTGACAACCCAGAAGAAATGGACAACTTTTTAGAGACTCACACCCTGCCAAAACTGAATCAAGAAGAAGTAGATCAACCGAACAGACCGATCACTAGAGGTGAAATTGAGTATGTCATAAAAACACTCCCTACAAATAGAAGTCCAGGACCAGATGGTTTCACAGGCGAATTCTACCAAACATACAAAGAGGAACTCATACCCATCCTCCTTAAACTTTTCCAAAAGGTTGAAGAAGAAGGAATACTCCCAAAGACATTCTGTGATGCCAACATCACCTTAATTCCAAAACCAGACAAAGACACCACAAAGAGAGAAAACCATAGGCCAATATCTTTGATGAATGTAGATGCAAAAATTCTCAACAAAATTTTAGCCAGCCGAATCCAACAGCATATAAAAAAGATTATACACCACGACCAGGTGGGATTCATCCCAGGTGCACAAGGATGGTTCAACATACGCAAATCAATGTCATACACCACATTAACAAAAGAAAAGTCAAAAACCATATGGTCATCTCAATAGATGCAGAAAAAGCATTTGACAAAGTCCAACATCCATTCATCATCAAAACTCTTACCAAAGTGGGTACAGAGGAAACATTCCTTAACATAATAAAAGCCATTTACAACAAACCCACAGCAAATATAGTACTTAATGGACAAAAGCTGTAAACCTTCCCGCTAAAATCTGGAACAAGAGAAGGATGCCCACTCTCACCACTGTTATTCAACATAGTATTGGATGTCCTAGCTTTAGCAGTCAGACAAACAGAAGAAATAAAAGGCATCCAAATAGGAAGAGAAGAGGTAAAACTGTCACTGTATGCAGATGACATGATATATATATATATATAGAAAACCCCAAGGACTCAACCCCAAAATTACTTGAACTGATCAGTGAATTCAGCAGAGTAGCAGGATATAAGGTTAACCTTCAGAAATCAATCGCATTTCTGTATACTAACAATGAAATATTAGAAAAAGAATACCAAAATACTTTACCTTTTAAAGTAGCACCACAAAAAATCAATTACCTGGGAATAAACCTGACCAAGGAGGTGAAAGACTTATATGCCAAGAACTACAAAGCATTAATCAAGGAAATCAAAGAAGATACAAGAAATGGAAAGATATTCCATGCTCATGGGCTGGAAAAATAAATATTGTGAAAATGGCGATACTACCCAAAGCAGTCTACAAATTCAGAGCAATCCCTATCAAATTACCCATGACGTTCTTCACAGAACTAGAACAATCCAAAAATTTGTATGGAACCACAAAAGACCCAGAGTCGCCAAAGCAATTCTAAGGAACAAAAACCAAGCAGGAGGCATAACTCTCCCAGACTTCAGGCAATATTACAGGGCCACAGTAATCAAGACAGCGTGGTACTGGTACCAAAACAGACATACAGAACAATGGAACAGCATAGAGAACACAGAAATAAAGCCAGACGCCTATGGTCAATTGATCTTTGACAAAGGAGGCAAGAACATAAAATGGGAAAAAGACAGTCTTTTCAGTAAGCATTGCTGGGAAACCTGGACAGCTGCATGCAAATCAATGAAACTAGAACACACTGTCACACCATGCACAAAAATAAACTCAAAATGGCTTAAAGACTTAAATACAAGACAAGACACCATTAAACTCCTGAAAGAAAACATTGGCAAAACATTCTCTGACATCAACCTTAACAGTGTTTTCTGAGGCAAGTCTCTCAAAGCAACAGAAATCAAAGCAGAGATAAACCAATGGGACCTAATCAAGCTGACAGGCTTTTGCACAGCAAAGGAAACCAAAAAGAAAACTAAAAGACAACTTATAGAATGATAGAAAATAGTGTCAAATGATGCAACTGACAAGGGCTTAATCTCTGAAATGTACAAGCAACTTATACAACTCAACAGCAAAAAAGCCAATAACCCAATTGAAAAATGGGCAAAGGACCTGAATAGACATTTCTCCAAAGAAGATACGCAGATGGCCAACAAGCACATGAAAAGATGCTCAACATCACTGATGATTAGAGAAATGCAAATCAAAACTACCATGAGATACCACCTCACACCAGTCAGAATGGCCATCATTAACAAGTCCAAAACAACAAATGCTGGAGGGGGTGTGGAGAAAAGGGAACCCTCCTGCACTGTTGGTGGGAATGTAAGCTGGTACAAGCACTATGGAAAACAGTATGGGGGTACCTTAGAAAACTATACCTAGAACTAGCATATGACCTAGCAATCCCACTCTTGGGCATATATCCATACAAAACTTCCCTTGAAAAAGACATTGCACATGCATGTTCATTGCAGCACTGTTCACAATAACCAAGACATAGAAACAACCCAAACAGATGTCCATTGACAGATGATTGGATTAGGAAGATGTGGTATATATACACGATGGAATACTACTCGGCCATAAAAACCAATAAAATAATGCCATTTGCAGCAACATGGATGGAATTAGAGCCCCTCATTCTGAGTGAAGTTAAGTCAGAAGGAGCAAGACAAATATTGTATGATATCACTTATCTGGAATCTGATATACTGCACAAATGAACCTTTCTACAGAAAAGAAAATCATGGACTTGGAGAACAGACTTGTGGTTGCCAAGAGGGTGGGGGAGGGAGTGGGATGTTATGGATGTCTGGGGTTAACAGTTGTAGTCTATTGCCTTTGGGATGGAAAAGCAAGGAGATACCTGCTGTATAGCACCAGGAACTATGTCTAATCACTTGTGACAAATCTATATATGTATGTGTAACCGGGTCACCATGCTGTGCAGTTGGAAAATTGACAGAAATCTGTAAACCAGCTATAATGGAAAAAGAAAAGAAAAAAAAAGTTGGGAAGTTGAGAGTGATTCTGAAATGATTTTATGTGCATGATAGGATAGAATAAATGAGTACATATATTCGTGTTTGGGGGAATCAGGGCTTTCACACTGGGAGAGAATTATAGGTGGAATTGTAGTTGTTGATTTGAATTAGAGGTGCCAAGTTTAAAATAAAAATGAATGCATTTATTTTATTATTATTTTTTAATGAGTGCTTTTAAAATTCAAATTTTTGGGTCACAAATCTAGAGACTTTGAATTAGTTATTTTAGAGCATAGGAATCTACATTAAAATTCATCTCAAGTGATTTTGGTTTAAGTAGATTGTACCTTTGAGAAACTGCTTTTGACGCTAGGGTTTTCAAGGCCAGACAGTATGCCTTTATCAGTTATTTAACTTGTTTCTATTTTCCTCCGGCTACCCTGGGCCATCCTAATTATCTCTGCCTCTGCTCTCCCAGGTTCTTTTCTTAGTGTTGTTAGAGGTAGCATCTCTTCAAGTTAGGAGGTCTGAAGTAATCTTTTTACTTCTTTGAGTGTTCTAAATTCGTCTTGACTCTCATATTTCTCTGGATGTTTTTATTTTCTAAATATGCTTTTGGTATTTTTTTTTTAAACAGATTTGTGATTACTATATGAAAAGCATTATGTTCTAGGTTCTGAGTTTATAGACAAGATCCATATCCTTAGAGCCTATGTACATTTTGATACAGAATACACCATGGAGGAGGAAGACCATTAAACAGATAATTTCAAGCGTAATGAGAAACTCACACTTGGCCAAGCCTAATAATCTGTGAAAGTTGTAAAAGACTTTGCTAAAGAACTGACATTTAAATCAAGAATGAATTGAAAGTTGAGTAGACTCAGGTGAAGAGGTTGGAATAAGGCTGGAAGCAGTAATATTTGCAGGGGGAGCAATAAATTGAAAACAGAGGTGGCAGAGAGCCTTGGAGAGGATGAGTATAGCCAGCAAGAGTCTTGTGGAGGCTTTAAGGATTTTGGATTTTACCTTAAGGGCAGTGGGAAGTTACTGAAAGATTTAAAGTGAAGCAGTAATGTCAGATTTGCTTTGTGAAGAGGTAGCTGCCTGCTAGGTAAGAATGCTGGAGCAGGGGTAAAAAGAGGAAGGGGGAGGGTGGACATCAGTAAGGAAGCTGTTGGCACTAGACTGGGTGAGACTGGTGTCACGGACTGAGTAACAGAAGAGATGAAATGAAGTAGGTAGATTTGAAGGTAAACTTGGTGACAGATTTGTTTTAGATGGTGAGGAGGAGGCAGGAGTTAAGGATGTCTTACAGTTTTCTGATTGGAGCAGTTGTATGAATAAACTGTCTTTAAACTGAGGAGGGAAAACTGGAAGACCACACTAGGAATAAAGATTGAGCTTAGTTTTAAACATGTTGAGTTGGAGGTGTTTCTGGAGATGTCTGGTAGATTGTTGAAAATATTTGTTAAGAGAAAGGTCTAGAGATCTGGATAGATTTAAGTGGCACAGATAGTCATTGAAGCCATGGCTATAGATGAGGTTGCTTAGGCAGGAAATGTAGAAATGGAAAAAGGACAGGGGTAGACTCTTAAAGAGTTTGAGCATTTAAGCTTTTTGTAGAGAAGGAAGACCCAAGTAGAGTTCTTCGAAGCCTTTTAGAAGACATAACCGTCTTGATTTTGTTTTTTTCCCACCTTGGTTTTTTTTTTGTCTTTTTAAGGCCACACCCTGTGGCATATGGAGCTTCCCATGCTTGGGGTCAAATCAGAGCTGCAGCTGCCAGTCACAGCCACAGCCACAGCCACGTGGGATATGAGCCTCATCTGCAACCTACACCACAGCTCACGGCAATGCCAGATCCTTAACTCACTGAAGGAGGGCAGGGATTGAACCTCATGGATGCCTAGTCAGGTTCATTACTGCTGAGCCACGATGGGAACTCCCTCATCTTGCACTTTTTAGATGGGTAGATGAACACAAGTTTTTCTGGTTAGTTCTTTCTTTTCCTTGTGTTTTAATTTGGACTGAGAATTTTTTTATCATAATGTTTTATCTTCACTCGTATTTTATTAGTTATACCTCTTCCTAAATTTGGATTTAGGAAGTAATTACTCTAGGGTTTACCACACACATCTTTAACTTATCACATTCTACCGTCAGTGTACCATTTTATGTATAGCTTATGAAATTTACCAACCTTATATGGTTGACCCTTGAACAACCTGGGGAGTAGGGGGCACTGATCCCAGCACAGTTGAATGTAGTGTAACTTTACATTTGGCTTTCCATATTCATGGTTCCACATCCCTGGATTCAACCATCCTGGGATTGTATAGTACCGCAGTATATATTTATTGAAAAAAATTCTCATGTAAGTGGACACATGTAGTTCAAACCTATATATTCAGAGGTCAGCTGACTTCTAATTCTCCTGACCCAATCTTTGTGTTAGTGTTGTGTACATTTTACTTTTACCTGTTATTAACCCATAATATTGTCATATTTGCTTTAGATGGTTATCTTTTAAAGGCATTACAAATAAGAAAAAGTGATTTTTTTTAAAATTTGCCTGCATTTTCACAATTTCTGGAATTCTTCATTTCTTTTTTGTCGATCCAACTTTCCATTTGGTGTCAACTTCTGTCTGAAGAACTTCCTTATAGCATTGCCAGACACCTAGCAGTACAGGAAATGAACTCTTTCAGCTTTTGTTCATCAATAATTCATTTTTGAGAGATATTTTTCACAGTGTATATAATTGACTTTTTTTTTAGTATTTTATGTCACTTTGTTGTCTTCTTGTGGGTTTTGAGACATCTGCTGTAATTCTTATTATTTCTCTGTACATAATCTTTCTTTTGTTTTTTCTCTTGGTGCTTTCAAGATACTCTCTTCATTTTGATTTTCAGCATTTTTGACTATATTGAATATGGGTGTGTGGATTTTTAATTCCTTCTGCTTGATATTCTCTGAAATTCTTGCATCTGTGATTTGATGTCTTGCGTTATTTTGGGAAGATTCTTGGCTGTGACTTCTTCAAAATTTTCTTTTGCCCCATTTTCATTTTGTCTTCTGAAATTCAAATTACATGTGTTGTTCCACAGTTTTTGGATGATCTTTTTTGGGGGGTAGGTATTTGTGCCTGTGTGCATGAGTTTAAGTAATTTCTATTGATCTGGTCTCAGGATATCTGAACTCTTCCCTAGTTGTGTGCATTTCTGATGAGCCATCTAGGGACTTCTTTATCTTTGATCACTTTTTTTCCTTTTTTTTGGCTTTTTAGGGCTGCACCCGCAGCATATGGAGGTTCTCAGGCTAGGGGTAGAATCAGAGCTGCAGCTGCCAGCCTACACCACAGCCAAATCTGAGCTGTGTCAGTGACCTATACCACAGATCATGGCAATGCCGGATCTTTAGCTCACTGATACTAGTTGGATTCGATTCTGCTGAGCCATGATAGGAACTCCTTTGTCATTTACATTTAACTCTTTCTTATAGTTTGCACACCTCTATTGAGGTTCCCCATATCTTTATGCAAGTAGTGTATTTATTTCTACTTGGTGCTTGAGCATATCAGTCATAGTTTTTAAAAGTTCTTGTCTGATACTTCTAACACCTGAGTTGTCTCTCACTTGGGTTTTGTTGATTACTTTATCTCTTTTTTTTTTTTTTTTTTTTGCCTTTTGTCCTTTTATGGCCACACCCGCTGCGGCATGTGGAGGTTCCCAGGCTAGGGGTCTAATCGGAGCTGTAGCCACCGGCCTGCGCCGCAGTCACAGCAACGCAGGATCCGAGCCGCGTCTGCAACCTACACCACAGCTCACGGCAACGCTGGATCGTCAACCCACTGAGCAAGGGCAGGGATCGAACCCGCAACCTCATGGTTCCTAGTCGGATTCGTTAACCACTGCACCACGATGGGAACTCCACTTTATCTCTTGACAATGGATTTTTTTTTTTTCTTTTCCGTGTGTCTTGCAATTTTTGACTGAGTGCCTGATATATGTGTGGAAGAATTGTAGAGCTAGAGCTAAATAGTATTTATAATAAATGGTCAGACGTCTTTTTTCACAGGCCATTTGTGTGGGAAGCTGAATTATTCCATTAGTAGTTGAGCTGGATTTAGGTTTTGTTGTTGGTATATTTACTTTTAGTATACCACAGATTTACATTCCTCCTGCAGTAGACTCCTATTACCTTGTGCGTGGAGCTGGGGGACTTGGGCACTGTCGAGTTTTCTTAGTTTTCCTACTTTCTTTTTAGATTTTAGTTGTCTCTACCTACCTTGCTACAGATGGGGGTCTCTCTCCTTGCTCTTGAACCTCCTCTATCAATAGTTCATTATTACTTGTTATTGCTAGGCTTGTGGTAGGGGCGTTTTATTTTGTTTTGTTTTTCTATTGTCTTGATCCAGGCTTAGTCTTACACAGGCCCTAGGATTGGGGGTGGTGCTCTTTCAGTATTTCTTTCCCTCAACCAGATTAATTCGCCTTGTTCATCCAGTTACTTTTGTGTGGGAGTTTCCTGCCTCTTCCCCAGCTATAGCTAACCTCCACCTCAGCATGGTATATTGTTGTAGGATACTGGCCGCTGGTTGGTTCCTGAACTTGTCCCAGAGGTAAAAGGATTTTGCTTCTGCCCTTCTTCTGTCAGCAGTAAGTAAGTCTTTGCCTCTATCCTGGGAAAGTGTTTCCTATCCTGCCCTAGAGGCAGAAGCTTTTTGTTTCTATTCTTCTTTGCCAGAACCCTGTGGGGTAGAGGTTTGGCTACTCCTACCTCAAACTTAAGTTTTTTGCTTTGTGAGATCTGTAGAAAGTGGTGTGGCTTTTTTCTCCCTCTGTGGCCATCAGTTTCCGCCTTCCTGCTTGTGCCACAAAGACTTTCTTTGGTCTCCTTTCCTCCCCCTCATCTTTATTGTGAGCATATGGTGAAGGCCCGAGAGCTTCTTCCTAACTTGAGAGTGACTGGAAACTTACCAACTTGAGAGTGAGTGGTAACTTCTAAGGTCCTTGTTACTTTAAACTGATGCACTAGCCCGTGATTGGCCTTTCAAATTTTAGCTAATTCTCCCACTTTCTGCCAAAAGGTAAGACAGTTTGTCCTCTTTCTCCTTGAATGGGCTTATCCTTCTTAGGAATTCTTTTGTTGGGCTGCCTTGCAACCTCAGTTATTTGATGTGGCTTTAAAATAGACTTTTTTTTTTTTGGCTTACCCATTGGTTTCTCATTGTTTGGGAAGGATCATTAGTCTTTATAGCTGTTTACATTCCAAGTAGAGGTGGAACTCCCATTCGTGAGCTTTAAACTGATACTTGGTAGTGAGATAGGCTTGAATTTATATTCTCTGGTTATATTTTAAAAACTTCATTAATCCTGATATTGCCCCCACGAGAGGCAAGTTTTAATGTAGGCTTTGTTGTTAAGAGTTCTGAATTTTATATTGAAAATAATATGTATAGACCAAAAAATGACCCACCCACCCCCAATTCTAAGTAGTGGCTAAATGCAGTTGGAGCCCCTCTGCCAACTACCTGGCTATTTTGGAACAAAATTATAAAATGGATTTTGGAGCATTTCATTAAGAAGAAATTGCCTTTGGGTATTTTCTGTAAAAACTGTAGCACAGTCCTACTTATTCATGAAAGAGTTTGTATTTCATGGATTGTCCAGGTCTTTTAAGTGCATTTTCCTTCCCCAAGTTGTTCTTTCCTGCTACATAGAGGAGCCTACATATCCTTGCCAGTTTCTGTAGCTGGTGTCTTCCTATGTGGTTTTCTTTCTTGCATAATGAGGTGAGAATCTGTTGGATTTTATGTGCTCTTGTAATGGAGCAGTGGAATTTTTTGGTTTAAAGATTTTATTTTATTTTATTGTCTTTTTGTCATTTTAGGGCCATACCTGCGGCATGTGAAGGTTCCCAGACTAGGGGTCTAACAGGAGCTGTAGCTGCCAGCCTGCGCCAGAACCACAGCAACGCGGGATCCGAGCCGCATCTGCAACCTACACCACAACTCACGGCAATGCCGGATCCTTAACCCATTGTGCGAGGCCAGGGATCGAACCTGCAACCTCATGGTTCCTAGTTGGATTTGTTTCCACTGAGCCACGACGGGAACTCTGGTTTAAAAATTTTAAAACTCATTAAAAAGTGATAACACGTGTGCCTTGTAGATCATTTAAACCTTGCAGAAAAGTTAAAGGAGGATAATAGTCATTACCTATAATTCCATGTAGGGTAACTCTTAGCAGAACAAGAATAAATAAATTAGCTAATAAGTATATATTATATCACAATTAAAATCATAATATGCATGCAGTTTTATATTTGGTATTTAATATTTAGCATTAATTATTGGCATCCCATACATCCTTTCAAGGTCTTAATAAACATTTAGAATGGGACATATATTCTATTATTTGAAATTTTGTAAAATGCAGTAGACTCTGTCTTTTCCAATAACTACTTCCCTTTGCGACATTCATAACTTGAAAATCAGAAAGGTTTAAATTTGAAGCTCATTTTTAAAGGTTATTCCTTTTGTAATTGTGTTCCAGTACATGGAGATATTTAGGGTACTGTGTTTAAAGGAGTCTTTTGGTTTTTGGATTCCAATGACCCTATGACTTTTCTTCCTTTTTTAATTTCAGAATTCCATACGGCATAATCTGTCACTGAATAAGTGTTTCCTTAAAGTGCCTCGATCCAAGGATGACCCCGGAAAGGTAGGATTCATTTTCTTGAGATAAAATAATTGAATTCTTAATTATATCTGTTGGCATGTTTGAATCAGAGTTATATCTTTAAAAGAATTGGAATGAAAATATTCAGGAACTTGCCTAGTTCCATGATCAGGAACCATTGTAACATAGCAAGTTCTCCTTCACCCCACCCGCCCCGTCCCACCTCACCGTACCTCACCTCACCTCTTTTAGTCAGTATGTTTTAAGGACCAGCCAGCCAGGGAGAGATTTCTTTTTAGGCATTGAGAAACTAGCTAGTGTAGAGCCTGTCCTCTGTTACAGTTTGCTGTTTCTAATCTAGTTTTTGTTTGGTTACTTTCTTAAGTGTTATGTATTAATTAAATCTGGCTTTTGAATTGCTTATTGGAACCACAGTTATTACATAAGAGGTGAGTCTGTGTGTAATTGACAATAAATGGAAGTAATTCTTACCCTGAAATAGAATTTTCTGTTATTTCCTTGTCTTCTTAGTTGCTGTTTTTCCCTTTTCATTCCATTTATCTTCTGCCATCATTATATTTTTAGTATTTTATCTGCAGAAACTTCCCTTTTTTTACTTCAAAGTTATGTCAACTCCACTGTGGCCTGAACTTGGTACTAGTTGCCAGGTTTCTAAAGCTCAGAGTACTTGCTTGGATCATATTTGGTTGTCATGATAAGTTATTAGTTGGATTAGGACTTTAAGATAGTATATCTTTTGGCAAGCTCTCATTTTTGTTTGGATGGTTAGACTTCTTGTCATCTTTAGATTACTGTCCTTGAAAGGATTTTTCTAGAATATAAGGCTGGTCATGTTATCACCCTGCTTAACAGTGTCCTGGAGATGTTTCTTTGTTATGAAATATCTTTTACTATCTTTCCTTAATCTGCCTTACTGGCTATGATTTCACCACATTCATAACCCACTGTGAGGAACTAGAAATGCATCTTTCATATAGTTTTCTCTTACTGCACAAACTCCCTCTGTTGGTCTGGTGTACTCCTTGTCTTTTAAGATTGAGCTGCACCATTACCCTCTGGAGCTTTTTTGTTTTACTGTACTTCAGCTGGGTTTTTTGTTTCATCTTTTGAGTTCCTGTTACTTTGTCATTACTGTGGTGGTTCTTACTTACTGCTCTCTATATCCTGGGACTTGCAGTCTTTAATTTTAGTAGCCAGCCACTTTTCAAAAATGTTAAACTATTCATATGATTTCTTTGTTTAAAGTCTTCATAGGTTATCTACTGCCTTTAGGTTTAAGTCTAAAGAGGGTAAGAATAATGTATATATTGTTCACTTTTTAACCCCAGTTGCTTGCACAGTGGCTGGTGGCACTGAGGAGACACTCTTGTTGAGTGAATGAAAGAATAGTTGACCCTTGAACAATGTGTGGGTGGCAGGCACTGACATTCTGCACAGTTGAAAATCCCAAGTATAATTTATAGCCTGCCCTGGTTTACATGGCTCCTGTGAAATCTCCACGTCTCTAGTTAACCAACTGCAGATTATGTGGTAGTATTTACCATTGAAAAAAATCTGTGTGTAAGCAGACCTCTGCAGTTCAAACCTGTATTGTTCAAGATCAGCTATATTAGATCCTTTGCTATACTATTAATATTAACTTCTTGAGGTTAGACATGGAGAATTATTCATCTCAGTTGTGAAGTAGGCACTCTTAAGTAATGAATGTTTTATAGCACCTTCTATGACCTACCCTTTCAAGTTGGTTCTTAGTCAGATTGAGTAGATTATTATAGTAGTCTTTTTATTTGATCCGATTTATTATTTGTCCATATTCATAACTCTCCAGTGTTGTGCATAGGAATTGATTTTTTTCTTTCCTTTAAAGCAGGCTTATTATAAAAGAGAATTATAACTTTTTATATTTGCTTTATTATAATAGCTCATGGATAGTTAGTATATGTGAATCTGACTAAAAGTCTTCTTAATAGAGGTTAGAGATTTCTTTTTTCTTTTTTTCTTTCTTTGTTTTTTTTTTGCCTTTTTTCCTTATTTGGGCCACACCCACGGCATATGGAGGTTCCCAGGCTAGGGGTCTAACAGGAGCTGTAGCTGCCGGCCTTCACCACAGCCACAGCAACACGGGATCCGAGTCGCGTCTGCAACCTACACCACAGCTCATGGCAACGCTGGATCCTTAACCCACTGAGCAAGGCCAGGGATTGAACCCGCAACCTCATGGTTCCTAGTCAGATTCGTTGACCACTGCGCCACGACAGAAACTCTGAGTTTAGAGATTTCTATTTTGTTAGATTTCTATGAAAATATTAATTGAAATCTGTAAACATTTGGTTCAGACTTAATTTTTATTTTATTTATTTATTTATTTATTTTTTTGCCTTTTGTCATTTTAGGGCCGCACCTGAGGCATGTGGAGGTTCCCAGGCTAGGGGTCTAACAGGAGCTGTAGCCACTGGCCTACGCTGCAGTCACAGCAACGCAGGATCCGAGCCGTGTCTGTGACCTACACCACAGCTCACGGCAACGCCAGATCGTTAACTCACTGAGCAAGGCCAGGGATCAGACCTGCAACCTCATGGTTCCTAGTCGGATTCGTTAACCACTGTGCCATGACAGACTTAATTTTTAAATGAGGTTTAAGTCATTAAAAGATAGAAAACCAGCACTCGTGAATGCTTAACTGTATTATGCACTAAATTTTAAACAATTGGAGATCTATTTAAAAAACACTTGTGCTGTCAGATTTTCTTTTGTGCAAAACTTAAAAGCTTTTCTCCACCTTTAATTAAATAATATAGGTAAGGCAGATACGGAAAACATGTTACTCTTTGCAGCTATTCTTCTTGAATCAAGACTGTATTACTAATGTGTGACCAAAACAGAATACAGAAGTAAATTGAATCCTGGGAGGTTAATAAAAGCTTTCAACTTTTTACAGTAGTCTCTAATTTAAAAAATTTTTTTTCATCTAAACACATCACTGTTCTCATTGATTTTGACCATTATAAAGTACATTTATAGTGTACTTTTAGTTTTAGTCTCAAGGTGAAATTTAAATACCCATTATTCTTATTGATTTTGGTCAGGAGTAAATGTTGTAAATCTGATCTTATAAAAAAGTCCATTTAGGAGTTCCCGTCATGGTTCAGCGGTTAACAAACCCGACTACCATCCATAAGGATGTGGGTTTGATCCCTGGCATTACTCAGTGGGTTGGGGATCCCACCTTGCTGTGAGCTGGGGTGTAGGTCGCAGATTCGGCTTGGATCCCATGTTACTGTGGCTATAGTATAGGCCACTGGCTTCAGCTCTGATTGGACCCCTAGCCTGGGAACCTCCATATGCTACAGGTGTGGCCCTAAAAAGACCAAAAAAAAAAAGGTACATTTATATGAATAAAATCATTTTCATTTTTGATGCCAAAATAAGATATTTGTTTAAAGAAGTTTTGTTGCTTAAAAATTTTGAAAACCTCAGATCTAGCCCATTTTATAGAAGAGGAACTAAGGCCAGTAAATGACTTCCTCAAGTTCAGTGTGGAATTAGAGCCCAAGTGTATTGGCTAGACTTACTTGCAAGTCACAGAAATCTCTTACAGACTAACTTAAGGGAGAAAATAATCTGCAGGGAAGGACTGGAACAGGAGCTAAATTCTCAAACTGTATCACCAAGAATGTATCTTTAGATCCTTTAGTTCTGCTAGCTTCTCTGATGGTTTCATTTTCAGACCAATTTGTGGCAGAGATGTCATCAGCAGCTTCTGGCATATATTCTACTAGTTTAGTTAACCCTTAGCAGAGACTGTTTAGTGCCCTCCCCACCGCATCCCCTGGAATATAGCAAACATCTTATAATGAATGTTGAACAGTCAGAATATACTGGTGCTTTTTCCATTCTACCCATCTTCCATGAAAGGGAAGCCAAAATGTTAGTTAAGTTTTGGTACTTATGAATTGTTTTTTCTTTTTGTATTACAGTGTTTCCTGGCATTTGAGGAGCTTTTCCAAAACCACCCTCTCCATGGGAGAAAACCATTGAGCCAAGGTGGGGTGGGAGTAGTTTTTGGTCGTGGGTAATGGGTGTACTCTATCCCCTTAGGATTTTGCCAGCTGCTGCCATGACCCAGATGGGTCCAAGAGGTAGAGGTAGAAGTAGTTCATAGAGCATCTTCTTTCCCATATTTTTAGGGTATAACCCCCTGTTCGTTGTATTACCAGAGAGGTGTGGGGGCCAGCATAAACTTGAAAAGTGTTGTTGAATTACAGGTGCTTTTATATGGCTGTTTATTCCTGACTCAGTCCTTTATTTTATCTTGGATACTCTCCCATATACATTGATGGTCTGAAATTCATGTTCTTCTGTTCCTGACAACTAAATTCAAACAGCTACATTATTGCTTTCTTTAAAAAGAAACACAAACAAAATGAAATTATATTTTGCATCAATAACTACAGCTTTCTTGGGGACAGATTTCTATTTTCCCTTGATTACACCCCTTTTTCTGTATCCAGTCTCTCTTTTTGAATTCCTGTCTTTTATCTCCTCTAT
>PVHT020000066.1:31373784-31407165 GCA_004024745.2 Catagonus wagneri
TTTTTTTTTTTTTTTTGTCTTTTTAGGCTGCACCTGCAGCATACGGAATTTCCCAGGCTAGGGGTCGAATTGGAGCTCTTGCTGCTGGCCCACACCATAGCCACAGCAACGTCAGCTCCAAGCCGCATCTGCAACCTACACCACAGCTCATGGCAACGCCAGATCCTTAACCCACTGAATGAGGCCCTGGATAGAACCTGTGTCCTTGTGGTTACTAGTCAGATTCATTTCTGTGGAGCCACGCTGGGAACTCCCCGTATATGTCTTCCTAATTCTGCAGTTTACACATGCCTCTTAATTGTCTTGATGGTAAATATTTTGCTAACATTATGAAAAGAAAAATCCTATTGGCTAAATTTAGTTTTTAAAAAATAGTTCTTTTCCTTTGCTTTCCAGCTAAATCTTTTCCCAACCTTGTTTCCTCTTCTCTATATCAAAAATGATACTTTAAAGGAAATAAAAAATTATAAAAAGTAGTTTTAACAATTGTATAATTAGCAGTAATGGATTCTAAAAGAACTGAAATATAGTCAAGACATTTAGGACCCTGTGAAGGCCACCTGTCTGGCCTGTTAGAGGTAACTACAGGGATGTAGTCATAATAAAAAGAGCGTGTTATTTTTTGGAAGCTTTTTCTTGCCTGAGATGGGGAGGTTGTAAAGACTTAATGGCTGTGAGGACTGGGGGTGGGTGGGGTCTCCTGGTGTGTGGGGAAACAACAGACGCACTGCTAGAGAATTAACTTTTGCAAGTTCTGAGGTGGTGATTATTTTCTACTCCTGTCCTCTGTCATAATATGGAACCATTACCTAGTGATGGATCGCTTTTTTTCAAAGAGTATTCTTTTTTGGCTGTGTTAGTATTGGGTTGTATTTACTCATAAATTACCTGTTATTTGTTGATATCCTGTTTTAGTCATTTGATTTGTAAAAGAATGTAGAAAACTTGAGAGGTTTGAGAGAACATAAGATATAACATTAAGGAATAAACAGTGTTGCAGGAATCGTGGGTATGTACCCTGAAGAAGGAAGATAATAAATTTTAATACTTAAAGTAGATGCATAATTTTTGTGAGGAAGAAGTTGACCTCTTATCTGTGTCTTCAAGTAAAACCAACAGGAAGTAGAATTTAAAGGTAAGCAAGAGTTCAGTTGGACAAAATGAGGACATCGCATTTATTGGAGGGAAAAAACACTCATAGAGTTCTCAGGGGAGGCTTTAGAGTTTCCTACTCCTAAAGCACTTACTTGAAGGAGAGGTGAAATTATTAACCTTTGTAGTTTTAACTCATGAAAGGTAAGAACCCCAGTTGAATGCCAAGAAGAGGACATGATCCCGTTTAGCTGAGGGACCAGACAGAACAAAGTTGAGATAGAATCAGCAGTTAAGGGAATTAATGTAAGTACTAACATGAGATGAAGGGTGAAGAGATGGGTTGGTGCCAAGAGTGCATGTTAAGGCTAAAGCGGATTATGAATGTGAGGCAGTCCATTAGACAAATCAGGGTTAGAAAGCACAGAGTAAGCACTGAGAGAGGCATTCAGAGAGGATTTGAAAGATTGAGTTAGATAGGGATAAGGGTCTGATTCAGAGAGACAGCACTGCAGAAATAGAAGTGCTAGCATGGAACCCTCACAATACACTGTTAGTCAAAACAATTAGAGTTGCCTTTTACTTGCACGTAGAGTTTTCTCTGTTCTCTTAAGGGTGGGAGATAACATGTTGTTATTGGCCTCTCTTTTCTTTTCCACATCTGAACTGCTTTTTAAAAAGTAATGTTTTGCCCTCAGATAAATTTTTTTTTTAATTATATGTTGTAAAATTCATTCTTTGGTGTGTAATTCTAGTAGTTTTGACAAATGCATACAGTGAATATAACCATGATCAAGACAGAACAGTGTTCCCCCCTTGGTAGTTAGCCCCCCACTCCTCAAAGCCTTGGAAACCACTGATCTATTTTTCAGCTCTATAATTTTGCCTTTTCCAGGAATTCATGTAAGTGGGACTCACAGTAGGTGGCCTTTTGAGTCTGCCTTCTTTTGCTTAGCATAATGCATTTGAGATCCATCTGTGCTGTTCTCAGTATCAGCAGTTCTGTTTTATTTCATGTAGTCCATCTTACGGATTTACCATTTTAATCACCATTTGAAGAACATGTAAGTTGTTGCCAGTCATAATTTCATTTGAACATCAAAAAAAAATTTTTTAAGCTTAGATTCAGTAATTACTTTGACACTGAGATTCAAGACAATGTTGAGTTAACATAGTAACATATAATAGTCATATGTGAGTTACAGTAAATATAGGTGAGCTATCTGTCTCTTGGAAATCAGTTGTGACATAGTAAAACTTTATCTTAAGTAATTTTCTTTCTGTCTGTCTGTCTGTCTGTCTTTTAAGGGCCACACCTGTGGCATCTGGAGATTCCCAGGTTAGGGGTCGAATTGGAGCTGTAGCTGCTGGCCTACACCACAGCCACAGCAGTGCAGGATCCGAGCTGCGTCTGTGACCTACACCAGAGCTCATGGCAACACCGGATCCTTAACTCAGTGAGCAAGGCCAGTGATCAAACCTGCGTCCTCATGGATGCTAGTCAGATTTGTTTCCACTGAGCCATGAGCCGTGATGGGAACTCCCTAAATAATTTCTGAAAGGATTAAGTTAAGGCACTGATAATTTAAAAACAAGATGTGGCCAACTATTAGTCATTTAATAGAACACACTGTTTTTAAGTATCCTTAACATTTAGAGAAACCTTTTACTGTGCTACAAAATCTGTATGCTAATTACATATTATTTTTAATCCACTGGTTAAGAATAAATTTCTTAACAATCTTTCCTGGGCAGCACTTATATTAATTTGATAATCAATGTAAAATTAATAAAAAATCCTATTAATTGTTCAACAAGAATGTTCCACTGATATTACATCAGTGTGTAATAGACCAGGGTGCTTTGACCTAAAATTTCAATCAGAAATTATTGGAATAATTAAAGTATACTTTATTTGAAGTGATAAATATTTAGTAATGATGAAAATAAAGGCATTTAAGGCCATCGTCTGTCTCTGACACATCTTTTTTCTGATGCATTTTCTGTACTTTGCTTTAGAAAAGCAAGACGTTTTCCTGTAAATTATCTTTATTATTGATTTGATCACTTCTGTTTAAGAATGCTGCCTAATTTTCTCTTGGGTGCCACTTTTTGCCCTCTCTCTAGGATTAATCTTCGTTTTAGGATATCTTGAAGTTGACAGGTGATTTAGTTTTGGAAGATGCATTCAGGGCTCTACAGTTCTAATTTGGGATCTTTCTATGGGATTCTGTAGACTTAAGACATTACAGTCTTCTCCCTCAGGAAGACATTAACTTGCTGTGCCAGAATTGTTGGTATGGATTAATAATAATGTCTACAGTTGTATATTGTACCTTTTTACATTTACAGACTAGGGAGCTATTTTACATGCACTATCTCAGTCTTTAAAACAAACCCGTATTCAGGCCCCAGTTTTGGATAGTGATCTTTTAAGTCCATAGTAGATTTTTCTATAACAGACCAGTTCACGTAAGTCTCACATAGTGGAATGTCACATAAACGGAATCATTCAGTATATACTTAATATCTAGCTTCTTTCATTCAGCTTAATGTCTGTGATGCTATTGCATTGTCAGTTGTTTTTTCCTTAGTAGTATTCCATTGTATGCATATATTGCGATTTTTTTTGTCCATTTATCTGTTAGTGGGCATTTGGATCCACTACTGGGAAATTGTTATACAAGTTGTATAGGGACATATGCTTTTGTTTCTCTTGGATAATGCAACATTAACTTAGTAAGAAACTGCCAAGTCTTTCTCCAAAGTGGTTGTGTATTTTCCATTGCCAATAGCGAGACGTGAATTCCAGTTGCTCCATATCCTGACCAACAGTTGGTATTACCTATTTTTTAAATTTTAGTCATTTTACTGAGCACGATGTAGTATCTCATTATGGTTTTATTTTGAGTTTTCCTGATGACTGTTGATGTTGAGCAACTTTTCATGTGTGCTTATTTGTCATTTATATATCTTCTCTTCTGATTACAGTCTCTTGTCTTTTTTTCTTTTAAAATTTGGTTGTCATTATCACTGAGTTGTAAGAGTTTCATGTATATTCTAGATATATCTCTTCTTGGATTTATATTGTATAAACTTTTTTTCAACTGTGGTTTGCCTTTTTTGTTTTCATAACAGTGTCTTAAGAGTAGAAGTTTTGGATTTTGATGAAGTGAGATTTATTAATTTTTAGTTTAATGATTAGCGACTTTTATGTCCTGTCTGGGAAATCAAACAAGGTCATAAATATTTTCTCCTCTGTTTTCTTCCATAGGTTTTATAGTTCTAGATTTTACATTTAGGTCTATGATACATTTCAAATTAATACTTGTTTATAGAGTGTTTAATATTCCCATTGAATTGTTGTTTTATCTTTATAAAATGTTCTTAATTTCTTAAAATAGTCTTTATTTTGAAACTTTGATCTTAATGTAATGACTGTAGCTTTCTTATGCAACTTCATGGTGAGTTTTTTTCTAGTATTTTGCTTTTAGTCTATAAATGTCTTTTTATTTAAGGTGTGTCTTATAAACAGCATGTAACCATTGACTTTTTAAATTTAGTCTGGTGACTTCTTAGCTGTGCTCCTTTTATTAATTTTTTTTAGTAGTCATTCTAGAGCTTAACAGTATGTACTATTATCTAGGTTTATTTACAGGTAATATTATACCAATTTTCCCTTCACCCCTCACACTTCATGCCACTTACTTACCTCTTCCCATCCAATTCACAAGTGTAATAACCTTAGAGCAGTGTAATTCCATTTATCTAGCCATCCCTTTCTATGTGCTTTTGTCATATCTTGTACTTCTCCTTGCATCATAAATCCCACCATAGGTTTTTTTTGTTTTGTTTTGTTTTTGTTTTAAAAAGTTAGTTTTGTTTTTAAGGAAATTATGCTGAAGATATTCTTTCCTGCAAATCCAAGTTTCAATCTGATACCTTTCCTCTTTAGCCTAACAACATCCTTGGGCATTTCTCGTAGTGCATGTCTGCAGGCAACAGATTTTTTAGGCTTTTGTTTATCTGAAAAGGTTTTTTTTTGTTTTTTTTTTTTTGTCTTTTTGCCTTTATCTAGAGCTGTACCCGGGGCATATGGAGGTTCCCAGGCTAGGAGTCTAACAGCTGTAGCTGCCGGCCTTTGCCACAGCCACAGCAACGCGGGATCCGAGCCGTGTCTGCAACCTACACTACAGCTCACGGCACCGCCGGATCCTTAACCCGCTGAGCAAGGCCAGGGATTGAACCCACAACCTCATGGTTCTTAGATTCGTTAACCACTGAGCCACGACAGAGACTCCTGAAAAGGTTTTTATTTCATCCTTATACTTTACTTGGGTGTGGAATCTTGAGTTTTTTTGGGAGGGGTTTTCCTCACCTTTCAGAACTTTGAAGCTGTTCTGTTCCCTAGGCCTCCATTATTTTTGGAGAAAAGTCGACTGTCATTTATATTTTTATTCTCCTGTATGTAATATACTCATCTCCAACCCCGTCTCCTCTTTGGTAGCTTTCAAGATTTTTTTCTTTAGGTTTGAGCAGTTTGACTTAAAAACCAAATTTGCTAAACCCCTTCTTATTATCACATTTGGGATATTTTTGATAATTATTTCTTTTAAAAAATTATAGCCCCATTTTCTCTCCTTTCCTTTTAGTGTCCAATTAAACTATGATAGAGTGACATTGTTTCATAGGTTGGTAAGGCTTTCTTTATTCATTTTCCTTTTTGTTCCTTGGATTGAATAATTTTTACTGATCTTCAGTATCTTTGACTCTTTATATATTGTTCTGTCATACCTAGTGAACATTTTTGTTCCAGTTGTTGAACTTTTTAATTCTAGAGTTTCCATTTGGTCCTTTTTTTGTGTATGTTAAGAGAAAATTGTTGAATTAAGTTTACCCGTTTGCTTTGATTCTGGATTTGGGTTTCTGTGTTGTCTCTAGCTAGTTTGTGGACGTGAGGCATGTCCAGGAGCTTCTGCTTCACCTTTTTTTTATAAGAAGGTACATAGTGCTGTCCGGATCTCCATAAGGTATAAGAACCCCCTGAACCTAATCCATTCTTTCATCTGATTCCTTACATCATCACTGATGTTTCGAGATCCGGACTTTTTATAAGAAAACAAAATAATTAGAAGAAATGAGATTTAAAAAATTATTTCAGTGGTAAATAATTTGAATTACCATATCACCTCCAAAGGTCTACTTCTCTAATCTCTGTTTACCTTTGCTCCGTTTGTTACATTGCTGCCTTAAGGTATGGTACACAGATAAGCACACAAACCTACCTCTGTTGTCCCATTTTCAACTTCACCCCTCAACTACATGTCTCTAAACTTTCTTAGATTTAGGATGCACTTAAATATCTGCATATTTTTGTCCATATTCTTCACTGTATTTAAGTGCTCTTTCTTTTCCCTTTTTTTTTTTTTGCTTTTTAGGGCCGTGCTCGCGGCATATGGAGGTTCCCAGGCTAGGGGTCGAATTGGAACCACAGCTGCCAGCCTATGCCACAGCCACAGCAACGCAGGACCCGAGCCACGTCTGTGACCTACACCACAGCTCACAGCAACGCCAGATCCTTAACCCACTTAGCAAGGCCAGGGATCGAACCCGCAACCTCATGGTTCCTAGTCGGATTCGTTAACCACTGTGCCACGACGGGGACTCCAGTGGTCTTTCTTTCCCTTTTTTTAAGGGCCACACCTGTGGCATATGGAGGCTAGGGGTCAAATCGGAGCTGTAGCTGCTAGCCTACACCACAGCCACAGCAACGGCAGATCCAAGCCACATCTGTAACCTACACCACAGCTCTCAGCAACACCGGATCCTTAACCCACTGAGCGAAGCCAGGGATCAAACCTGAGTCCTAATGGATACCATCCCTCCCTCTCTGTTCTCACCTGTTTCTTTTTATTACCATATTTCTTTAAGCATTCTGCTGTTGCAGCTCCTGAAAGATGTAGCTATCTGTAGTTTGATCTGTTACATCCAGTTTTGAGTTTTTTGTTGACAAGGATTGGGTCTTTATCAATTTCATAGGCCCTTAGCACAGAGCGTAATATGTGATACATAGTAGAGTTTAATAAATGTTTATCACAAGAATGATGCTTATATTTTCCTAGTTAATTAAGAAGTAGTTGTTCTGTTGTTAAGGAAACTTTTCTAATTGTATATTAATTCCCTTGCTATTTTAAAGTAAAAACTGGTCTTCAGATGTTTTAGAAATTGTCACTTTGCTTCTTTTCACTCATACCTTTTCTTTTGATCAGTGAAGCAGGGGTCAAGACTGTTTATTTCACTTCTTAATATTAACTCCCAAACACTTCAAATTTGAGAGACTTTTTGGAATTCTTATTCTTCAGGTAGGTTAACTGCTTGACTTACTCTGACATTAGTGACTATTTAGAACTTTAATCAATTCTAACATGGTCCAAAGGAAAGCCAGAAAATAGCTTGAAATCAAGAGACATGAGTTATTTCTGGACATTACCACTGACTGCTTTGTGACAAGTGACTTTTGACTATATTGGGCATACCACTGTATTAGATTAGAGTTCTTTGATTCCTGTTCTTTCCTAATTAAAAAAATATTTTTTATTGAGATATAATTCACATACCATAAAATTTACCCTTTAAAAGTGCGTGATTGAGTGGTTTTTAGTATATTTGCCAAGTTGTACAACCATCACTACTCTCCAATTCCAGGACATTTTCATATTATCAATCCAAAAAGAAACCTGTTTGTCATTAATAGGTACTCTCCCTCATTTCCCAAGCTTTTGGCAACCAGTAATTTACTTTTCATTTCTTTGGCTTTGCCTATTTTGGATGTTTTGTATAAATGGAACCATATATTATGTGACTTTTTGTATCAGGCTTCTTTCATCTAGTATACGTTTTCAGGGTCATCTGTGTTGTAGCATATGGCAGTATTTTATACCTTTTTTATGACTGAAGGATATTTCATTGTATGGATTTATCATGGTTATGTATTCATCAGCTGACAGACATTTGGGCTGTTTCCACTTTTGGCAAGTATGAAAAATGCTGCTCTGATCGTTTGTGTACAAGCTTTTGTATGGGCATAATGTTTTCCTTTCTTTTGGACATGTTTCCATTTCTCTAGGAGTATAATTGCTGGGTCATATGTTTAATCTTTTGAGGAACTGCCCTACTGTTTCCCAAAGCGCCTGCAGCATTTTACAGCCCCATAGTTATGAAGGCTTCCAATTTTTTTCGTATCCTTGCCAACGCCTTTCATTGTATGCCTTTTTGATTATAGCCATCCTGGGCTGTGAAGTGGTAATAACTCTTTATATCAAGGGTTTGATTTGCATTGCCTTGAATGCAAATAATGATGATCACCTCTTTATGTGCATATTGGCTTGCTTTTTGAGAAATTGTTGGAGATGAGAAAGAATACTAGAAGATTAATACAAAAATGACATGTAGTCATATAATGGGGGAGGGAATATTTCATATGTATTGTATTTAATCCTCAGTATATCACCAGCGTCCACTGGACCCAATTTTGTTTTTGCATATCTATTTTGAGTAGTTCTAATTTGTTAAGATGATTACTTTATGACTAAAGTCTTCCAAAGAACAAATAGAAAATAGATCAAAATTTTAAGAATTATGTCATCATTGCCCATTATTTTTTCTACATCATGCCAAAGCACCAAAATTACAAGAATACAGCAGAATGATTGAATGACCTAGAAGGATATGCCATAATGAGGTTATTGCTATTATCCTTCATGTGTTGCCCAAAGTCTTGCATCTTTCAAGAAGGCATAATAATGTCTTTAGATGTCATTTAAGTCTTTTTTTCTTTTAGTTTTCATTGAACATAGTTGAGAATTTAGATTTTTTTTTCTGCCTGTAATGACAAAGAGATGAAAATTGGCAGAGGAAAGTGGTTTACTATTATTAGTAGAATCACAAGATGAATACAAAGATGGACAGCAACACCGTAGACTCTAATTATGATGGTGCAATTGAGTTGATATTGTTAGTTTTCCCAAACCGAAGAAATACTGAGTTAGTGAAACATTTCTAAGGACAAAAAGATGCTTGCTATTTTCATCCATTTAGTCATTTAGCCATTCAGTAAGGTCTTCATCATGCAGTATTTTGTGACTAGAATCTGAATCATCCCATTTTTTTTCTTAGAAAGTCATGTTACAGTATTTTTCATTTTTTAAGATGTTTGTGCACCAAAATTCACTTCATACAGTCATAAGTGGACAAATCCTGAGGTCTAATGTGTATACAAAAGTACTTTCTTAGAAATAATTAAGCTTAACAAGGAAGTCATGTCAAAAGCTGAGATAGGACAAAAGCTAGGATTCTTGTGGCAAAAAGTTAGCCAAGTTGTGAATGCAAAGGAAAAGTTCTTGAAAGAAATGAAAAGAACTACTCCAGTGAATACACGTATAAGAAAATGAGGAGTTGCTGTGTGGCTCAGCAGATTATGGATCTGGCATTGTCACTACAGTGGCTCGGGACACTGTTGTGGCACAGGTTAAATCCCTGGCCTGGAAACTTCTGCATGCTGCAGGTACAGCCAAAAATAAAAATAAAAAACGGAAATAGCCTATTGTTGACATGGAGAAAGTTTGAGTGGTCTGATAGAAGATCAAACCAGCTACATCATTCCTTTAAGCCAAAGCCTAAACCAGAGATGTTTTTTTCATGCCTGCTAATAACACAACATCCATTGTGCAGCCATAGATAAAAGAACAGTTTTGACTTTCAGATCTTATTATTTAAGAGATAACATTTCATAGGGTTATAGTTGCCATAGACAGTGACTCCTCTGATGGATCTGGGCAGAGTAAATTAAAAATTGTTCTGGGGAGTTCCTGTCGTGGCTCAGTGGAAACAAATCTGACAAAAGCTAGGCTTTGGCTTAAAGGAATGATGTAGCTGGTTTGATCTTCTATCAGACCACTCAAACTTTCTCCATGAGTACACAGGTTCGATCCATGGCATTGCTCAGTGGGTTAAGGACCCAGCGTTGCCGTGAGCTGTGGTGTAGGTCACAGATGTGGCTAGGATCTGACATGGCTGTGGCTGTGGTGTAAGCCAGCAGCTACAGCTCTGATTCGACCCCTAACCTGGGAGCCTCCATATGCTGAGGGGGCCCTAAAAAAAGAAAAAAAAGGGAAAAAGAAAGAAAATTGTTCTGGAAAAGATTCAGCATTATGTGTGCTGTTAGGAACACATGGATTCATGGAAAGAGGTCAAAACATCAAGAGTAACAGGAGTTTGGAAGAAGTTGATTCCAACCCTTAAGGATAGCATTGAGGGGTTCTGGACTTCATTAGAGAGAGTAAACTGTAGGTGTGGAGTGTAAACAGCAAGAGAACTAGAATTAGAAGTGGAGTCTGAAGATGTGACTGAATTGCTGCAGTCTCTTAACAAAACTTTAATGGATGAGGAGTTGCTTCTTAGGGATGAGCAAAGAAAATGATTTCTTGAGATGAAATCTACTCCGGTGAAGGTGAAGATTGTTGAAATGACAACAGAGGATTTAGAATAATTACGTAAACTTAGTTGACAAAGCAGTGACAGGGTTTGAGAGGATTGACTCCAATTTTGAAAGAAGTTCTGTGGGTTAAATGCTATCAAACAGCATTTCATGCTATAGAGAAATCATGAAAGGAAGAGTCAGTTGATGCGGCAGACTTCATTGTTGTCTTATTTTATTAAATTGCCGCAGCTACCCTAACCTTCAGCAACTACTACTCTGATTAGTCAGCAGCCGCCAACATCGAGGCCAAACCCTCCACCAGCAAAAACTTACAACCAGCTAATGGCTCAGATGATGGTTAGTATTTTTTAGCAATAAAGCATTTTAATGTATTTTTTTAGACATAATGCTATTGCATACTGAGTAGACTACAGTATAGTGTAACATTTGTGTGCACTGGGAAACCCGAAAAAAAATGTGATTTGCTTTTATTGCAGTGTTTATTTTATTGCAGTAATCTGCAGCTGAACCTACAATATGTCTTGAGATATGCCTGTAATACTTTTGTTGAAATTCAACATGGTCCGTTAATCAGAAAGTTCTTTATGGGGAGCTTGCCTAGAAAGGTGGGAAGTGAAAGAGACTGATATCAGTGTGATTTAGATATTAGCTGGAGTTACATCCTGACTCAGGTGGAACAGGTAGCCCTGATAGTTGGTTTAGCAGATACAAATTTCAAAAAAGCCATTGTAAATATGTTGAAAAATTAAAAGTGAACATATTCCAATACTTAGTTAACGAAGAGATAGGAAAATTTGAATACAGACATGGAAAGTATTAAAAAAAAACCCAAATGAAAATTATAGAGCTGAAAAGTACAATAACTAAATAATTCACTGAATGACCTGAACTGAATATTGGATACAGCAGAAGAAAAGATCACTTGATCAGGAACATCTAAGAATTATAAATGTGTATCCCCAAAAATGAGGTTTCAAAAAAATGAAACAAAACTCCTAGGACTAAAAAGAGAAATAAGAAAATCCACAGTCTTTTTTTTTTCTTTTTAGGACCACACCTTTGGTATATGGAAGTTCCCAGGCTAGGAGTCGAATTGGAGCTATAGCTGCTGCCTACATCACAGCCACACCAGATCCTAGCTGTGTCTGCGACCTACACCACAGGTCATGGCAATGCCATATCCTTAGCCCATGGAACGAGGCCAGGGATTGAACCCCCTGTCCTCACGGATACTAGTTGGATTTGTTACCACTGAGCCACAATGGGAATGCCTCTACAGTCTTTTAATTGTAGTGTAGTTGATGTGTAGTAAGTTTTAAGTGTACAGCGTAGTGATTCACAATTTAAATTTTTTTTTTTAATTTTAGTGTAGTTGATTTACTAATTTTGTTAGTTTCAGGTGTACAGCAAAGAGATTCAGTTATACATATACGTATATATTCATTCTTTTTTCAGATTCTTTTCCCTTATATGTTGTTATAAAATATTGAGTAAAATACTGAGTATAGTTCCGTGTGTTAAACAGTAGGTCCTTGTTGGTTATCTATTTATATATATGTGTGTGTATATTTATAGTAATGCGTATGTGTTAATCCTAAACTCCTAATTTGTCTACTCCTCTTTTCCCTTTGCTAGCTGTAAGTTTGTTTTCTAGTCTGTGAGTCTATTTCGATTTTGTACGTAAGTTCACTTGTATCTTTTTTTTTTTAAGATTCCACATATAAGCAATAGTATATGATATTCATCTTTTGCTGTCTGACTTACTTTACTTAGTAAGATAATCTCTAGATCCATCCATGTTACTGCAAATGGCATTATTTTATTCTTTTTATGGCTAATATTTCATTGTCTCTGTATACCACATCATCTTTATCCATCCATCATGGACATTTAGGTTGCTTCCTTGTCTTGGCTGTTAAATAGTGCTGCAGTGAACACTGGGGTACATGTATCTTTTTGAATTATGGTTTTCTCTCAATATATGCCTAGGAGTGGGATTGTTGGATCATTTGGTAGCTCTGTTTTTCGTCTTTTGAGGACCCTCCATACTGTTCTCCAGAGTGGCTGTACCAATTTACATTTCTACTAACAGTGTAAGAGGGTTCTTTTTCTTCATACCCTCTCCAGCATTTATTATTTGTAGATTTTTTTGATGATGGCCATTCTGACTGGCGTGAGGTGATACATCATGGTAGTTTTGATTTGCATTTTTCTCTTCTTTTCCTTTTTTTTTGGTGTTTTTTTCCTTTTCTAGGGCTGCACTCGCGGCATATGGAGGTTCCCAGGCTAAGGGTCTAATTGGAGCTGTAGCTGCTGGCCTACACCACAGCCACAGCAACATGGTATCGAGCCACATCTGCAACCTACACCGCAACTCACGGCAACACCCGATCCTTAACCCACTGAGCAAGGCCAGGGATCGAACCTGCAACCTCATGGTTCCCAGTTGGATTCATTAACCACTGAACCACGACGGGAAATCCAGATTTGCATTTTTCTCATTAATGATATTGAGCATCTTTACATGGTCCTTTTGGCCATCTTTATGTTCTTCTTTGAAGAAATGTCTGTTTAGATCTTCTGCCCATTTTTTGATTGTTTTTTTTTTTTTTTTTGGATAGTTAGATACATGAGCTGTTTGTATATTTTGGAACTCAATCCCTTGTCAGTTGCATTTGTTTGCAATTATTTTCTCCTATTATGTAGGTTGTCTTTTTTGTTTTGTTTATGGGTTTCTTTGCTCTGCAAAAGCGTTTGTTGAATTGGATCCCATTTGTTTATTTTTGTTTTAATTTCCATTACTCTAGAAGATGGATCTAAGTGATTCACAATTTTTAAATATTATTCTCCGTTTATAGTTAATTATAAAATATTGGCTATATCCCCTATACTGTACATTATATCCTTTAGGGTATTTATTTTATACATAGTAGTTCATACCTCTTAAACCCCTACCCCTATCTTGCCCCTCTCTTCATTGGTAACCATTAACTTGTTCTCTATATCTGTGAGTCTGTTTCTTTTTATTATATTTAGTTGGTTTGTTTTATTTTTAGATTCTACATGTAAGTGATAACATGTAGTATTTGTCTTTGACTTATTTCAGTAAGCATAAAAACCTCCAAATTTATCTATGTTGTTGCAAATGGCAGAATTTCATTCTTTTTTATGGCAAAGAAATATTCCATTGTGTGTGTGTCTATCATTCACATATATGTGTGTGTGTGTGTGTATACATATATATATACACACATGTATCTCACCTCTTTTTTATCTATTCATGTGTTTATGGAAGACACTTAGGTTGTTTCCATATCTTGGCTATTGTAAATAACACTACTGTGAACACTGAGGTGTATGCAACTTTTCACAATAGTGTTTTCATTTTTTAAATATACCCAGGAGTGAAATTGCTGGATCACATGGTAGTTCTGTTTTTAGTGTTTTTTTTTTTTTTTTTTTTGGGAAAACTCTGTACTGGTTTCCCCAGTGGCTGTATCACTTTACATTCCCACCAACAGTGTACACAGATTTCCTTTTTTCCACATCTTTATTTATGGTTTTTTTGAAGATATCCATTCTTATAGGTTTGAGGTGATATCTCATTGTGGTTTTGATTTGCATTTCCCTGATGATTAGTGATGTTGAACATTTTTCCATGTGCCTGTTGGCCATCTGTTTGTCTTCTTTGGAAAAATGTCTGTTCAGGTTTTCTGCCCATTTTTTTCATCAGGTTGTTTTTTTGATATTGAGTTGTATATATAAGCTGTTAAATGGATATTAATCCCTTCTAAATGATAAAATCTTAACAGATGTATGTTTTCTGACTAGCAGAATTAAATTAGAAATAAAAACCAAAATGATGTTAAGAAAATCCAAAATATTTAGAAATGAATATAGTTCTGCAGTACCTCTGGGTTAAAGTAGAAATCCTAAGTGATATTAGAAGGTATTTTGAAGCTTCTAATATCAAAAGATATCAAAATTTAATTAGAAAAATCAGAAGGGTCTGAAGTCAGTTACTTAAGCATGTATCTTAAGAAGTTAGAAAAATAAGAGCAAGTTGAGTCCAAAGTAAGTAGAAGGGAGGAAATAATAAAGATAAATCAAAATAGAAATGAACAAACAGAAAGCAGTGAAACAAGAATCTAAAATATTTAAGGAAAAAGCAATGCCAGTCTTATACAAACTCTTACCAAAAAAAGAAGATAGTGGTTGAAGAAGCAGTTTTCACTTCATTTAATGAGGTCAGCATCCCTGTATCACTAAAGTCAGACAAAGACATAACAAGCAAACTATAGACCAGTATCTTTGTGAACATAGACCTAATAATCTTTAACAAAATATTAGTAAATTATATTTATTGGTATATAAAATGGAGAATATATCATGATCAGTCGGGATTTGTTCTAGGAATGCAATGCAGGTTAAGCTTAAAAAATTTAATTGATTTACCCCACCATGTCATAGAAGAAATCTGAAAAATCATATCTCAAGTATGAAGAGTTTGACAAATTTGACACTCATTCAGCAAACTATGAATAAAAGGAATTTGTTTTATTTGATTAAAGTCATCCATTAAAAAACCTGCAGTTTATATTTAATGATGAGACACTGAATGCTTTTCCTTTGAGATTGAGAACAAAGAAGAATGTTTGCATTCATTGTTACTCATTCTGTTAGAGGTCCAAGCCAATGGATTAAGGCAAGAAAAAGTAGAAGACATCCAGGTTGAAAAAGAATAAGTAAAAACTTTTTGCAGACAACTTTATTGCATATGTAGAAAATCCTAAAGAGTCACTAGAATTCATAAGTGAGTTTAGCAAAATTACAAGGTCAGTATAATTTTTTTTTTTTTTTTTTGGTCTTTTGTCTTTTTAGGGCCGCACCCACGGAATATGGAGGCTCCCAGGCTAGGGGTCTAATCAGAGCTACAGCTGCCGGCCGACACCATAGCCACAGCAACTGCTGGATCCAAGCTGCTTCTGCGACCTACACCACAGCTCACAGCAATGCCAGATCCTTAACCCACTGAGTGAGGCCAGGGATTGAACTTGCAACCTCATGGTTCCTTGTTGGATTTGTTTCCACTGCCCCATGACAGGAACTCCACAAGGTCAATATAATTTTTTTTATACTACTGATTAATTGTTGGAAAATAAAGTTTTAAAAAAGCAATTTCACTTATAATAGTATCCAAAATAGTGAAATAAATCAGGGAGGTACATTTTAACAAAACATAAGCAACACGTTTACTGCAAACTCTAAAACATTAAGAGAAATAAAAGAATGAAATGGTGAGATACAGCGTATTTATGGACTAGAGGATACATTGTTAGATGTCAGTCTTCTCCACATTGATTTATAGAGTTAATGCAATCCCAATAAAAATTCCAGTAGACTTATTTTTTCTTTTTAAAATGACAAGCTGGTTCTCATAGTTGTATGGAAATGCAAAGGACCTAGGATACACAAAACAGTTTTCAAAAACAACTAGAGTTGTAGGGCCGGGTGCTTGATTTCAAGACTTTCTATACAGCTATAATAATCAAGACAAAATTATATTGCTATAAGGATAGAAATGGAGATCAAAAGAACAGAGCTTAGAAATAGACTTCATACGTATATTCAGCTGATTTTTAATAGAAGTGCCCACTGGGGGAAAGTATATGTGTAGTCTTTTCAAGAAATAGTGTATACCTTTTTTTTTTTTAAATGGTTGCACCCATGGCATGTGGAAGTTCCCAGACCAGGGATTGAATCAGCCATAGCTGTAACCTGTACCACAGCTGTTGCAACACTGGATCGTTAACCCACTGAGCTGGCCAGAGATTGAACCCATGCCTCTGTAGCAACCTGAGATGCTGCAGTTGGACTCTTAACCCACTGTGCCATAGCAGGAACTCCCAAGAAATGGTGTATATCTTGTTGGAAGAAAAATTTATATTGATCCTTAGCTCACATACAGAAGGCTAACTATGAGTGGATTAGAGACCTAAACATAAAAAGACTATAATAAGCTTCTAAAAGAGAACATGAGACAAAATATTTTCCTTGATGGAGCAGGAAAATCTAAATGTGTGTGTGTATGTGTTTAGCTAGGAGACAAATAGCACAGACCACAAAATAAAAATTAATAAAGATTTTTTGCTCCTTAGAAGACATGGCCATGAAAATGAATAGACAACCATAGATTGGGATTAAATATTCTCTGTCTATCCATCCACCCATCCATTTCTGACATAGGATTTGCTATTTAAAAAGTATAAAAATTCTTATAGCACAAATAACCAGAAGTCTTATGACCCAAATAAAACATGGGACAAAATTTATGAAAACTACTTCACAAAAGATGGTTCATGGATGGCGAATAAGCACATGTAAAAATGCCTACCAGCATTAGTCATTAGAGAAATGCATATGAAAATCACTGAGGTACAACTACACATCCACTGGCATAGTTGTAACTGTAAAGGCTTAAAATACCAAGTATTAGCAAAGACATGGAGTAGTTCAACTCATACATTGCTGACAGTAGTAGAAAATAGTTTGACAGTTTGAAACTTTAGAAGGTGCAAAACTATAATGATAGGAAGCAGATCAGTGGTTGTATATATGGGATAAAGGCGGATACAAAGGAAGAGGGATTTCTTGTTGTGCCACAAAAAAACTTTTTAGGGTGATGGAAATGTTCATTATCTTTTTTTTTTCTTTTTACATACATCTTTATTAGTCAATACATGATGTTAAATTATATTATTGGTATACTTATTGTTTCATCAGACAAACATTCTGTAGGAAGACATTCTTCCTGTGTTACCTTAACTTATATTTGCCCTGATAAGTTTTTTAATGATTTTTCTCTTTTTCATTATAGCTGTTTTACAGTTTTCTGTCAGTTTTCTACTGTGCAGCAAGGTGACCCAGTTACGCATATGTATAGACATTATTTTTTCTCATGTTATTATGCTCCATCATAGGTGACTAGATATAGTTCTCAGTGCTATACAGCAGGATCTCATTGTTTATCCATTCCAATAGTTTGCATCTATTAACACCAGATTCCCAGTCCATCCCACTCCCTCCCCTCCCCCTTGGCAACCACAAGTCTGTTCTCTAAGTCCATGAATTACTTTTCTGTGGAAAGGTTCATTTGTGCTTTTCCACAGAAAAGTAATTCCAGATGTAAGTGATATTGTATGGTATTTGTCTTTCTCTTTCTGACTGACTTCACTTAGTATGAGAGTCTGGTTCCATCCATGTTGCTGCAAATGGCATTATTTTGTTCTTTTTTATGGCTGAGTAGTATTCCATTGTGTATACATACCACATCTTCTTCATTCATTCGTCAGTGGACATTTAAGTTGTTTCCATATCTTGGCTATTGTGAATAGTGCTTCAGTGAATATACAGGTGCATGTGTCTTTTTCAAGGAAAGTTTTGTCCGGATAGATGCCCAAGAGTGGGATTGCTGGGTCATATGATAGTTCTATATACAGTTTTCTAAGGTACCCCCATACTGTTTTCCATAGTGGTTGTACCAGTTTGCATTCCCACCAGCAGTGCAGGAAGGTTCCCTTTTCTCCACACCCTCTACAGCATTTGTTATTTGTGGACTTATTATATGATGGCCATTCTGACTGGTGTGAGGTGGTACCTCCTAGTAGTTTTGATTCACATTTCTCTAATCATCAGTGATGTTGATCATTTTTTCATGTGCTCATTGGCCATCTGTATATATATATCTTCTTTGGAGAAATGTCTATTCAGGTCTTTTGCCCATTTTTCAATGGGGTTGTTGGTTTTTTTGCTGTTGAGTTATAGAAGTTGTTTGTATATTTTAGATATGAAGCCCTTGTGTTGAATCATTTGAAACTATTTGCTCCCATTCTGTAAGTTGTCTTTTTTTTTTCTTTAATGGTTTCCTTTGCTGTGCAAAAGCTTGACGGTTTGATTAGGTCCGATTGGTTTATTTTTGCTTTTTATTTCTATTGCCTGGGGAGTCTGACCTAAGAAAACATTTGTTTGGTTGATATCAGAGAATGTTTTGCCTATATTCTCTTCTAGGAGTTTGATGGTCTCTTGTCTTAGTTATGTTTAGTCTTTAAGTTGTTTTGAGTTTATTTTTGTGCATGGTGTGAGGGTGTGTTCCAGTTTCATTGATTTGCATGCGACTGTCCAGTTTTCCCAGCACCACTTGCTGAAGAGACTTTTTCCAACTTTATATTCTTGCCACCGTTGTTGAAGATTAATTGACCATAGGTGTCTGGGTTTACTTATGGATTCTCTATTCTGTTCCATTGGTCTGTATGTCTGTTTTGGTATCTACTTTTTAAAGAGAATTTTGTGTGTGTGGTAAAATATACATAGCATAAAATTTGCCATTGTAATCATTTTTTAAGTGTATAGTTCAGTGGCATTAAGTACATTAATATTGTTGTGCAACCATCAGCACCATCCATCTCCAGAAGTTATCTTCCCAAACTGAAACTCTGTACTCATTAAATAGTACTTCCCATCTTCCCTCCTCCCCCCAGTTCCTCACAACCACCATTCCCCTTTGTATTTCTATGATTTTGATTACTCTAGGTACCTCATGTAAGTAGAATCACACAATATTTTCCTTTTTGTGACTGACATTTCATTTATCATGGTATCTTGAAGGTTCACTTATGTGATAAGCATACGTAAATCAGAATTTCTTTTTAAAGATTGAATAACATTCCATTTAAAAAATTTATCCATCAGTGGACTCTTGGTTTCACATTTTAGCTGTTGTGAATAACTTGCTGTGAACATGAGGGTAAAAAATATCTGTTCCTTTTGACTCTTCTGGGTATATACCTAAAAATGAAATTGACAGATCATAAGGTAATTCTGTATTTTAACTTTTTTAGCGACTGCCATACCATTTTCCATAAAGCTGTACTACATTAAATTCCCACTAGCTATGCTCCAAGGTTCCAATTTCTGTACTTTGCTGCCAAAATTTATTTTCCATTTTTTTGATAGAAGGCATCCTAGCCTTTTGGGTATCAAATGATATCATGTAGTTTTGATTTGTGAAGGAAAGTTTTAAGTTACTTAATCCAAACTGGTGATTTCACAGATGAAACTCAGATGGTAGTTTAGCAAGAACCACTAAGTAGAATATTCTACAGCTTCTGTTGTGAATTATCTCAGTTGTTAGCATTTGCATTTGGGCATTCAGGGTTTTTTAAGTACAAATGGATAGGGTTAGGCTTATGAACAGGTTTTTTCTCTGTTGTTGATCTATTTGTGATAAGCTACAGCCAATCATATAAAATGTTTAATAACAAATCAGTGTAAAGTTTGGTCAGCGAGTGGTTTCCCAGATTAACACAAGCATACACATTCATGCAAAACAAATTAAACACTGAAATTTATCATTTCTGTGAACAGTGATTTTTAAACTGTCATACAATGAGTTGTGGTATTTTTCTTTTTGCTTCACTTTCAACTTTAGTGACAACAGAGTGTAGAACTTTTTCCTGCTTTATTTTGAAACTTGCTAGCGTGAGCCATACTCATGAAAGCATTGTTTGAATTTTTATGTGTTTACTATTTTACATGGTTCTTAGCAAGTTTTTATCAGGTCTGGGAGGCTCTTTAGCTGTGACCACTTAGAAAAGATAACATGGAAGAATGCCCCAGAATGGCTGTGCAAAGTAAGTGCTGAGTTCAGGTACTGCCTAGTTAGGGCCTGGCAAGGCCTGGCATCACACCTTGTACCCTGACATTCGTGGAACAATTTGTTCCACATCTTCCCGCCTCCACCACCACCATTTAACAAATGGTTATTGAGTACTTGCTCTGTGTCCGATATTGTACCTGGCACTGTAAATATAGAAATGAGTTTCTACACTCAAGGAACTTGTAGCCTAAAAGTTGTGATAAAGACCTGTAAGTAAAAATTGTAATGTTAACTGCAGTCAATGCTCTAAATATATAAATAATATAGAGATGTTTCAGAGAGAGAGAGTGATGAATTCTTGAATATTGTAAGAGGATCAGAGAAGCATTCTTTTAGATAGCATCTGAGCTAAATTTTGAGGGTGGAATATGATTTTGTCAGTGGTTATATAGATATTATAGGCAAGGAAATTAGCATGTAGGGCAGACCCAGATGGATAGAAGAACATGGTGTATTTAAGGAAGTATAAGCAAATAATTGATGTTGGACACAAATTGTGCGAATTGATAGATGAGAGCTGTATTTCCCCTTATTGTCAAATATTGACTGAAAAAGCAGCTTAGGAAGATTAATTAAGTTAATAGAGGCAAAGATTAAACTTAATTCTGGTCCTGGCACTCATATCCTTGGTTGAGCAGCCCACTTTTATTTTAAGCTTTGGTCTCCTCATTTGTATATGTGTGAATTACATGATTTATGTTTTTCAAAATATCTTTAGAAGGAGTCACAATTTCTGAGCGCCTGGAATAAAGTAGGTCCTCAGTATGTATTTTTGGAAGAGTGGTCTGAGAACTAGTATCAAAAATAAGAGAGACTAAATAGTTAAAATTAATTATGACAGAATAAGCAATAAAAAGTTTATATATGGATGATTGCTTCCCAGGATGTACTTATTTTATAAAACGTGGTCAAGAAATTTGTCTTTATAAATTGTTTCACTTATTGAGGTCCCAGAATACAGGTAATATAATATCTTTGTGGTAAAATTCTGTGTGACTTTAATGTCATATGCTATTACAATTATCGTGTGTGTTCAATTAAGATTTAGTTTTTTAGAGTTCACTTTGTGGCTCAGTGGCAGTGAACCCGGCTACTATCCATGAGGATGCAGATTCAATCCCTGGCCACATTCAGTGAGTTAAGGATCTGGCATCGCTGTGAGCTGTGGTGTAGGATGCAAACATGGCTCGGATCTTGTGTTGCTGTGCCAGTGGTGTAGGGTGGCAGTTACAGCTTGGATTCGACCCCTAGCCAGGGATTCTCCACATGCTGTGGGTGCCACCCTAAAAAGACAATGAATGAATGAATGAATGAGACAGAAAGAGAAAGAAAGAAGGAAAGAATTAGTTTATTAGTTAATTAGAATATTTTTAAAAATTGTGTTCAGTTAATTATTTCCCTTTTAATTTGGCTGTGGCAGATTTCTTTCATTTTATGGCTGCACCTGAGGCATATGGAAGTTTCCAGGCAAGGGGTTAAATTGGAGCTGCAGCTTCAGGCCTATGCCACAACCACAGCAATGCCAAGTCCAAGCCACACCTGTGACCTACACTGCTGCTTGCAGCAATGCTGAATTCTTAAACCACTGAGTGAGGCCAGGGATCAGACCTGCATCCTCATGGATCCTAGTCGGGTTCTTAACCCACTAAGTCACAACATGAATTCCCATGGCAGATTTCTTGACTTGGCTTCTTCAGATTGTTTTTTTTCTTTAATAATCTAGTTATAAATGGAATTTTACTCTACTTTTTGTAGCCAAAACTAGTGTTTTATTCTCATGCTAGTTTTCCATTGTTGTATCTGCACGGTGCCTGCTTTTGAAGCAGAGGATTGTAAAAGTCCGTTTTAATGTTATAGAATGGCTGTGATATATTGTTAATATAATTTATTTCTTTACCTTTAGGGGTCCTATTGGGCAATAGACACCAATCCGAAGGAAGATGCACTGCCTACTCGGCCAAAGAAGAGAGCACGATCTGTAGAACGGGTAAACACTCTTTATCACAAATGTAATATGATGGGGTTATTATGTCAGAAATACCGTTCTTAGAAGTTCATTTTCATTGCAGTAAGTATAATCATAACATAGGTAATTATTTTATTTGGATAGCATTTTCTTTCCTTTTTTTTTTCAAAGCACTTTCAGAGTTATTATTTGATCTTAATGACGCTTTGAGTGAAGTAGACAGTTTAGGAATTAAGTAAAAGGATTTTTTGGTTTGTTTTTGTATTTAGGGACCAGCTATTGTCTAACTAAGGCTTGAATCTAGGTCTTTTGAGTTTTAATTTGTTCTTTTCCTCTGCATCTAACAAATGATTTTATACAACAAAACCATTTCCTTTCACTGCAGATAATGTCTGATTATATTGAATTATCCCGATTGTCTTCAAATGCTTTTCCCTTTTTTTCCCCCTTTTCTTTGTGTTTTGGGCTGCACCCACAGCATATGGGGATTCCCAGGCTAGGGGTCGAATCAGAGCTATAGCCGCCAGCCTACACCATAGCCACAGCAACACAGGATCGGGATCCGAGCCACATCTGTGACCTATACCACAGCTCACAGCAACGCCGGATCCTTAACCCACTGAGTGAGGCCAGGGATTGAACCCTCATCCTCGCTGTTACTGGTTGGATTAATTTTTGCTGAGACATGATGGGAACTCCCTCAAATGTTTTATCCTGTTTCAAACCATGTAATAATTATTTTGTACACAAAATCTCTTAAGTGTGTGTGTTTTGCTTGTAAGGTAACTCTTTCTTGTGAATTCATGGTTAAAATTAATTTGCAAGAATGAAAGAGAAAAGGAGCTCTAGTTGATATCCCAAGTTGTTTATTGTAACATTTGTTGTCAGTACTTTTTCTGTCCTCAGACATTTAACATTACCTTTCAGCTTTTCTCACCCTATGTTTCCAGCATCTCAGCTAAGAACGCACACATGTGCGTGTGCACATACGTGAGTGTGAGCACGCACATATGCACACACCAGCCTGCCTTACCCTTACTGTTCTTCAAGATCCATTTCAAATGTTTAACTATGTGTGAAGCCTTTCCCTATTTTTATATTCTTAATACAGTTTTTCCATAGCTCCTTTGTAGAATTTCTCACACACAGATATTGTTTCTATATTTGTCTCCTTACTGGACTGCAGTTCCCTAAGGAAAGAAAAAACATGTTTTTACCTCCAGTTTTATTGTTTTCACAGCATATAATAGGTTCCAGTAAATGTTTGCAGAATAAATCAGGACAAAGGGAATAAGATAAAATGAAGGAAACTGAGTAAATGTTTGGTCAGATAAATTTGTTTCATGCCCATTCCTGTTAGAACTTTCCAACTTCAGAGGGTCTCAAGCTGGGTTTAAGTTGGCATTGAGTAAGCCATGAGGTATAGCAGCAACAGGATTTAGTCAGGCAGATTTTTGGTACCAGCAGAGGAAATTCATTACCCCAGTTACTAAACTCTACAGAATTATAAGTGAACTTTTAGGCTGGAACACTTTATGGTTTTATACAGACCAAATTTTAAGAAGATAAAGTTTAGTATTTTTCTGGTGAGACTTGAGTTTTTTCTTTTCTTTTTTCTTTTCTTTTCTTTTCAATGGCCATGCTTGTGGTATATGGAAATTCGTGGGCCACGGATTGAATCCAAGCCACAGCTGCAACCCACACTGCAGCTGTGGCAATTCCAGATCCATAACCCAATGCACCAGGCCAGGTATCAAACCTGCACCTCTGCAGCAACCTGAGCCACTCTCGTCAGATTCTTAACCCACTGTACCATGGCAGGAACTCCCTAAGACTGAGATGTTGATGAGCTACATGTGTAATGGTTTGAGAGGAAGTGAACTCAGTTCTTGCCCTCCAGCTTCTGCTTTTTAAAACAGACTTAGCACATGGACTTTAATTGTGTATAAATGTGGAGTGCAAAACATTTGTCATCTGTTGCCAGAATTTGAGGGAAGGGCAGAAGAATCCACATTGTTTAACCCAGAGTATTAGTAAGGATGTGTATCTTGAAGGGCTGAGAAATTATGGTCTTTTCTACCATTTGCTCTCTTCTTAAGCTTATGGAACTTGAATTATTTTTGAAAATTTGAATTGGTAGTTGAGTTGACAAGTATGCATTCCTTTTGGTGTGACTTTTATTCTTTTATGTTGTTTCATGGTTCTTAGAGCAATTCTTGTTTATATCTGAGAGACCTTCTTTATATCTGAAAACCATATTATCAGTTTTAAAATGAACGTCTTTAGAAATAATAGGATTCTGATTACAAAATTATATTTTATATACTAAATGTATGTTTTTGAATTTATATTTTGTGCACATATTTTTGTGTTTATTTTCTGTTGTTTATCTTTTTTATCTTTTAAGTTTAAAGCATCTAAAAGCTTCAGTGATTTGCCTTTGTAGTATGTTTCCATAAAATATCCAGTACTAGAGCCTTTCAGTTAGTATTTTGATACTTTATTTTGGCTGAGCTATGTGTTGGTTGCTACTCTAGGAGAGGAACCTATAGAAAGAGGACAGCTATAAGGAGAGTATATATAATCAGGGAGACATACTGTTTAACAAATACTCTGAAAGACAGTGTTCTTAAAAATATAATTTTGTGTCTTGATAACTGACATTTCTGTGTATTTTTTTAGAGGCTTTTTTGGTTGGAGGGGGTAGTATTTTTCTTAGGACAGAGTTTGAATTTAATTATACTTTTATTCAAGTAACTATTGGGTTTTACCTAAGGAAATGCCTAATATAGTCAAATAGTATGACTTCTGTACATTTAAAATTTTGTCAAAAACCAAATATGACTCATAAGTTGAAACTTTAAAGATTTTAAAATGTAGAGGGTAAATATGTTGACCTCCTAAAAGTTAGTTATTAAATTTCTGAAATGTTGTTCCCTTGTCTTTGTGTAGACATCAGAGTTCTATGGAAAAATCAAATTATTTCACACATTTTTGAATAGAAAGGAGCTTTTAATGTAAAGAGAAGCATTTTTTTTTTCTTTTTAAGGCCACACCTGCAGCATATGGAAGTTCCCAGGCTAGGTAAGGGTCAGATCGGAGCTGCAGCTGCTGACCTATGCCATAGCCATCGCAAGGCCAGATCCAAGCTGCATCTGGGACCTACGCTAAAGCTTGAGTCAACACTGGATCCTTAACGACTGAGCGAGGCCAGGGATTGAACCCTCATCCTCACTGTGACTATGTTGGGTTCTTAACCATCTAAGCCACAATGGGAACTCCAAGAGAAGCAATTTTTAAAAAATGCAAGTAACAGTATCTTTATATCCTAAATGAAAAATAAGTCCTGATTGTTGTCTGTGGCCTAATATTCTTAACTTAGTTGTTTGGACTGTCTTCCTGTCCCTTTCATTTACATGAACACAAACCCGTGTTTTCTCTTGGTCATTGTGTTTTCTCTTGGTCCTCTTTTCTTAATCCTCGGATATATAATGCCTTTCATTTTCCTTTTCCTGATTTCTTTCATCTTCTTTTTTTAATTTTTTATATTTTTGAGGACTTTGGAGGTCATTCAGGCATCTGTGCCCACTGTGAACACCCACCTTGCGTCTGGATCTCTGGGCTGCCTGCCCAACATGCCCATGAATCCCAGTGAAGCAGCCCTGGCACCTCTGGTCGCTCCCTGCTTTGCAGCCTGTGACCCTGCTGCTGGGTCCCTTCAAAAGCTGGGGACCACGGCCCCGGTGCTGATTGCTGTGGGACAGCAGGCACATCTCTTTCATCTTCTTACCAGGGTTTTTTTGTCATAAAGTAGATGTGAAGACTTATAAAAAGAAATTGAATAAAGCTTAGCATGTTGAAGATGAATGGGCTCCTTGACTAGGAGTTCTTTGTTTTTCTTTTGGCTTTACAATTTACTTCTTCAGTGACTTTTGGCAAGTTGTTAGATATTTTTGAGCTTTAGTATCCTCAACTAAAAAGGAAAAGGCTAGAAGTCTTAACAGCTGCTATAGACTGAATATTAGTGTTCTCCCCAAATTCCCTGCTGAAAACCTAATCCCACTGTGATGGTATTTGGTGTGAGGCCTTTGGGAGGTAATTGGATCAGGAGTGTGAAGCCTTTGTAAATGGGATTAGTGCCCTTATAAGAATAGGCCAGAGATTTGGCTAGCTCATGTGAGAATACCAATGAGGATATCTGGAAGAGGGCTCTCATCAGAACCTGATCATGTTGGCCACCATGATCTTGGACTTCCAACAGCCAGACCTATGAGAAATAAATTCCTGTTGTTGATAACCTACTCAGTTTATGATATTTTGTTATAGCAATCTGAACTAAGATAACAGCATAATAATAGATATTGAGTTTATATGCTACATTTTTTAAGTAGAATTGTATATATATTAACTCAGGTAATTTTTATAGTAATTCCAAATGTGAAACTGATTGGCATGGTTGTTAAGTTGTCCAAGGGTACCAAGGAAAATAAGTACCAAAGCCAGGATTATGAACTCATGTAGTCAGAGTCTGTTCTGTTTACAACTGCATTATATTGCCTCTAGTACTTGACATGCTGAAGGTCACAACACTGAATCAAATTTTTTTATATATGCTTGTCTTATTGTGAGATAATGGTCTTTTTTTTTTTTTGTCTTTTTGCCTTTTATGTAGAGCCACACCCACGTCATATGGAGGTTCCCAGGCTAGGGGTCTAACAGGAGCTGTAGCTGCCGGCCTTTGCCACAGCCACAGCAACAGCAACGCAGAATCCGAGCCGCGTCTGCAACCTACACTACAGCTCACGGCAATGCCGGATCCTTAACCCACTGAGCAAGGCCAGGGATCGAACCTGCAACCTCATGGTTCCTAGTGGGATTCGTTAACCGCTGAGCCACAAGGGGAACTCCAACATGACACAGATAATACTATCAATTATTGATATCCTGAGTGTGAAAATTATTCAACCAAATGGACTGGAAACTTTCAAAAAGATATTCTACTCCAGAAGACAAAGAGGAGTCCACATCAAGAGGTAGGAGGGGCGATGACGTGATATAAGCAACCCCATACCTCCTGGGTGGGAAGCCCCACAGGCTGGAAAGTAACTATTTCATTGATTTCTGCTCTGATCTTTATGATATCTTTTCTTCTACTAACTTTAGGTCTTGTCTGTTCTTCCCTCTCTAGCTGCTTTAGATGTAAAGTTAGTTTATTTGAGCTTTTTCTTGTTTCCTGAGGTAGGCTTGTATTGCTATAAACTTTCCTCTTAGAACTGCTTTTGCTGCATCCCAGAGATTTTGGAGTGTCATATTTTTTTGTTTTTGGCTTTTTGCCTTATATAGGGCTGCACCTGCTGCATACGGAGGTTCCCAGGCTAGCAGGAGCTGTAGCTGCTGGCCTTCGCCACAGCCACAGCAACACGGGATTTGAGCTGCGTCTGCAGCCTAGACCACAGCTCACGGCAACGCCGGATCCTTAACCCACAGAGCAAGGCCAGGGATCGAACCCGCAACCTCATGGTTCCTAGTCAGATTCTTGAACCACTGAGCCACGATGGGAACTCCCCTGGAGTGTCGAATCTTTGTTGTTATTTGCCTCTAGGTATTTTTTAATTTCCTCTTTAATTTCTTCAGTGATCCATTGGTTGTTTAGTAGCATGTTGTTTAATCTCCATGTGTTTGTATTTTTTGCCATTTTTTTCTTGTTGTTGATTTCCAGTCATATAGCATTGTGGTCAGAAAAGATGCTTGATAAGATTTCAATTTTCTTAGAGTCACCGAGGCTTGATTTGTAGCCCAGGATGTGATCAATCTTAGAGAATGTTCCATGCGCACTTGAAAAGAATGTGTATTCTGTTGCTTTTGGATGGAATGTCCTATGAATATGTATTAAGTCCATCTGATCTAATGCTTCATTCAGGGCCTGTGTTTCCTTATTGATTTTCTGTCTGGGTGATCTATCCATTGCTGTAAGTGGGGTGTTAAAGTCCCCCACTATGATTGTGTTATTGTTGATTTCTTCTTTTAAGGTTGTTATCAGTTGCCTTATATATTGTGATGATCCTATGTTGGGTGCATAGGTATTTAAAATTGTTATATCTTCTTGGATTGATCCTTTGATCATTATGTAGTACCCTTCCTTATCTATTAAAATGTTCTTCATTTTAAAGTCTATGTTGTCTGATAGGAGTATTGCTACTCCAGCTTTCTTTTGATTCACGATTGCATGGAATATTTTCTTCCATCCTCTCACTTTCAATTTGTATGTGTCCCTGGAAGTGAAGTTGGTTTCTTGAAGACAGCATATGTATGGGTCTTGTTTTTGTATCTGTTCAGCTAGTCTATGTCTTTTGGTTGGGGCATTCAGTCTATTAACATTTAAGGTAATCATTGATATGTATGTTCTTATTGCAATTTTATTAACTGTTTTGGATTTTTGTAGCTCTTTTTTCTCCCCTTATTCTCTTGTTGTCTCCTCTTGTGGTTTGATGACTATCTTTAATGTTGTATTTGAGTTGCTTTTTCTTATTTGTGTATCAATTGTAGATTTTTGGTTTGCAGTTACCCTGAAGTTTTGATATAGGAGTCTATATATAAATGAGATTGTTTTAAGTTGTTGGTTTCTTAATTGCAAGTGCATCTCCAGTGTCCTGCATTTGTGCTCTCTTTTCTCGATTTCTGATTTTGGTAGCAAAATTGTGCATGGATGATTTAGTATCTTTATTGTATAAGTGACTTTACTGGTGAGCCTTGTCATTTGTGGTGTTTTTGTTTCTGGTTGTGGTCTTTTCTGCCTAGAGAAGTTCCTTTAGTATTTGTTGTAAAGCTGGTTTAGTGTTGCAAAGATCTCTTATCTTTTGCTTATCTGTAAAGGTTTTGATCTCTCCTTCAAATCTGAATGAGAGCCTTGCTGGGTAAAGTAATATTGGTTGGAAGTTTTTCCCTTTCATCACATTAAGTATGTCATGCCACTCCATTCTGGCCTGCAGAGTTTCAGCTAAAAAGTCTGCTGATAACCTTATCGGGGTTTCCTTGTATGTCATTTGTTTCTTTTCCCTAGCTGCTTTCAATATTTTCTCTTTGTCTTTAATTTTGGTCATTTTGATTAATATGTGTCTCTGAGTGTTCTTCCTTGGGTTTATTTTATATGGTACTCGTTGCGCTTCCTGAATTTGACTGAGTGGTTCCTTTCCCATACTGGGGAAGTTTTCAGCTTTTATCTCTTCGAATATTTTTTCTGTCTCCTTCTCTCTCTCTTCTCCCTCTGACACACCTATAACACGGATGTTGGTGTGTTTAACATTATCCCAGTGTTCTCTGAGACTCCCCTCATTTCCTTTCAATCTTTTACCTCTTTTCTCTTCTGCATTAGTGATTTCCACTAATCTGTCCTCCACCTCGCTTATTTGTTCTTCTGCCTCCTGTATTCTACTGTTGGCTGCTTCTAATGAATTTTTTATTTCAGTTATTGTATTTTGCATCTCTTCTTGTTTAAATTTTAAATCTTCTATTTCTTTGCTCAGTGTTTCCTGTAAATTATCCATCTTTGCCTCCAGTTTATTTCTAATGTCTTACATCATCTTCAGCATCAACAGTCTAAAGTCTCTTCCTGGGAGGCTGATAATCTCATCACTGAGCTGTTTTTCTGGGTTTTTTTCTTTCTCTCTTACCTGAGTTATGATTTTCTGTCTTTTCATTTTTATAGGTTTTTGGTGTGGTGATCTTTTTGCAGACAATAGAATTGTAGCCTCTCATTTCTGGTGTTTGCCTCCCTTGTGGCTGAATTTGGTATGGGGTGGCTTGCTGCAGTCTTCCTTATGGGAGGGACTGGTGCCTGCCCACTGGTAGGTGGGGTTGATTCCTATTCCTCTGGTGGGTGGGGCTTTGTCTCTGGACGAGATTAGAGGCTGGCTATGTGCTTGAGGGGTCTTTAGGCAGCCTGTTTACTGATGGGTGGGGCTGTGATCCCACCTGGATTATTGTTTGGCCTGGGGCTTCTCAGTGCTGGTGGGAGGGACCAGATTTTCCCAAAAATGGCCACCTCCAGTGAAACTCAGGCTGATGTATGTTCCTGAGAGCTTTGCCTCCAATGCCCTTCCCCCACAACAAGGCACAGTCACCTCTGTTTTCCCTGGAGATCCTCCAAGAATTGCAGTCAGGTTTGATCTTTGCTTTGTCCTGGGACCCAGTGCACGTGAAAGTCTGTGTGTACCTTTGCAGAATGGGGTCTCCTTTTCCCCCAGTCCTGTGGAGGTCCTGCACACAAGCCCCACTGGCCTTCAATGCCACATTCTCCGGGGTCTCTTCTTCCTTGTGGGGATTTGACGTGGGGCTCAGAACTCTTAGTCCTGTAAGTGAGTCTCTGTGATACAGTTACTTTCCAGCCTGTGGGGCTTCCCACCCAGGAGGTATGGGGTTGCTTCTATAGCGTCATCGCCCCTCCTACCTCTTGATGTGGTCTCCTCTTTGTTTTCTGGAGTAGAATATCTTTTTGAAAGTTTCCAGTCCATTTGGTTGAAGGTTGCTCAGCATTTGGTTGTAATTTTGTTGTGTTTTTTAGGAGAGAAGTTGAACTCCAGTCCTTCTATTCCACCACCTTAATCCTGGGATCCAATATATCCTTATTACTTATTTATTTTGTACATAGTGGTTTCTATCTCTTAATCCCATACTCCTGTCTTAGCCCTGCCTCCTCCTCTTCCTTCACTGGTAGCCATTAGTTTGTTCTCTATATCTGTGAGTCTGTGTCTGTTTTGTTACATTCATTTTATTTTTTTTAGATTCAATATATATATGTACGCGTATATATATATATATATATATATATAATAACATAGAACATTTGCTTTCTCTGACTTATTTCACTAAGCATAACACACTCTGGGTTCATCCACATTGTTGCAAATGGCAGAATTGCGCACACACTTAGTTTTCTTCCATATTTTGCCTATTTTAAATAATGCTACTATGAATATTGGGGTGCATACATCTTTTCAAATTAGTGTTTTTGTTTTCTTTAGATATATACCCAAGAGTGGAATCACTAGATTTTAATTCTCTTTTTTTAGTTGTTTGAGGAACCTCCATTCTGTTTCCCATAGTGACTGCACCAATTTATAACCCCACCAGTGGTGTACTAGGGTTGCCTTTTCTCCACATCCTTGCCAACATTTTTTGTAGACTTTTTTGATGATCGCCATTTTGACAGGTGTACAGTGATATCTTCTTATAGTTTTGATTTGCATTTCTCTGATGATTGGTGATGTTTAGATTTTTTTCATCTATTTGTTGGCCGTCTTTGAATCTTTTTTGGAAAAATGTGTTACTCAGTTCTGACCTTTTGATTTGTTTTTCCTTTTTATGGCTGTACCTGCAGCATATGGAAGTTACCAGGCTGGGGTCAGATTGGAGCTACAGCTGCAGGCCTGTGCTACAGACATGGCAATACCAGATCTGAGCTGCATCTGTGACCCATGCCACAGCTTGTGGCAGTGTTGGTTCCATAACCCAATGAGCGAGGCCAGTGATCGAACCTACATCCTCATAGACACTGTGTTGGGCTCTTAACCTGCTGAGCCACAGGGGGAATTCCTGTTTTTATTTTTTGGTATTAAATTGAGCATATGAACTTGTTTATATGTTTTGGATATAAGCCCCATTATTGGTCTTATCACTTGCAACTATTTTCTCCCATTTAGTATGTTGTCTTTTTTTGTTCATTGGTCCTATTTATTTTTACTTCTTTTTCCTTTGCTTAAGAAAGAAGATCCAGAGTAACGTTGCTGTGATTTATGTCAGAGTATTCTCCCTGTGGTCTCTTCTAGAGTTTTACAGTTTTTGGTCTTACCTGTAGGTCTTTATTTTTGTATATGATGTGAGGAAATGTTTTAATTTCTTTTTTCTTTTCTTTCTTCTTCTTTTTTTTTAATATGTAGCTGTCCAGTTTTCCCAGAATCATTCTTTTTTTCTTTCTTTTTTGGCCACCCTATGGTTTATGGAATTTCTAGGCCAGGGATCAGCTCCAACCTACAGTTGTGACCTATACTGCAGGTATGGCAACACCAGATCCTTTAGCCACTGTGACAGTCTGGGGATCGAACCTGCATCCCAGTGCTCCAGAGACACCACTGATCTGTTGTGTCATTGGAAGAAAACCCCATCATCACTTTTTTTTCTTTTTTCCCCCTACTCAGTGAACTTTATTACATTTATGGTTGTACAGTGGTCATCACAACCCAATTTTATAGCATTTCCCTCCCAAACCCCTCTCCATCATCACTTATTGAAGAGACTCTTTTTCTCTGTTACAAATACTTGCCTCCTTTGTCATAGATTAATTGACCATGAATGCATGGATTTATTTCTGGAATCTCTATTCTGTTCCATTGATCTTGTGTCTTTTTGTTATTGTATCTTTGTAGTGTAGTCTGAAACCAGGGAGCATGATATCTGTAGCTTTGTTTCTTTTTTGTCAAGGTTGTTTTGGCAATTCAGGGTCTTTTGTGGTTCTCTATAAATTTTAGGATTAGTTGTGAAAAATGTCATGGGTATTTTAATAGGGATTCCATTAAATGTGTATATTGCTTTGGGTAGTATGGCCATTTTAACAGTATTAGTTCTTCTAATCCAAGAATATAGGATATCTTTCCATTTCTCTGTATCATCTTCAGTTTCTTTCATCAGTGTTTTATCGTTTTTGGAGTACAGGTATTTCACTTCTGTATTTATGTGTATTCCTAAGTATTTCAGTTTTTTTGATGGAATTTTAAATGGGATTGTTATCTTGCTTTCTCTTTTATAGTAGTATATAGAGAAACAACAGATTTCTATATATTAATCTTGCATCTTACAAATTTATTGAATTCATCTACCAGTTCTAGTAGGTTTTTGCTAGACACTTTAGGGTTTTCTATGTATAATATGATGTTATATGCATGTAGTGACAGTTATGCTTCTTCCCTTTCAGTTTGGATGCCTTGTACTTTTATTTTTCTTGTCTGATTCCTGTGACTAAGCCTTTAGTACTGTGTTAAAAATAAGTGGCAATAATGGGCATTCCTGTTTTTGATCCTGATTTTAAATGGAAAAACTTTCAGCTTTTTACCATTG
>PVHT020000066.1:31407265-31430014 GCA_004024745.2 Catagonus wagneri
GGTCTAATCGGAGCTGTGGCCACTGGCCTGCGCCGCAGCCACAGCAACGCAGGATCCGAGCCGCGTCTGCAACCTACACCACAGCTCACGGCAACGCCGGATCGTTAACCCACTGAGCAAGGGCAGGGATCGAACCCGCAACCTCATGGTTCCTAGTCGGATTCGTTAACCACTGCGCCACGACGGGAACTCCCTATACCAGCTTTGATGACAGATTTTATCATGAGTGGATGTTGAATTTTGTCAGATGCTTTTTCTGTGTCTTTTTATATGTTATTGAATTTGGTTTGCTAATATTTTGTTGAGTATTTTAGCATCTATATTATTAGAGATATTGGCCTGTAACTGTCTTTTTTTGATTTGATTTTGGTTGATTTCCTACTTTGATTTTGGTTGATGGTCCTTAATTTTATTTTACTTAGTGTTTTAAATTAATTTATTTATTTTGTCTATTTAGGGCCATGGCATATGGAAGTTCTGAGGCTAGGGGTCAAATTGGAGTTGTAGCTGTCAGCCTACACTACAGCCACAGCAACTTGGGATCTGAGACACATCTGCTGTCTACACCACAGCTCACAGTGACGCCAGATCCTTAACCCACTGAGTAAGGCCAGGGATCAAACCTTGTGTCCTCATGGATACTAGCTGGGTTTGTTACTGCTGAGCCATGACGGGAACTCTGATGGTCCTTGATTTTAAGAGTCCTCCACATTTAACTTACATATTCTAAAAGTGTCATAAATATTATTATAAAATGACAGAGCAAATTACTAAGTAATTTATGTGGTAAACTTACATATTCTAAAAGTGTCATAAATATTATCATAAAATGACAGAGCAAATTACTAAGTAATTTATGTGGTAGATCAAGTAGTGGTTACTAAAGTGACCCAGAATAGACAATATTGCACTGTGAAAACCTATAGGAAGAGGAGTAAGACTTAGAATTTTGATGCAGAAGTGTAACTTTTGGCATAGCAAAAAGTAATCATTGTTCATCTTGGAGAACACAACTTACATGGTTGATTGGTAAGTGAGAAGTAGAGGTGGACATAATTGAAGACCTTTTTAACTAATATGAAGAGTTTTGGCTAGGTTGTGGATGGACATTTAGATGAGGAGTAGGAAGATTTGGGTAGAAAGCTGGAAAGTCTTGGCATCAGAGTTACTTTGATTTGATAGCCTGTAGTGTTGAGAAAGGAATCAAAACAAGTTAAGACACTTGCTTTTCACGAAATAATTCATTGCAGGAGAAAGGTGCTGCAGAGGAGGAAAGAGAAGTTTCCCTAGCTCCTTCCAGGTTGTTGGCTGAGAGACCCCATGTAATAAAAAGGTTAATAGAAAAATTTATTACCTGTGTACATAAAGGAGCCCCACAAATAGGAGATTCCAAGGCAGAACTTTATGCTATAGGAAGATTTCCTGTCTATCTCAGCAAATATTTATTTTGAGAAAAGAAAAGTTACCCGTTGTGATTTGAGTTCTCCTAGAAGTAGACAAGGGCTGGAGACCTGATAATTTAGTGGTGATCCTAGGAAAGTGGGGCAATTAAAAGTCAGATGTTGGAGTTCCCATCGTGGTGCAGCAGAAACAGATCCGACTGGGAACCCTGAGGTTATGGGTTTGATCCCAGGCCTTGCTCAATGGGTTGAGGATCTGGCGTTGCCGTGAGTTGCATTGTCGATTTCAGAGGTGGCTCAGATCTGGCATTGCTGTGGCTGTGGCTGGCAGCTATAGCTCCTATACAACCGCTAGCCTGGAAACCTCCATATGCTGTGGGTGCGACCCTTAAAAAAAAAAAAAAAAAAGAAAAGTCGGGTGTTACTCTGAGCACTTAGAGCTCGGTCCCACTGGGCTGCAGTTTAAAATCGTGGGGCAGGAGTTCCCTTTGTGGCTCAGTGGTTAACAAATCCGACTAAGAACCATGAGGTTGCGGGTTCGATCCCTGGCCTTGCTCAGTAGGTTAAGGATCCGGCGTTGCCGTGAGCTGTGGTGAAGGTTGCAGACGCGGCTCGGATCCCTTGTTGCCGTGGCTGTGGTAAAGGCCGGTGGCTACAGCTCCTGTTAGACCCCTAGCCTGGGAATTTCCATATGCTGCAGGTGCGGCTCTACATAAAGGGAAAAAGACAAAAAAAAAAAAAAAAAATTGTGGGGCAATGAGCTGGGATGTTTTTTCATCACTTCTTCCCCCTCCTTGAATGAGTGATGCTGCAGGGACATAAGCACTTCTGACCTGCTCTGCTCAAAGCATGCTGTCTATCCAGGAAAAATGAAACAGCAACACACACAAAAAAACCCTACAAGCAGAGAGTTGCATGTGTTTGTACTAATCAGCCTTTAGAGTGGAGCCATGAATGCAGAGGGGATATGGTTGGGTTCTGACAGTGATTGCCACATGCCTTTCCTTCTTTTCTACTGGTGGAGTGTGTATTTGTGTTTTCAGTCTTTTGTGTACCTTCTTTTGTTTGTTTTTTCTTCACAGCTTCCTACATTTTCATAATCTCTTTTTTCTAAAATTGGATCCCAACCCAGGAAGTCCTTTTTAAAAAACACCTTTTGCCTCTTCAGGGTGCATATGGGCACAATTGTCCTCTTAAATTAGTAGAGCAACGGTGCATATTTTGGGGTATACTGTTTCTTGAAAATTGTTTCTTGAAAGAGTCTCCCTGGTCACTGCTTAGTGTTGTCTAAGTGCCTCATTCAGAGTTTTAAAATATAAATGGATAAATTTAGTATTGTTACAGAAGCATATGAAATGCTTGTATATAACTGTTGCCTATGGGTAGTGACGTCACATATTTATTATGTTTCAGTTGTATGCTTAGCTTAGCCCAGTAAAGTACTTTGAAGGAATTACAAAGAAGAAGTAACATCCCTGTTAGAAATGTAAAATTTCTGAACATTTTAAAGCTGGGAGTGGAGTTCTCAAGTGGGTTAAGAATCCAACTGCAGCCCCTTGGGTCACTGCAGAGGCATGGGTTCAGTCCAGCCTTTGCAGTGAGTTAAAGTATCTGGTGTTGCTGTAGCTGTGGCTTGGATTCACCCGGGCCTAGGAATTTCCATATGCTGCAGGTGGCCATAATTAAAAAGAAAGAAAGAAAGGAAAAGAAAAAAATTGGGAGTGAGGATGGGGTGCTGCCCTTAGTAGGAAATGAAAATTCTTAAAAAACAAAAATACCCCTTGGAAGTTCCCGTCGTGGCTCTGTGGTTTACTAATCTGACTAGGAGCCATGAGATTGCAGGTTCGATCCCTGGCCTCGCTCAGTGGGTTAAGGATCCGGCAAAGTAGTTAAGGATCCGGCATTGCTGTGAGCTGTGGTATAGCTTGTAGATACGGCTCGGGTCCCGTGTTGCTGTGGCTGTGGTGTAGGCCGGCAGCTACAGCTCTATTAGACCCCTAGCCTGGGAACCTCCTTATGCCATGAGTGCGACCCTAGAAAAGGCAAAAAAAAAATTCCCCTTAGATTGTGCTATATTTTGATGATCTGAAGTTCCTCTGTCAAAGAACATAATAAAATTATGAGCAAAACCAAGTCATAAAGCCATGAGGTGTCATTTTTATTAAGTACAAGATTTAGGGGAAATAGTATTAGCTTGCAAGTTAGGAGATCTAGTTTTAAAGTTCTGACTTACGTGTTGAATTTTTTTCTGGCTATAGTTTCATTTTATTTTATTTTTATTTTTTTGTCTTTTGCTTTTTAGGGCCACACTTGTGGCATATGGAGATTCCCAGGCTAGGGGTTGAATCAGAGCTACAGCTGCTGGCCTGTGCCACAGCCACAGCAACATGGAATCTGAGCCATGTTTGTGATCTATACCACGGCTTACGGCAACGCTGGCTCCTTAACCCACTGAGCACGGCCAGGGATCGAACCCTCAACCTTATGGTTCCTAGTTGGATTTGTTTCCGCTGTGCCACAGTGGGAACCCCTGGCTATAGTTTTAATAAATATGTATGAGCTATACAGGTCTGTGAGAGAATCTCCCTCCTGAGATCCCACAATTACACAGGCTCTGACGTGTACTTGGCAAGTGAAGAATTAATTTGGCTAGTTCAGTGTGTGAGAGGAGGAACAAGTAGTCCTAAGTAGTAGGACTCGGTGTCAGAGAAATAAGCTGTGGTAGCTGGAGAAAGATTGTGTAGGGCCTTGTATGCCTTATAAGACTTGAGTTTTATTCTGAGTGAGGTAGAAAACCATTGGGAGAATGTAAACAAAGTAGTGACAATGTGATATTTTAAGAGGATCACTTTAGCTGCCCTATGGAGTACAGGCTATAAGAAAACAAGGATAGAAGCCAGAGAGATGAGGACAAAATTACTCTGGATAATTTTGCTTACATCTTCTAATGCATTGTTGTAGAAGTTATTTGAGAGAGTAAAGGTGATATAGGTGTTGGTCTGTGTAAGAATCATATAGTGTGTAGTTATCTAGCTTTTATTAGAACAGTGGAGACATATATACCACTTTTTATTGAAGCTAAGAGAGCTAAATTGTGTGTGCTAGTTCAAAGGTGATGACAAGTTTAATTTGGAATCTTAACTGAAGGACGAAGGGATAAATAGAGAAGGGAACATTCATCTGGGCCCTGTACTCTGCATCTTGCTGCATATTTGAGATTGTTCTCATTGTGTTGTTATTTGTGACTCAGTTTCTTCCATTGTCATATAGAGTGATTTTGCTGATTAAGTGATTCCCCACCTTCCTTGTCTGAGTCAATGAGGGAAGGGTTCAGTTAAAGCAGAAGAAGGAATGCCATTTACATGCCTATTCTTAGAATTCTTAGAAACGAAAAAACATTTCAGTTGGGCAAACATATACTAAGTGTACATTGTGTGGGAGGCATTACATGTTGCCTCCAAGAGATGTGTAGAAATAGAATTTCCTGAGAGTTGTGAAGTCGGAAAAATGCTATCCAGTTACAGTTGTAGACCAGAAAGTGTTTCATAAGGGGTTATTTTGATGAATGAGTAGGATTTAGTTTTTTTGTTTTTTACAATACTGCTGAGAGATCATTCATGTACAATTAATTGAATGTTTAATGTTTATAATTTGAAGATTTTTGATATGTGAAGTTATTACTGGTTGGCACTATGAACATATCTATCACACCTAAAACTTCCTTCGGGTTCCTTTGTAACTTGTGTTTCCCTCCATTCTTATCCCCAGGCAACATGATCTAGGGAGAATTGACATCTTAACAATATTGATTATTCTAAGCCATGAAAGTATAGTATCTTTCTATTCATTATGTCTTTAATTTCCTCAGGATTTTTTTTAGCTTTTAATATAGAGGACTTGAATGTTTCCAGTTAGATTTAATCCTGAATATTTTGGATTTGGATGCTATGTATTTTAAAATCCATTTTCCAGTTGCTTACTGCTAGTAATAAAAATATAATTTTTGTATATTAATATTGTATCCTACAGTCTTGTTAGTGTTGGTATTTATTTGTTAAAGATGCATTGGGATTTTCTGTATAAACAGTTAGGTCATTTGCAAATAGACTGCTTTCCTGTGATTTCCCCTTTTCCCTCTCTGTTCTTTCTTAGAATATTATTGCAGTGACGAGAATCTTTTTAGTACAGTTTGAAATGTGGTGAGAGTGGGTATCCTAGCCTTATTTCCATTCTTATGGGGAAAGCTGTTCAGTCTTTCACCCGTAAGTATGACATAAGCTGTAGATGCCATTTATCAGATTGAGGACGTTCTCTGGTAAGCCTAGTTTGGTGAGAGTTGTTATCATGAATGGGGATAGAATTTCATTAAATGCTTTTTCTGCACCTACTGAAGTGATTATGTCTTTTCTTTTTTATTCTGTTCACATGAGTTTCCGTGATTGCATTGGAATGTTAAACCTTGTATTCCTGAGATAAATCATACTGAGTCACAATGTATATGCTCTGTAATATATTGTTGGATTCATTTTGCTAATACCTAAGGATTTTTGCATCTATAAATCATGAAGGATATGGATTTATAATTTTCTTTGTAATGTTGACTGAAAAAAAATGCATGACATGAAGTTGAGAATTATCTTTTATTTGGTGGACTTGCTGAGGGCTTAAGCCCAGAAGGCAGCTTCTCAGATAGATCAGAGGGACTGCTCCGAAGAAGTAAGGGAGGATCCAGGATATATATGAGTTTTTGCAAGAAAAACCAAGTAGTTGAACATCAAAAGGCTGCTATTAAAGAAAGCCAGATGGAATTAAGATGGTAGAGTAGAAGGACTGGAGCTCAGCTTCTCTCATAAAAACAACAAAAATCACAACCAAATGCTGAGCAACCTTCAACCATATGGACTGGAAACTTTCAAAAAGATATCCTACTCAAGAAGACAAAGAGGAGGCCACATCAAGAGGTAGAAGGGGTGATTACACAATATAAGCAACCCCATACTTCCTGGGTGGAAAGCCCACAGAATGGAAAGTAACTGTATCACAGAGACAGGAGTGAGAGTTCTGAGCCCCACGTCAAGTCCCCCTGCATGGGGATCTAGCATTGGGAGAAAGAGCGCCTGGAGCATCTGGCATTGAAGGCCAGTGGGGCTTGTGTGCAGGAGCTTCATGGGACTGGGGGAAATGGAGACCCCATTCTTGAAAGGTGCAAACAGACTTTCACGTGCACTGGGTCCAAGGGCAAAGCAGAGGCTCCATAGGAATCTGGGTTGGACCTGACTGCAATTCTTGGAGGATCTCCTGGGAAAACGGGGTGACTGTGGCTCCTTGTGGGGAAAGGACATTTGGGAGACAAAGGTCTCAGGAATATTCATCAGCTTGTGTTTTTCTGGAGGTGGCCATTTTTGGGAAAATCTGGCCCCACCCATCAGCACTGAGAAGCACCAGGCCAAACAATAATCCAGGTGGGATCACAGCCCCACCCATCAGTAAACACACTGTCTAAACACCCCCAGGCACACAGCTCCCTCTAGTCTCACCCAGAGAGAAGGCCCCACCCACGAGAGGGATAGAAATCAGCCCCACCTGACAGTGGGCAGGCACCAGTCCCTCCCATCAGGAAGCCTACAGCAAATCCCCTACCAGCTTCATCCACAAGGGGGGCAGACCTCAGAAGTAAGAGAGGCTACAACTCTGTTGTCTGCAGAAAGGATACCACACCAGAAACCTATAAAAATGAAAAGGCAGAGAACTATAATCAGATAAGGGAGCAAGAAAAAAGCCCAGAAAAACAACTAAGTGATCTGGAGATTATCAGCCTCTAGGAAAAAGACTTTAGATTGATGATGCTTCAGCATGATGAAGGAAGACATTGCAAATAAACCTGGAGGCAAAGATTGATAATTTACAGTAAGCACTGAGCAAAGAAATACAAGATTTAAAACTTAAGCAAGCAGAGATGCAAAATAAAATAGCTGAAATAAAAGATTGATTAGAAGCAACCAACAGCAGAAGAACGAATAAATGAGGTGGAGGACAGACTAGTGGAAATCACTGATGCAGAACAGAAAAGAAATGAAGAGAGTCTCAACTCTGGGACAACACTAAACACACCAGCATCCATATTACAGGGAGGTCAGAGGGAGAAGAGAGAGAGAAAGGGACAGAAAAATATTCAAAGGGATAATAGCCAAAAACTTCCCTAACATGGGAAAGGAAGAACTCACTCGAATTCAGGAAGCACAATGAGTACCATGTAAAGTAAACCCAAGGAGGAACACCCCAAGACACATATTAATCAAACTGACCAAAATTAAAGACAAAGAGAAAATATTGAAAGCAGTTAGGGAAAAGAAATAACATAAAAGGGAACCCCAATAAGGTTATTGGCAGAGTTTTCAGCAGAAACTCTGCAGGCCAGAAGGGAATGGCATGATATTCTTAATGTGATGAAAGGAAAAAACCTCCAACCAAGATTACTTTACCCAGCAAGGCTCTCATTCAGATTTGAAGGAGAAATCAAAACCTTTACAGATAAGCAAAAGCAAAGAGAATTCAGCAACACTAAAACAGCTATACAACAAATACTAAAAGAACTCTAGGCAGAAAAGCAAAGGCCACAACTAGGAACAAAAATACTACAAATGACAACGCTAACCAGAAAAGGCATATACATACAGATAGGAAAGATAGGAAATCATCCACACACAATTGTGCTACCCAAATCAGAAATCATGAGAAGAGGAGGGTACAAATGCAGGATGCTGGAGATGCACTTGCAGTTGAGACCGACAACTTAAAGCAGTCTCTTGTATGTGTGTAGACTCCTATATCAAAACTTCAGAGTAACTGAAAACCAAAAATCTACAATTGATAACTAAGAAAAATCAACTCAAATACAGCACTAAAGATAGTCATCAAACCACAAGAGGAGACAACAAGAGAAGAAGGGAAGAAAAAAGAGCAACAAATCCAAAACAGTTAATAAAATGTCATTAAGAACGTATGTATCAGTAATTACCTTAAGTGGACTAAATGCCCCAACCAAAAGACATAGACTTGTTGAATGAATACAAAACAAGACCCATATATATGCTGTCTTCAAGAGGGCCACTTCACTCCTAGGGACATATACAAATTGAAAGTGAGAGGATGGAAAAAAAATATTCCAGTTTTAAGAGGGAAGTTTATAGCAATAGAAGCCTAACCTCAGGAAACAAGAAAAAGCTCAAATTAAAGAAAGCCAGACATCTCAAGTTGATAAATTTAGCTGTCTTCCATATATGGGAAGATGCAAGAGTCTGGGCTTGTGGAAGTTGTTCCTTTGATATATGCCTTAACTGTGTAGGACCAGTATCTTGTTTTTTCTCCATTCTGAAGCTCCTCAGGGTACACAGTTAGGGTGGCTGCAGTAGCTGATGGTGTGATAGTCTCAACATTGTTTACTGATTTGAGAGATGACATTTTTCATCTATAGTAATATCTGTCAAATTTTGATATTAGGGTTATACTGGCTTTGTAAGAGTGGTTAGATTTTATTCCTTCCTCTGTTTTCTAAAAAATTCCTGTGGGTTGGAATATCTTCCTTGAATGTTTGAGAAAATCGTTGAAACTACCTGGACTTAAAGTTAGGGTTTTTGTTGTTGTTTGTTTTTCCCTTTTTTTGGCCATACCCATGGCATATGGAAGTTCCTGGACTAGGGATCAAATCCAAGCTATAGCTGTACCTGTGCCAAGCTGCAGCAATACCAGATCCTTAACCTGCTGCACCTCAGTGGGAACTCCCTGAAGGTTTATTTGTGGGGAGGATTTTTTTTTTTAAGGCCACACTCAGGCATATGGAGGTTCCCAGGCTGGAGGCAAACTGGAGCTATAGCTGCCGGCCTACACCACAGCCACAGCCACGCGGGATCTGAGCCGTGTCTGCAACCTACACCACAGCTCATGGCAACGCTGGATCCTTAACCCACTAAGTGAGGCCAGGGATTGAACTTGCAAACCTCCAAACCTCATGGTTCCTGCTCAGATTCGTTTTGCTGAGACACAACGGGAACTCCTGTGGGGAGGTTTTTTTGATATTTTTTTGTTATGGGGCTCTTCAGATTTTCTCTTTTTATTTCAGTTTTGGTAAATTCTTAAGTTTGTCTCATTCATCTAAGTTGTTGGATTTTGGTGTAAAATAGCTCACAATATTCTCTTATATTTTAATATTTATAGAATCTATAGTAATAACTCCTTTCATTCTTGATGACTTTTTTCTTCTTCATCAACGTAGCTCAGTATTTATCAGTTTTGTTAGTTTCTTCAAAGAACCAGGTGTTGTCTTTCAAGTTTTTTTGTTGTTGGTTTTCTGTTTTGTTTATTTCTACTGTCTTTATCATTTACTTCTTCCTATTTACTAATTTTTCTTACTAAATATTCCTAACTTCTTTAGGTTCCGTCTTAAATAATTGATTTGAGATCTTTCCTCTTTTGTAATATAAGAATTTGAAGCTATATATTTATCTCTAATCACTGCTTTAATTGCATCTTATGAAGTTTTGGTATATTGCATTTGCATTATCATCTAATTTAGAATATTTTTAAAACTCTCTTTTGAGTCTTTTCTGACTCATGAATTACTTATTTCCAAGTGTTTCAAATATTGGGTTTTTCTAGAGATCTTAACTGATTTTTAATACATTTTTTTCCTTTTCAGACTTTACGTGTTTATTGTTCTCTGACTCAGCATGTGCTATATAGCTTGATGAATGTCTGTGTGCACTTGAAAAGAAGACATTTTGTAGTTGTTCAGTATAGTTTTCTCTTATACCAATTTTATTAAGGATCTAATGTATTCCAGTGCTCTTTACTGATTTTTAATTTTCAGTTCTTTATATATTTTGAAGTTCTATTATTAGTCTCATTTGAAGTTGTGATTCTTACAGACTGCATTTAGCTCAGTCTTTTTTTAAATTTTTAAAAATTTATTTGTTTATTTTATTTTATTTTTTTGCTTTTTAGGACTGCACCCATGGCATATGGAAGTTCCCAGGGTAGGGGTTGAATTGGAGCTAGAGCTGACAGCCTATACCACAGGCACAGCAATTCAGGATCTGAGCCATAACTTTGACCTACACCACATCTCACAGCAATGCTGGATCCCCGACCCACTGAGCAAGGCCAGGGATTAAGCCCTCATCCTCATGGATACTAGTTGGATTTGTTTCTGTTGCGGCATGAGGGAAACTCCTAGCTCAGTTGTTTTTTTTAATGTAATTCTTAATATTGTTACTAATGTAATTATTGATATTGTTTTCTGTCTGACCTCTTGTAGGCAGATAAGGTTAGAGGGTCCCCAGAGAAAGAGAATCAGGTATGGCTTTCTTGACCTAAGAGAAATCATTTTGGGCCTAAAGGATTTTGTGATCTCTGGTCACAGAGCTTGCTCTTGAACAGGTCTCAGTAATAATGATCTTTAAGGGAACAAGAGAACAAACTATTTCCGGGCAAAAGAAGTAACAGTAGCAGAGATACCAAATCTGTTGTAACTTTCCCAGTTCATATGTAAAGACTAGTGTGAAGCACTTTATTGTGCTGTTTTTGTGCCCTTGGGAGGGTGCTCAACCACTAGATTAACTGGAACCTAAGGGAGGATGATGTTGACCTTTTTCTGACCCATGTGACTTCAGTCAACTAAAGTTTGGACTTTGCGGCCTACTCAAGCCCCTTCATGAATATGCTTGTACCCTTAGCTTAAAACTTCACCAATTTTGCTGTTGGTAGAGACACTGCTTTGGGAAGGATCTGTGGAGTTCTTACTTGCTGCAAATAATAAATTCTTCCTTCTCCCACTCTTTGCTTTGGTTGTGTCTTTTGGCTCTATACCCGCCGAGAGGTGTTCAGGTAATGCTGTATTTTAGTCCCTTTTTTCCCTCTTTCTTGCCTTGTAGATTATTCAGATATATTTTAGTATTCTGTCTTAATTTATCTGCTAGCTCTTTAGCTATACCTCTTTGTATATTTATATATTGGGATTTTCAGTATATACACTCCTAACCTTTTGTCTGTTCAGTTAGTATTGTACCACTAAATATAAGCTGTAGAAATTTTCCAACTGTAGTCTCCTTTACCTCTTTACTAACCATTCACCATAGCTGTAATATATATTACATCTGTGTATATGGATAATCTTGCAAGACACTGTTGTAAGTTTTGCCATAAGTAATTACATGTGAATTTTAAAATCTAAGAGGAAAACACAGTGGTCTTTTTTAATTTGCCTAGGTGTTTACCATTTCTGGTGCTTTAATTCATTCCTCAAGGTATCAGTTTCCCTCTGCTTTAATTTCCCTTTAGCCTAATAAACTTTCCTGTGTTGCAGATCTCCTGGCAACAATTCTCTTAGTTTTACTTTTTCTTAAAATGCACATTCCTAGAGAATATTTTCATTAGATATATACTCTGAGATTGAAATTTTTTTTCTTTTAGTGCTTCAAAAATGTTCACTATCTAATGACCACTATTACTTTTATGAGAAATCCAGTCATTTTCTGAGTGATGTTTTCCTGTATGTGATATGTCATTTTTCTCGGCTGCTTTCTACCACTATTTTTCAGCAGTTCAATGACAGTTCAATTATGATAAATATCCAAGTGTGAGTTTTCTTTGAATTTATGCTGATTGGGGTTTACGCACCTTCTTGTATCTGCAAATTTGTCTTTTGATGAATTTCCAAAGTTTTCAGTCATTATTTCTTCCATATTTTTTCCTGCCAATTCTCTCTTTTCTAACTCTAATTATACATGTTAGGCCTTTTGAGATTATCCCAGAGCTTTCTGAGGCTGTTTTTTTTTTTTTTAAAATCACGTTCTTCTCTTTTGTTCCTTAGATTGTATAATTTCTGTTGATCTGCCTTTGAGTTCACTGATTCTTTGCATTTCAGTCTCCATTCTGATACTAAGTCCATCCATTGGTTTAAAATTCAGATATCGTATTTTCATTTGTAAATTTTGATTTTGTTCTTTTTATTTCTTCACTGAGATTTCCATTATTATGTTTTTTTATTCAGATTTCCCCCCTTTTATCTTGAGCGTAATTATAGCAGCTACTTTAAAATCCATGTCTCATAATTACAGCATTTTAATTTTGTGGTGAGCTTTTATAGATTGTCTTTTTCTTGAGAATAAGTTTCATTTTCCATCACTTCTATTTCAGGTAGTTTTGGATTGTATTCTGGACCTTGTGAATATCATAGAGACTGTGGTTCTGTTATAATCTGTAAAATATTGATATTTTTGTTTTAGCTGTCAGTTAACCATGTTAGACTCAAACTAAATTCTCTTTCACCTTCTGTGGACAGTGGTTCCAATTTCAGTTTGATTATATACATCTTTGATTTATTCTAATCTGCATATGCATGGTTCAAGGGCCAGCCTGAGACTTTTGTGATTTTTCATATAGTATTAGGCAATCCCTTTTGACTTTATCACTCTGTGGGATTCCTTTCTCTCTCTAGTAGCTAGTTGTATTTACATGGGCTCTTTTCCCTAGTTCCTCCTGACAGAGACAATTTCAGCTGTTTAAACGCCATATCTACTGCCTGACTTTGGGAGTTTCAAACAGGAAATTCCAGCCAGTCTCTCCCAGGTTTTGACTTTTCTCCACAATCTCCTTGTTTTATTTACTCTTCAGGATCCTCTGCTAGTTGTCATCCCATGTCTCTTCCACTTCCCACCCCAGTTGGTAGTTGATATCAGAGGAAGGTTGGTCTGTAGGTATTACACTATCATTTTGGAAGTTGAACTTGAATGGGTAGGATTTTGATATGATATGAGGAAACTCCAGAAAGGATCTTTCACAAGCTGACTGGTGCCACCTAGATTAGATTCATTGATACTTTTCTTTGTCCAGAATTTGGTTTGAATACAATAATAACAGTTCTCCAAATACATTTTGAGATACCTAGTTCCCAAGTTAAATTCCCTTTACTAATCAGAGTACTTGTCTATTAATAACATAGAATCAATGTACCTACAAATAAAAATATATACTATACTATTGAGCATATCAAAGCATGTAAAAATAATGTCCTATATTCTCTGGATTGAATCAGATTTAAGTATCCATGAAGAGTATCTAGTTAAAAGATTTTTAAAAATCTATTGTCTGATTTATAATAGCTAAAGCTGTGAGTCTGGTCTCATGGGAATACAGTGCCTTATACCAAAACTGTCTCCTTTTTCATTAATCTTCTCTTTTCAGTGTTCCCCAGAGTATTACCCTCAGCTTTCTGGTTATGCACAGTCACCACCACCATATCTGTGTCCCAGCCTTTAGTAAGAGAGAAAGAGAATGGAGGGCAAGCAAGTTCCTTTCAAAGACATGACTCAGAAGTTGCACACATCACTTTTCTAATGTCCCATTTGTCACACCTTAAGTCACATGGCTATAACCAGCTGCAAGTGAGGCTGGGGAATGTGATCTTTGCTGGGCAGCCATGACCTGATGACCATCATGGAGATCTGTTACTAGAAGAGAGAATAGGTATTATCAGACTATTAACAGTTTCCACTACAGAAGTTAATGTCTAATTTTTGTAAACCTATCCCACAGCTAGTTAAAAGTGTTGTTAAGGAGTAGCCGTACCAATGGACTTTGTGATTATCAAGTCAGTAGCATATTAATATATAGTAGAAGAGATTTCAGTAATGATTTTAAGTTTATTTTTAGAAACAAATCTCAAAACTGGATATTAGAGAACTTGATGAAATGACTTCAAATTGTGTTAAAGTTGCTGCTTTCATGAGCTAATAATTGTGTATTTTGTTCTTGTATTTTAGGCCTCAACTCCATATAGCATAGATTCAGATTCTTTGGGAATGGAGTGTATTATTTCGGGAAGTGCCTCTCCAACTCTGGCAATCAACACTGTGACTAACAAAGTAATTCCATTTTTTTGAACACTTTCAAAATGTTATTGAGTAATACATTCAGTTTGCTTTTATAGTAACATCAGATTTCTGTATGGTTGAGTTTAAAGATGATATAAATTTTGCCAGCCTGTACATGGCAGTTTAAAAGCTGAATCCACAGTGCTTTTAGCTTTACCTAAGTTAGAAGAAAATGAATAGTTCTTTGGGAAAATTGGAAGGTGCTTTATTAGGAAGTTCTATATTAATCCAAGTTCTTGACATTTCCAGTCCCACTGATAGAATTCTTTAGCATTTTATTGAATCAGTTTATTTCAGAATCATTGATTACCTCTCTAAATACATGATTAAAAAGAAGAGAGATTGGCAAATCCCCAAGGAGTCAGCAGAATCCAGTAAAATAAATAAATTGGACAAACTCATACAGTTCATTGGAATGGTGGTCAGCCTGTTTCATGATATCCAAGTCTAGGGACATATCCAAAAATAGTATGTAGTAGTCTCCTGCATTTTTTTTTTTTTTAAAGCAAGGCTCCAAACTTTGTGCCAGCTCATTAGATGCCTAGTGAGATACAAATATCTCTTCTTTACAAGGTAATTTCTTAATCTCATTCCTCAAAACCCTAAAAAGGCATTGGGAGGTTCATAAAGTGACTCAGTTCTGTACATCTATTTCTTCCCTTTCTAGACCATAATAACCACCTTGAAACCGTACATTTCTCACGCCTGTACTCATACTGCCTGTCAGTCTTTTACCATCTCTCCCTGTCTCCCTTGCTTTCACTTGCTCTTGTTTTATCTCTTTCTCTCACTCTTCTGTTTTCTTGTGCACACACATAAACACCATACATACTCAGTTGCACTAATATAGTCTATATAAAATCTTTTTATTTGTAAAAGGTAATGAGTAAGGAGTTCCCTTCGTGGCTTGGTGGTTAACGAATCCAACTAAGAACCATGAGGTTGTGGGTTCAATCCCTGGCCTTGCTCAGTGGGTTAAGGATCTGGCGTTGCCGTGAGCTGTGGTGAAGGTTGCAGACGCGGCTCGGATCCCGCGTTGCTGTGGCTGTGGTGAAGGCTGGCAGCTACAGCTCCTGTTAGACCCCTAGCCTGGGAACCTCCATATGCCGCGGGTGTGGCTCTACATAAAAAAGGCAAAAAGACAAAAAAAAAAGGTAATGAGTAAAAAGAGGGAAGGCAAATTATAGTCAGAGTCACTAGTCAGATTTCCAGTTTAGATAGGAAACTGGCAGCTGAGGTATAGAGTAATAATTTTTCCCAAATATCAATAAATGGAATGATTCCATCAGAATCACTTGGGGGAGGGTTGGGGATGTTTGTGTGTGTATGTAGAAAAGGATAGGCAGGACTTCAGGCACAAAAATCTCAGAAGAAAGGGAAGCACATTGAGATAAGCCCTAAACGTTTCCCTTGGGACATTGCCCAGTTCTCAGTGCATGGCATAAAGGCTGAACAGAAAGCTGCAACCTAGAGCAGTCATTGAGCTAGGGAGGTAAAAACTGGAATTTGAGGCTACCGAACAGCCAATCCTTGACAGCCAACATCCTGAGGAATCTCAGAAATGACCTCAAGTTCTTGCAAGCGATATCAACTTAAGGCATTTGCTAACTCCTATTCTGTGTGTGCTTGGACTCAGATACAGACAAATCAAGTAGATTTTTCCCTAGCCAGAACTGAGCAGTCTTACCGAGAAGAGGGGACAGAAATTGCAGTTCTTTAAGGAGGGAGCCATGGCAAACACATCAGGCTTTCATATTGATACTTCAGAAAGATTATGTTCTATGAATAAGAGCAAATCAAAGTAGACCAGTCTCAGATTGTTATTAGGGTGGCATCCTGATTTTCTGCTTGCCAAAAGAAAACTAAATTCTTTTGGGAAGATAACGTATCTTAAGCTTTTGCAAACTTTCATTAAGTAAGGCCTCACTTTCAGTCAGAATGTTTAGACGTTTCAGGAAACAAAACCAAGGAATTAAATACCAAATGTAGTGGGGGGAGACAGTATAAGTGTATCCACAAATCATATAGATATTGATTTTTAAATAATTATGACTAGTATGTTGAAGGAAATAGGTGAATCATAGAAAATTAATCAGAATTGGAATCTGTATGGAAGAATCAAGAGAGGTGAAAAATATAATACCTGAAATTAATAATTCAGTACATGGAATTAACAACAGATTAGACATATCAGTGGATGGAAGATAGATCAGTAGAAAATATGCAGATTGAAACGCAGAGAAAAAAATGATAGAAAATTCAGAAAAGCTTCAGAGATAAATGGGATATGGGGAAAAGTTCTGACAAACTTGTCATTAGGGTTTCAGAATAGAGGAAAATGGGAATAGAGAAGAAACAGTGTTTCAGTTTTCTAAACTGATGAAAAATAACACAGTACAGATTCAAGGAGTTCTGTGAACCCCAAGAATGACTAATGAAAACCTTATGATGCAAGTAAAAATCAAACTGATAAAAAACAAGAAATTTTAAAAAGTATCTTCAAATCAGTGGAAAAAAGACAACTTCAAAATAACACAGTGACTTCTGGAGTTCTCGTCGTGGCTCAGTGGTTAACGAATCCGACTAGGAACCATGAGGTTGTAGGTTTGATCCTTGGCCTTGCTCAGTGGGTTAAGGATCCAGCATTGCCGTGAGCTGTGGTGTAGGTCGTAGATGCGGCTTGGATCCCGCGTTGCTGTTGCTGTGGTGTAGGCTGGTGGCTACAGCTCCTGTTAGACCCCTAGCCTGGGAACCTCCATATGCTGCGAGTGTTGCCCTAGAAAAGGCAAAAAGACAATAAATAAATAAATAAAATAACACAGTGACTTCTGAATAGAAATGATAAAAGCCAGACACCACCAGAATGAAAGTTTTATAGCGCTAAAAGGAAATACCTGCCAATCTAGAATTCTAGAACTAGAATTTCTATGAAAAAGGTTAAATAAATCATTTTTCACAAAATCAAAATATGAAAGAATGTTACTTACTAGTACACCAGTATTAAAAAATTATAGGGGGTTAATTTTTTAGATAAAAGGAAAATTATATTGTGCAGGAAATGATGACAACAAACGAGTTTGTATGTCAGTAAATATAAATATGTATTGAGTATATTGAGTGATTAAAACAATACCAGTGCTGTTGTATAACACAGTTGCTTTGGAGTCTAAAATATTGTAGAAAAAGTACATGACAGTGCAGCTAGAGATTATCATACTAAGTGGAGTAGGTCAGAAAGAGAAAAGACAAATATTGTATGATATCACTTATGTGTGGAATCTAAAATATGGCGCAGATGAACATATCTACAAAACTGTGATAGACTCACAGACACAGAAAACAGTTTTTGTGGTTGCTGAGCGAGGAGGGAGAGGGATGGATGATAGTTCGGAATTAGTAGATGCAGATTGTTACATTTAGAAAGGATAGACAACAAGGGCCTACTGTATACCACAGGGAACTGTATCCAATCTCTCAGGACAGACCATGATGGAAAAATAATATAAAAAATGAATGTATATGTAAGTATGACTGAGTCACTTTACAGCAGAAATTGGCACAACATTGTAAATCAACTATAACTTAAAAAAAATTTTTTAAATAAAATACATGACAGTATTAGTATAAACAGGAAGAGATATATGCAGTTAATGTTTTTGCCTTGCATGGGAAGTGGTAAAAGTACTAAGTCAGTGGTATATGGTAAAATCTAGGGCAGTGATTCTTAATACTTCATCACATGTCAGAATAACTAGGAGGGCTTGTTAAAACCCAGATTACTGAACCCTACACTGAGAGTTTCTCATTCTGTAGGTCTGGATTGGGGTTTGAAATTTTGCATTTCTAATAAAGTTCTTGGATCTGGTCATGTATCGGTTCACCTTGTGAATCACTATTCTAGGTTACTATGAGATTAGTAAAAAAAAAATATACACCAAGTAAGGAAAAAAAAAATCCTTGGTTAATCCAAAAGCAGGCAAGAAAGGAAAAAAAATGAAGATGTGGGAAAACAAGACAAATAGTATTTTAATCCAATTATATTAAGAAATACATTAAATGTAAATGCAGTGAATATTCAATGTTAAAGTCAAAGGGAAAGTAAAAAAACCAAAGAACCTTTTCCATACACAACCGAATGAAAGTCGAAATCAACTGAAGAAAGAAAAATGAAAAAAAAAAAAAGATTACACGGAGACTAAACAACATGCTACTACAAAACCAGTGGGTTGATGGTGAAATCAAAAAGGAAATTAAAAAATAACTTGAGGAGGGAGTTCCTGCTGTGGCACAGTGTGTTAATGGTCTGGCTTTTTTATGTGGAGGCGCTAGTTTGATCCCTGGCCCAGCAGCAGAGTGGGTTAAGTGTTCAGTGTTGCCACATCTGTGGCATAGGTTGCAGCTGTGGCTTGGATTTGATCGCTGATCCAGGAGCTTCCATGTGCCACAGGTGCTGCCAAAAACAAACAAAAACTTGAGACAAGTGACAGTGAAACACAACCATAAAAATCTGTGCTATGCAGTAAAAGCAATTCTTTGAAGGAAGTTCCTAGTGATACAGGCCTTCCTCAAAAAAAGAACAAATATCAACAACCTAACCTGCTACCTAAAAGAATTAGAAAAACAAGAACAAACAAAACCTAAAGTCAGCAGAAGGAAAGAAATAATACAGATTAGAGAGGAAATAAATAGAGGTTACAAAAATAGAAAGAAATCAGTTAAGCCAAGAGCTGGTTCTTTGAAATGGTAAACAAAATCAACAAACTAAGAAATGAAAGAAGAGAGATCACAGCTGATACTGCAGAAATACAAAACAACATGAGAATACTGTGAACAATCATATGCCAACACAGTGGACAACCTAGAAGAAATGGACAGCTTTCTAAAAACATAGAACCCACCAAAACTGAATTAAGAAGAAATAGATAATTTGAACTGTTTGATCTGTAGAAGTGAAATAAAATCTGTAATTAAAAAACCAAACCAAAATGAAAACAGAACTCCCTGCAAACAAAAGTTCAGAACCAGATGGCTTCCCTGGAGAATTCTCACTGTACAAAGAACTTATACTGATCCTCCTCAAACTCTTGTTCCAAAAGGTTGAAGAGGAGGGAGTACTCCCAAAGTCATTCTATGAAGCCATTATCACCCCAATACTAAAACCAGACAAGGACAATACCAAAAAATACTACAAGCCAAAATCTTTGAGGAGTTCCCTTCGTGGCTCAGTGGTTAACGAATCCAACTAAGAACCATGAGGTTGCGGGTTCGATCCCTGGCCTTGCTCAGTGGGTTAAGGATCCGGCGTTGCCTTGAGCTGTGGTGTAGGTTGCAGATGCGGCTCGGATCCCGCGTTGCTGTGGCTGTGGTGAAGGCCGGCAGATGCAGCTCCTGTTAGACCCCTAGCCTGGGAACCTCCATATGCCGCAGGTGTGGCTCTACATAAAAAAGGCAAAAAGACAAAAAAAAAGAAAAAAGACAAAATCTTTGATGAATATAGGTCCAGATATTCTCAACAAAATATTAGGCAACTCGGAGTTCCTGTTGTGGCACAGCAGAAACAAATGCGACCAGGAACCATGAAGTTGTGAGTTCGATCCCTGGCCTTGTTCAGTGGGTTAAGTATCCAGTGTTACTGTGAGCTGTGGTGTAGGTCATAGGCGTGGTTTGGATCTGTGTTACTGTGGCTGTGGTGTAGGCTGGCAGCCATAGCTCCGATTTTACCCCTAGCCTGGGAACCTCCATATGCCACAGTTGCGGCCCTAAAAAGACAAAAAGACACACAAAAAAAGACAAAAATATATATATATTAGTCAACTGAATCCAACGGTACATAAAAAGGATAGTACAAATGACCGATTTGGATTCATCCAAGGTTCACGGGACTGATTCAGTATATGCAAGTCAATCACTGATACACCACATCAACAAAAGAAAAGGCAAAAACTAAATGATCATCTCAATAGATGCAGAAAAAACATTGGATAAAATTCAGTATCTATTCATGATAAAAGTAGGTATAGAGGGTATATCTCAACACATTAAAAACTTTATGACAAATCCACAGCCAAAATAATACTCAATGGCGTAAAGCTGAAAGGTTTCCTGCTAAAATCTGGAATAAGACAAGGATGCTCACTCTCACTATTTCTATTCAGCATAGTGTTGGAAGTCCTAGCCATAGCAATCAGACAAAAGAAATAAAAGGTATCCAGATTGGAAGAGAGGAGGTAAAATTGTCATTATATGCAGATTACATGATACTATATATGGAAAACCCTGAAGACTCCACATAAATAGCTATTGGAACTGATAAACGAATTCAGCAAGGTAGCCGGATATATAAGATAAACATCCAGAAATCGGTTACATTTCTTTACACTGACAGTGCAGTATCAGAAAGGGAATGTAAAAAATTTGTTTTAAAAATTTCATCCAAAAAATAAAATACTTATGAATAAACCTGATCAAGGAGGTGTGAAAAATTTGTACGCTGAGAGCTATAAAATATCAATAAAGGAAATTGAAGATGCTACAAAGAAATGGAAAGATAACCCAGGCTCTTGGATTGGAAGAATATTGTTAAAATGACCATTCCCAAAGCAATCTACAGATTTCAGGTGACCGCTTATCAAAGTATCCATGGTATTTTTCACAGAACTGGAATAAATAGTCCTCAGATTTATATGGAACTGTAGAAGACCCAGAATTGCCAAAGCAACACTGGGGAAAAAGAACAAAGTAGGATGCATAACTCTTCCAGACTTCACACAGTACTACAAAGCTACAGTAATCAAAACAGCATGGTTTGGGTACAAAAACAGATATATGAATCAATGAAACAGTCCCGAAATAAGCCTAGACTCCTATGGTCAGTCAATCTTCTGCAAAGGATATAAGAATATACAATGGGGAAAGACAGTCTCTTCAAGTAGTTTTGTGAAAGCTGGACAACCACATGTAAACCATTGAAGTTTGAACACACCCTCACACCATACACAAAAATAAACTCAAAATGGCTTAAAGACTTACATATAAGACATGACATCCTAAAGCTCCTCTAAGAACATAGCAAAATAGTCTCTGACATAAATTGTACCATGTTTTCTTAGATCAGTCTCCCAAGGCAGTAGAAATAAAAGCAAAAATAAACAAATGGGACCTAATTGACCTTTAAGCTTTTGCATAGCAAAAGAAACCATAAATAAAACCAAAAGACAACTTACAGACTGGGAGAAAATATTTGCAAACAGTGTACCCAACAAGGGCTTAATTACTGAAACATACAAACAGCTCATACATGTAGCTCGATAACAGAAAAACCCAATAAAAAAAAATGGGCAGAAGACCTAAGCAGACATTTCTCTAAAGACAGGCAGGTAACCAATAGGCACATGAAAAGATGCTCAGCATCACTCATTATTAGAAAAATGTGAGTCAGAACTGCAGTTAGGTACTACTTCACACAGGTTTAGAGTGACTATCATTAAAAAAATGTACCAATAACACATGCTGGAGAAGGTTTGGAGAAAAGAGAAACTTTGCTACACTATTAGTGGGAATCTAAATTGGTGCAGCCATTATGTAAGAACAATATAGAGTTTCCTCAAAAAACTAAAAATAGTGTTGTGATATGATCCAACAGTCCTGCTCCTGGAGAAATCTGTAATTCAAAAAGATAGATGCACTCAAATGTTCATAGAGTACTATTTACAATAGTCAATATATGGAAGCAACCTAAATGTCCATCAATAGATGAATGGATAAAGAAGATGTGGTATGTTTATAAACATACATACATACATATATATACACAATGGAATACTGCTCAGCCATAACAAAGAATGAAATAATGCCATTTGTAGGAATATAGATGGACCTAGAGATCATCGTACTAAATGAAGTAATTTAGATACTATATGATATCACCTATATGTGGAGTCTAAAATATGACTCAAGGAAGTTATTTACGAAACAGAAACTCACAGGCCTAGGAAACAAACTTATGGTTACCAGATGGGAAGAAGGGGAGGAATAAATTAGGAGTCTGAGATTAGCAGTTACAAACTCCTCTATATGAAATAGGTGTAAACAGCAAGGCCGCAGTGTATAGCACAGGGAGTTATGTTTAATATCCTGTAATAAACCATAATGGAAAAGCGTATTTGTACCTGTATCTATATGTACTCTATATCTATATGCCCATATAGATAGAGATATCTGAATCACTTTACAGTACACCAGAACCTAACACAACATTGTAAATCAACTGTGCTTCAGTTAAAAAAAAGCAAAATAAAAAAAACCCATGAAGATGTCAAACTGGATGGAAAAACAAAATCCAACTATGTGCTGCAAACGAGAGATATAAATGAAAGGAGAACACATATTAAAACAAAGATGATTTATTATGAAAAAGGATC
>PVHT020000066.1:31430114-31448643 GCA_004024745.2 Catagonus wagneri
AAAAAGAAAAAAAAAAAAAAAAAAAAAAAAAGGATCATTTCAGTAAGTAATTATACCAGTACTAAATTTGTATATGTCTCATAACAGCCTCAAAACCTGGCAGAAATGGACAAATCCTTGATCATTGAGATGGATTTTAACATGTGTCTCTAGAACTCATAGAAGCAGCAGATCAAAATCAAAACACCAAAATAAAAAAATGCTATTCAAGGTAAATAGAGGATTTGAACCATAAAATTAAAAAATTTGACACAATTGAGATATAGATAGAATGTTGTATGTAGCACTTGCAGAATATACATTTATTACATGCACATGAAATAAGTACCACAGTTGATCATGAAATACTGATTTATGCTAGACCATAAAGTAATTCTCAACACATTTCAGAAGCCAATATCATATAGTATGTATTTTCAAATTCAGTGGAATTAAAAGTAGAAATAATAGCAAAGAGGTAATGACAGATCACCCAAAGTTTGAAAATTAAGAAATACAGTTGTAAAGAACCCAGGGATCAGGGAAGAATGATAATAGAAATTAGAAAATACTTTGAATTGATGGGAAACAGAAATATGAAATATCAAAGCCTGTGGAACACAGTTAAAGTATTAGCCTTAAGGAGTTCCCTGGTGGCCTAGTGGGTTAAGTAAGGATCCATCATTGTCACTGCTGTGGCATGGGTTCAATCCCTGGTCTGAGAACTTGCACATGCCTTGGATGCAGAAAAAAAAAAAGGTATTAGCTTTAAAAAGATGTACTAGAATTGAACAAAAAATAAATATTAACAATTTAAGCACCTAGAAAAAAAAGATCAATATAAATCTGAAGAAGAAACTAGTAAAAATAAGTCATTGAAATAGAAAGCACATGTATAGTAGCCAAAGTCAGCAAACCAGAAGTTGGTTCTTTATAAAAGATTAATAAAGTTGGTAATTTTATTTGTTTCCAGCCCAGGTGGAATAACAGGGTCTAGGTTTAATATGTTACCTGAAACAGCTGAAAAAATAGGAAAAATGATTTTCAAGAGATTGGGCCATGACAATAATTACCCCTGAGAAACACTGAACAAAATGAGCTCTGCAATTGTCCTAGCTTACTGCCTCAAGAAAGTTGCCAGGGCACAGAGATCTCTCTGAGTTCTGGAGGTGGAGTTGGGAGATCATGGAATCAAAGGTAGCTAGAGTTCACAGGGCAGCATATCATAAAGGCATGAGCTGCACAGAGAAAGAATTCCAGAGTTATACAGAGGGTTCCCCTTGAGTCTTCCGCTGGGTACTTATCAGTACATGAGTAAGGAAGCTATTGAGGCTGAGGAAAGGATTGGTGTGGACAGTCATTGAGACTCATGTGGCTAGGCATAGTTACTATTCCCACCAGCGTGAGATACTTAATAATTCACAGGCCATTTGGTAAAGTATTCAGGCTTTTACCTCACTAGTGGAACAAAATTGGCCCTAGTCCAAAATGCTGATCTGGTCCTACCTATACACCTTAAAAGGAAAATAGACTACAGTGTAGTGTAGACATAACTTCTGTATGCATTAGGAAACTAAAAAATTTGTGTAATTTGCTTTTTTTCGATACTTGCTTTATTTCATAGTCTGGAACCAAACCTGCAGCAAGTCCAAGGCATGCCGTAGTTAGGATTAAATAAAAGATGAACTCTACACAAAAAAATATAAAAAGTTATTAAGAGAATACAAAGGAGATATAAGTAAGTAGATATGTAATTTTCGTAGAGAGGATTATTGTAAAGAACTTAGGTTTCTAAAATGGATCTACAGATTTAATATCCCAATCAAAATTCCATGATGATTTTTTTGGAAGGAAGGAAGATAGTAGGAAATGACCACCATATTTTAAAATAGAAATGAAACTCTGGTAAGCAGTAATTGAAAATGGAGAAAAATATAAAAGAGGATTTATACTTTCAAATATCAAGCGTAAACCTGCAATAACTGAAAATGTGATATTGGCATAAGAGTAAACAGACTTATGGAACAGAATTTAGTGATATCTTTCAACAAATGATGCTGAAACAATAGAAAAATCAGGTTTTCCATCCATAAAAATCTGAGACCTTAACATAAGTGATAAAACAGTGAAGTTCTCAATTGGATGAAAAAGAATACAATGAAATTTTTAAAAATGGAATGAAGGAGGTAGTACAGTGGTTATTAATGCAATAGAAAACAAAGCTGTGTAATCCTTTAGCTAAATTTACTGCAGAAGGACAGAAAAAGATATATACATTGTATGAAACCAGTCATTAATGTTAGAAGTCTGTATAGTGGTTACCTGTAACAGGAGATATGCAGATGGATAGACTGGCTGGTGAATGATGATTCCAAGAGTTTATGAGCAGGTCTTCTGGTGTGTTAGTTTGTTCTGTGTCAGTGATTCTGTGATCTCTGGACACCTGAGTAATAACCAAGACCCTTGGGAATTCCTTTTTGGGATTCCATGAGGTCAAAACTATTTTCATGATAATACGAAGATGTTATTTGTCTTTCACTTATTTTTGTGTTTTCATTGATGTAGCAAAAGCAACAGCATATAGACATTGGCACAAATCAAGGCAGTAACACCTAACTGTGCTAGTGGTCATTATATTCTTCACTGCCACATACCTCAGATTAAAAAAAAATGTTAACTTAAGAATATCCTTGGTGAGAGTTCCCACTGTGGTGCAGTGAGTTAAGGATCTGGCATTGTCTCTGAGGCAGTGTGGGTTCAGTCCCTGGCATGACTCAGTGGGTTAAGTATCTGATGTTGCCACAGCTGTGGCTTGGATTTGATCCCTGGCCTGGGAACTTCCATATGACACAGGTGTGGCTAAAAAGGAAAAAAAAAAAGAATGTCCTTGGTAATGCAGGAAAAGTAATTTTATTAAATTATGACCTTTGAGTACACATCTTTTAAGAGTCTGTGTGTGGAAATGGGAAGTATGCATAAAAAACACTGTGTACCAAAATACTGTGGTTGCTTCAGGGAAGAGCGTTTGTGTGCTCGCTTGAGCTGAATATTGAAGTAGCTGCCTTTTTCATTGCTTTTATTTGAAAAAACAACTGACACTGTTATATAGATTTAGGTATTTGGTGGGTATTTTCTTAAAAACAAAGTTAGCCTCTGCCTTCAAGGAAAACAATTGACAATATCTCTTGTCAGTGATAAAATTTGAAGTTTTAATCAAAAAATATGTTTGGGAAACTTATGTCCACCAAAGTGAGTCTTAGCTTTACAGTCTTTAAAGACTTCTCCAATGAGATTATTGGTAATGTTAACAGGTGTGATGTTTTGATATTGTATAATGAGGTACATCAATATTTGGAAGATCTGTATAACTTAGTAAAGCAATATTTTCCAAATGACTATTGTGTAATGTTACAAAATCATGCATGGATAAATGATTCATTCAAAGTACAAGGTGGATGGTAATGTAACAGAGTATGAAAATTTATTGATATAGTTTCAGATTCCACCTTGCAACTAATCTTTTTTTTTTTTTCTGGAAGCTTTAATGTTACACCGTTTACGGTTTTGTTTTTTTTCCATTATAGCTCGTTTACAGTTTTCTGTCAATTTTGCAACTAATTTTTTAAAAATTTTCACTTGTGCAGGTGTGGCAAAAAAAAAAGTTGTCACTGGTCATGTTTTCGTGAAGTATCAAAAAAGACTATCCATAATTATATGAAAAGTAATTTTTCATATATGCACACACATATATATGCAATGCTGGGTTTTCTTTCTGTACTTCCACCTAAACAACATATTTCAAAATTTGGAAGCAGATACGAGGACCTAGCTGTTTCCATTAAGCCAGGCATTGCAATGTTCAAAAATTTAAAACAATGGTATTCTTCTAATTTTACTTATTTTTTAAGAGAATATATGTATGTGTATATATATATTTTTTGGCCACACCTGCAGCATGTGAAGTTCTGAGGCCAGGGATCAAATCCAAGCCTCAGCTGTGACCTATGCCATAGCTGTGGCAATGCCCGATCCTTAACCCACTGCACTGGACTGGGGCTTGAACCTATACCTCTGCAGTGACTTCAGCCACTGCTGTCAGATTCTCAACCCTCTATGCCACAGCAGGAACCCTGAGAAAATATTTCTATATTTTCATGTAAAATATGCAGTTAACATAGAGTAGGGTTATTATAGTTGTTATTTTAAATTAATAAATATTTAAAAATTTTTAAATTTCTGATATGCCAGTTATTGATAGATACACCAACATAAACAAAAGCTTCTTGACTCCTCAATTTTTGAGACTGGGAAAGAGTTCCAAATCAACCTTTGAGAACTGCTGTTTAGTATATGACTGTGATGGTAAGAGTATGCCCATTTTGTAATTAATAAACTAATAATTTATGCATTTTTCTCTTTATAACATGTTACATTTTAATAAGTGTAACAATGCTCAGATCCCACGGTGCTGTGGCTGTGGCCTAGGCCAGCAGCTACAGCTCCGATTTGACCCCTAGCCTGGGAACCTCCATATGCCGCAGGTGCGGCCCTAAAAAGACCAAAAAAAAAAAAAATGTTTATCCTCCTTAGCTACAAGGACTTGTCCAAGATTATGGGGAGTATTTCTGACTAAACTGAGAATGGACAGGAGAGAATGAGCAGCTAACAAAATGACTGCAGTATGCTTGTAATTTGTTGATACTATATTGTTTAAGAGCTCATAAGGCTGATTTTTTTTTAACTTTTTAAATATTTATTTACTTTTTGCTTTTTGGGGCAGCACCCGCGGCATATGGAGGTTCCCAGGCTAGGGGTCAAATCGGAACTACAGCTTCTGGTGCACACCACAGCCAGAGCAAAGTAGGATCCGAGCTGCAGCTGCATCTGAGACCTGCATCACACAATTCACGGCAATGCCGGATCCTTAACGCACTGAGCAAGGCCAGGGATCTAACACGCAACCTCATGGTTCCTAGTCGGATTTGTTTCTGCTGTGCCACGATAAGAACTCCAGGGTTGATTTCTTTAGGTGAAATTTACTCTGGAAGTATTGACCAGAAAAATCTTTGCCACAGCTTTCTTTGCCTCATCTCATTTTTCCTTATACTCGTTTCCTTTATTAGTTCCTAGACACACAGTATTTCCTGGCTGATATGAATGTGGACACTGGTTTTGCCTTAAGTATAGAGGCATATATGCATAGTTTTCCAGATTATTTGACCTCTTTTGGCAAATGAGCATTTAGCATGACCCCAATTTCAGCCCAACCAAACAGAATGGTGATGATGGCTCGATTGGTTATTAAATTCAGCAAATATTTATTATTTATATACTGAGTAGAAAGCACTATGCTATTTATACAATTAGAGAAAGTAGGAACATAGGAAGGAAAGTTAGTAGTAGCATCTGAATAGAACTGTGAAGGATAGTTAGGCTAGTTTTCTGTTTTAAATATATCTTTTTTTGTTGTTTCTAATTTAAAATGATAATGCATGTTATAAACAAACATAAGCACTGTGAATCTATATGCTATCAGTGACTGAAGTCTTAAGGAATACCCAGCCCTCTGCCAGTTAACCACTGTTAAAGTTTGAAACACAGTTCTTTCATAGCTATTGCAAATGTTAGCATATTATTGTTCTTTAAAAATCATCATATACTTAATGATTTTTGTAACTGTATTGGATAGTTAAGTTTCAGGTTTGCAATATTATAAACAACGTGATGCCTGTGATTTTCTTTCAATTCTATTTTGTAGGGTTTTTTTTTTTGATGTCTAAGATTTAAAAGAAAGGAGCAGTGGTTTTGCTTAAAACTTGAATAAAAATAAGTTTCTGTATTATAGAAATATTTAACGGTAAAAATCTGGGTGTTCCTATTGTTGGCTCAGTGAACCCAGCTAGTATCCATGAGGACGTGGCTTCAATCCCTGGCCTTGCTCAGTCGGTTAAGGATCCTGTGTTGCTATGAGCTGTGGTATAGGTCTCAGACAGGGCTTGAATCCCACATTGCTATGGTTGTGGTTGTGGTTGTGGCTGTGGCTAGCAGCTGCAGCTCCAATTTGACCCCTAGCCTGGCAACTTCCATATGCCATAGGTGCTGCCTTAAAAAGCAAACCGCACCCCCCAAAAAAAACCCAGTAAAAATCTTTTACAATCCTGTCTTATTAAATGTTGATGAAATAATTATACATGATAGAAAATTGCATTTATGTACCTCTGAGTGAGATATATCCCTTTGTTTGAAAGTAAATTATTTCATGGTGAATGTGGAGTTAGTGATGTAGGGCATGGATATAGGGTAGGTAAGTACCAAAGGAAAGACCACTAACATATTGTGTTGCTGCCATATACCAACTTAGTTGTATTTTTGTAGAGTTGCTTTAAAAGTACTGTTACAGTAGAAAATACATATTCAGATGTTGCTGTCCTTTTCATTTTAGGTAACATTATACAACACTGATCAGGATGGTAGTGATAGCCCACGCAGCAGCCTTAACAACAGTCTCTCAGATCAGAGTTTGGCATCTGTTAATTTGAACAGTGTTGGAAGTGTGCATAGTTACACACCGGTAAGTCTTGTTGAAGGTAACCTCTTTGTTGAGTATCAATGCCTAAAACTGAACCAACTATAATTAAAATGCAAGTAAAAATAGAAGATGTTTATTTCTCACTGATCAGTTAATGATCATTAACTTAGGTAAATAGAGCAGATTTATATTTTACCAATTAGATGCAAATATATCGTTGTGCTATGTTGTATATTTTGGTCAATTTCTTCTGTTCTTTGTCCAAGTGAAAAGCAACTGGAAGAGAAAAAAATTATACTTTAGTCTTGGCAAAACTATGTTTGATGATATTTTTATAGTCCTTGATAAAAGAATCTAGAGGGTCTATCACCTTGTTTCCCAGAAGTAGATCTGAGAAGGGGAATTCTATAAACCCCAGAGGTTAGGATGGCCCAGTACCCATTTTTTAACCAGTTTTGTATTTCAGTTTTGATGTGGAAAACAAAACTATGCTATAAAGGGACCTGGATGAGTATTCTTGCTCCTGTGCTGACTTTGATACCTATTATAAGAACATGACCCTTTGGGACACAAAATCTATCAAATTGACTTGTGATGATTTTTGTACACCTGTAACTGAAATAAAATTCATTGTTATAAAAAAAAATTAAAAGAAAATAAATAAAATGTATTGCCAATTAAAAAAAAAAAAAGAACATGACCCTTCAATTATTTGATACATTTCAACTCATTTTTCAACTATCCTCCTCAGTAGACAGAACACAGCCCAAGAGAGCCATATACCACACCGTTCATGGTATAAATTTGATCTCATCAAATCATTCCAGGATGAGTAAATAGGTAAAAACTTAACACAGGAAAAAGATATAAGGTGGGGGGGGCTTAAATAAGAAAATAACACAACAAAAACGCAAATGTTAGTTTTAAAATTCACATTGAATGTAGGAAAAAAAGGTGACTGCAAAACTTAATATTGCTCTGGGGGGAAAGTTAAAATATCCTCCCAGAATGTAGAAGAAACAGATAATAACAGTTATGTAGAAGATAATAGATGTGGAGAATTGAGAGTTATAGGTGTTACCAGATAGTTGGTATAGAAGCAGTTTTCAGAAGAAATAGACAATAAAAGGGCTTACCGAGTTCTGAGAAAAGTTAATTGGGAAAAAGCTTTATCTAGACACATCATGACAATTTTTTAAACTTCAGAAGTAATTGTAAATACTCTCTCAGAAGAAATAAGGTGCATTCAAATAGACACAGATCTTTTCTTCCATAATATTAAATACCAGGTGATAATGGAATACTTTACACAGAATATTGAGGGAATAGGTCTGGAATTATAAATAGGTATGCTCACCAAATTTTCATTCAGTTATGAAGTCGAGAAAGACATAATAAACTCATAGAGTTTAGATAGCATCCTACCCTTGTTTTCATGTGTCCTTCCTGGGAAAACATTGTGTACTTAGCTGATCAGTGATGAGGTAAATTAAAACAGTAGCGTTGAAGTCGTTGATATAAAAGGACTGGTTGGAACACTGAGGCAAACTAAGAAAAGATTTAATAATTTTAAGCTGTTTTAAAATAATTGGAATGTGGAAAATCTTAAAACCAAATGAAATCAAAGAACACTGAGTCCAGTGTCACAGAGTACAAGAATCTTTATAGAAACAGGTGGTAGAAATAAGAACAAAAATGTCTGTTATTGCAGTACATGTAAGAGGGTTAAACTCTCCTATTGAAAACTAGATATTGTAGACTGCTTTGTTTTTTCGTTTAATGACAAGCTAATCAAGCAGTCATCAAGCATTCCTTAAGCAACAATAGTGTCAGCTGCTGGTTGGGCTTATCACATGCTCATAGATTGAGCCTGTAAGAATAGTGAGCCCAAATGCATTCTAACAGTTTTATTACTTATACAGACAATAGAAGCCAAATCAGTATGGTGTCAGCTCTCTACATCCTACAGGATGACTCAAAGCCAGAGGAGCCAGATGACAGATTATACAAGTGATGGGTCCCTAGAGTGGAAGAGCAGATTACATACTTCAGCTAGGTAGTTGTATAACTTGCAGCTTTATCCTAAGAGATAGAAAGTCCCCTCCCTCACTGGAAATAAGGAGGCAGATGAGAAACTATCTCTTGCAATAGAGAGATCGATTAGAGACTGCTCCATGGCTGCCTCCCACAAGTAGGAAGACAGATGAGAATTGGCAGATGCTAATTTGCTCCCCATAAGATCACTCATCACCATGTGTTCTGGGACAATCACAGGATGTTCCACCAAGGCTTGGGTCATCCTGCCAATGAGACTTGCCTATGTGACCTATGTGGAGATGTGTAAGGTCGACAGATTGCCAGCGTTAGAGCCATTGCCCTACGCAAAATTCATATTTTTCCATGTTATTGTAGACTCCTTGTGAGCATCATTTTGAATGGCCGCATAAGTTTATAGGTAGTGTTCATATCTTAATTTTTCAAAATGCTACAATAGTAGTTTTTCCATTTCTTGATGTAATCTTTGAGAGATATCACTGATCATGTTTTATTAATTTTGTTTCTAGTTGTGCTTTCTTCAAAGATAATTCTTATTTTTCAAGGTGTTCATGGTGCTTTCTTTTCCCTTGCATAGCTTAAGGCCCTGATCTGTTCTATTTTTCTCTTTTACCCTTCACTTCTCATTTCTCCTGTTTCATTTAAAAAAGAAAAATTTACGTGCAAATGAAGGTTTGTTGAAGTTCCTTGCTTCTTTGGGCAGTACCATACACCCTGTCTCACAGTATTTGAGTTTAAATACTTAAAGATTAATTGAATAAATGAAAGAGAAATGTTAGTAGTTTCACAGTATAGTGAGTTTGAGATGAAATTGCTTCTGTGGAAATCAGGATCAACATTCCACAGAAACTAGAAGGGTTCCTGACCTAGCTTACCATTTATTTGTATTACCTTGGGAAGGTCCCTTAACTTCTTTGGATTCTTTATCCTCTTCTGTGAAATGTAGAGGTTGAGTTAGATTTCTGTGATTCTTCAAGACCCAAGTTAACAATTTGTGGTCTGTCCTTTATGTGTACCCAACTTTTAATAGACAATAAGAAAGCCAAAGACAGGGAAATTAATTCCTTTGGACTGTAGAAATTGTTCTTATATTTTCAGTTGTATGTTTTATGTAAGCAATTCTGATATAGAGCTACTAAATTAGTAGTATTTTCTTTTAATGTTAGGTGACAAATCATCCAGAACCGGTCTCTCAGTCATTAACTTCTCAACAGCAGCCACAATACAACCTTCCAGAACGAGACAAACAACTGCTATTCTCAGAATATAATTTTGAAGATCTCAGTGCCTCATTTCGGAGCCTTTATAAGTCAGTTTTTGAGCAGTCACTTAGTCAGCAAGGTGAGTTTTTTAAATACCTTTTTTGTAAATTTTTTATTGAAATTTTAAAGATAATTATCGTCACTTAGCAGCTGTTACATTTCCTTAAGCCTAGAACATTACCATCATGATTAGGATTGAATGCTCTTTGTGCCTTTACTATAGTCTGTCTATATTTTTATTGTAGCACAACAGTGGCAGATTAATTTTCATCACGTATGCTTATTTTATTTGACTACTTATGGTGTCCTAGAACACAGTGTTAAAGAATTCTGACACTGCCTATATGCCATGTGGGAAAGACTGCCATGATTAATTAGTGATGTCTAGCATGTGAAGTGTTTGAGTGGTAAATGTGGCACCGCAAGAATAGATGTGCCTTGCTCTTCTTTTCTGACTATTACCAAAGAGATAACTACTGGAATATGGTAGCACCAAATTTGCAATTTCACATGTGACACTTAAAAGTGAACACCTTGATTAACGGTCATTGTTCTGTACAGTATACTTAAATCAGATTTAACACTAAAAGTGATACTACCTCTCAACCAAATGCCAGATTATTGCTGTTATATGTTACTGTCCTATTAGCTGCTGGTTTGATTTTAATGAGTCATATGATAGGATCAAGATGTCTCATTGTCTTTCCCCTATAGGACACTAGTCAGAAATTATTGGGAACTCTACTATGAAGCATTTCCCAGTTGCTTTCTTTGGCAGATTGACTGTTTATATCCCAATTCAGAGAGTTTACCTGTTCACAGCAGTAGACAAAACAGACAAAAATCCTTGCCTTTATGTTGAATTTTCTATCTATGAAAGTATCAAAGGGGGGGAAAAAACCTGGCATAAGACTTTGCCAAACATCCAGCTTTGCTGATCATAGTAGGAAAATACTGGCTTTGAAATAACAGTGGTGTCAGTTTCCGAAGGCTGTAATGCTATTTTATTACACAATAAAAAAAAAAAAAAAAGAGCATTGATAGGAATTCTGGGTTTTAGACCAGGTTCTACCATGAAATCATCTGAATTAACTTCACCTCTTTAGACCTTAGGATCTCCATGATACAGTGAAGAAGATTAGACTAGATCATTGTTTCCATGTTGTTCTCTTTGGAGCTGTTGGCTTTTGTGGAGGTCTCAGAGAGAAGTATGCGAATGAAGAGGGAGACCTAGCAAACTTCTTTTTGTGGCTTCCCAACAAAGCAACTTTACATTTGTCAGTTTATATACATATGGACTTCTGAAAGATACTTTGTTTTATTTTAAAAACAATTTGGGATTTAAAATGTTGATATAGGAGTTCCCATTGTGGCTTAGCTGAAACGAACCCGGCTAGTATCCATGAGGTTGCGGGTTCGATCCCTGGCCTTGCTCAGTGGGTTAAGGATCTGGCATTTCTGTGAGCTGTGGTGTAGATCGCAGATGTGGCTCAGATCTGGCACTGCTGTAGCTGTGGTACAGGCCAGCAGCTGTGGCTCTGATTCAATCCCTGGCTCAGGAACGTATATGCCACAGATGTGGCCATAAAAAGAAAAAAAAAATGTTGGTATAGATCAGTATCATGTTTCCCTCTTAAAATGTTAAGACTTATTGGAAACAGATAATGAAACAACTGCTTTCTTTCATCTCATTATAATAAGATTCCCTATAAATGACATTTAGATTCCCTATAAATGACATTTTTCTTAGGGCTAAGGAAAGACCTTTTAAACTCTTTAATCTATGAAACCTTAATTTAGTGTGTTTTGAGATTATCTTACACTGTACTCTAATTTTACTCCTAATGACAAGTAAGAATACTTTTATTTTTGTTTAAAAAGCTTGATTCTTTTATTGACTGACGCTATGCTGTGGGATTTTATTTTTCGTTTAATAAAACTTTTTGTGTTTGGTTCAGCAAAATATTTTATAAGCTCTCCTTTAAGATATGAACATAGCCTAGTTCTGTAGAACCACATGTTGCAATAAGATGTATTAATAAAATAGTTTGCAGGTTGTCTACCTGCAAATCAAACATACATTATTTTTAACATTAGGCACTTTTGGCCTGATCGTTGTCATAATAGCAGTTAACATTTACTCAGCTCAGCCTGCAGTCTCTACCTGCGCCTTGGCATTTAATCCTGACAACAGCTCTGAGAAGCAGATACTATTATTATACCCATTTATATTTGAGGTAATTATGGCTTGGAGAGATCAGTAATTCTCCAAAGTTACCAAGTATGTAAATGGTAGTGCATAGATTTTAATCAGTCTTTTCTGGTGTTAAAAAAATACGTAATCTTAATTGCTAAACTGTGTCTGTCTTAATAAGAATTTTTTTCTCTTATGGAGAGTAATAAAAAGGAATAATGGAGATAGCTGTTTTGTTTTGTTCAGTCTTAAGGATTCTAGCCACCTTGGACTTAAAAGTTTTTGGAGCAGTCAAAGAAATAGATCAGAAATAACTAGGCTTTATTTCTACACTCCTCTTCTGTCAGAGGTCTTCAGACCTATAGGGGACCATCCTGAATGTGACTAACACCTTTCCCACTTTCCTCCTCTTCTGTTAAGACTCAAACCAGATGCCACCTTTTCAAAAAAGGCTTCTTTATATCTTCAGTGCCTTCCTAACTAAAACAGGCAAGAAACAGAATTCCTGCAGTCTCTCAGTATACTTCTGCTGAAGTACGTATAACGTTGGACATAGTCTCCTTAAGTGTCTGTCTTTCCCACTGGATCATGAACTACTTGAGGGCAGAGAATGATGTTTTTTCTTGGTAACCCCAGAGCCCAGGATGTGGTGGATATTCCATCAACACTTGTTAAACTGAACCAGGATTTCTCATCTTGGCTCAGCGGTAACAAAACTAATTAGTATCCACGAGGATGTGGGTTCGATTCCTGGCCTTGCTTAGTGGGTTAAGGATCCGGTGTTGCTGTGAGCTGTGGTGTAGGTTGCATATGTGACTCTGATCCCACGTTGCCGTGAGCTATGGTGTAGGCCAGCAGCTACAGCTCCAATTTGACCCCTAGCCTGGGAGCTTCCATATGCTGTGGTATGGCCTTAAAAAGACCAAAACAAAACAAAACCACCACAACAACAAAACTGAACCAAAATTGCTTCCTTACAACATATACTTTTGCTCTGTAAATAGTTTTGCAAATGTTTGTCCTAAAATATAACAAAGCTGACCATAAATTATCTTGCTTTCTCTGTTTCTAGGTTTGATGAACATCCCTTCCGAATCTTCCCAGCAGTCCCACACTTCGTGTTCTTATCAGCACTCTCCTAGCAGTACAGTGAGCTCTCACCCCCATGGCAACCAAAGCAGTCTGTCCAACAGTCATGGCAGTGGTCTCAACACCACGGGCAATAATTCGGTTGCACAAGTCTCACTGTCCCACCCCCAGATGCACACACAGCCCTCTCCACACCCGCCCCATCGACCGCATGGTTTACCACAGCATCCGCAGCGTCCCCAGCACCCAGCACCGCACCCGCAACAACACAGCCAGCTCCAGTCTCCTCACCCCCAGCACCCCTCTCCACATCAACACATACAGCACCATCCGAATCATCAGCATCAGACGTTAACCCATCAGGCACCCCCACCCCCACAACAGGTATCCTGTAATTCTGGTAAGTTTTTGTCTCCTGACTTGTGTTTGGCTAACTCTGAATTAAGCTCTGTTATCTGGGGCTTATATATTTTTTTCTACCAAAACTCATCTGCCTTCTTTAGTGTTTTCTTTGCCATAATCCTATAGTTGTAACTTTCTCAGTCCATAGATTCACCTGGTGATTGTCTTGATGACAATTTATTGTGGCAACATAGGTAAACTCAGCAACCCTTGCAGGTTTTGGTTTTAACTCTTGTTTTGTCCTTCTGGAAAACAAGTGTTTTGTGAGCATTTGAAAGAAGAATGGGATGCACAGTCTGTCTGCAGTCTGTTGTTACTCAGTGTAACATAAGAAAGAATATAGATTTATGTGTGAAAGACCTGTTTTCAATCCTCATTATGGCTCTTAAGAGCTTTGGTGCAGTAACTGTTTTAGTCTTGTTATTATCTCCTCTATAAAAAAAGAAACTAAAATATCCTGGTATGCAGTGTGAGGATCACATTGAGAATTCAAATATGAAGTGCCTAGTCTAGTAATATATTTATGTATTCAGTGGATGTTCCCACTTTTTCTTTCTTCGCTTATTCACGCCACAAATTTCATTTAGAATGATAGACTGCAAAGGAAGAAAACATTCTTCATATTGTGTGTAAAAAAAAAAGAAAATTGCTCTTAAGATAGGTCTAGATGGCTTCTGGTGAGATGCTTAATTGATATTGCTCACAGATCAGGCAGTCTCTGCATTCCAAAACTCCAAAGGATGCCACACACATGGACTGCAAGGTGAATGGGGCCTTTTGGAATTAGGTAGAGTACATTTCCTTCCCTTGGCTTCCCTTACTGTCCACTTAGCAGCCATATCACCAATGAGATACTATCTTGAAGGGGCAATTTCTAAATGGTAGATGGTCAATTCCTGTTCATCAGTTAAAAATTGACCATTGTTGAACCCCCCCCCCCAAAAAAAAGGAGTTCCCATCGTGGCTCAGTGGTTAACGAACCCAACTAGCAATCCATGAGGATGCGGGTTCGATCCCTGGCCTTGTTCAGTGGGTTAAGGATCTGGCATTGCCGTGAGCTGTGGTATGGGTCACAGACATGGCTCGGATCTCACGTTGCCGTGGCTGTGGCATGGGCCAGTGACTACAGCTCCAGTTCGACCCCTAGCCTAGGAACTTCCATATGCCACAGGTGCAGCCCTAAAAAGACAAAAGACCATAAAAAAAAAAATTGACCATTGTTTTAGGCATTAACTCATTGTCAGGGAAGTGAGCTTTAAATAGTGCATACTGTCTCCTATATTCTGATTTTGGCTGTAAATCTTAAATTTTTCTGAAATTATTTTCTTATTTACAAAGTAGGGAAAAATAAGATTTTGAGGAGAATTAAATAAGGTACAAAAATGCTTAGCAGAGTATTTGGAATTTAGTAAGTTCCTTTAAACAATGTATTTTGTTTCCCCAGTTACTAATTCTAGGTGGGTTCTAGAATAAAATGGAAAATTTGGTAAGGTCCCTGCATTGATGGAGTATCTCCTAAAACATCTTGATATTGTTTCTAGATCTATGCCTAGAGAAAAAGGTATATATAATATACCCCCTATTGTAGCTCTTAATGTCAGGCACTGTTATCTATCTTTTAGTGTCAGTACATTCTTTGTAGAAATTTAAGCTTGCTCTTAATACAGTTTTGAGGATTGACTCCTGATTTTAGAGATTGGATATCAGTAAAGTCTTTGATGCTCTGTTCATACCTTTCTTTTCATTAAGTCTCATGACTGCCAGGGGAGAGAAAAGTATTATTACAGCTGAAAACAATGCATGATATTCTCTTAGTGGCCTGTTACACCAAAGATAGCTTGCCAGAGAAGGAAAATAAAGTTCCACCTGGGGAATTAGGGGAATAAGCATTGTGTATGTGATAATAATCTCTTTGAATTATAAATTTCTCATTTTATGAATTGAACCAGGTAGATTGTCTTTTAACAGGGAAGGAATGGAGGGAACTAAGGGTTGTTTGAGTACTCATTATGGACGAGGCAATTTAAATACATGATCTCATATTATTCTCTCAAATCTAGTATAAGTTATCACATTTAATAGATAGGAAAGTGTAACCTGAAAAAGTTAAGCAATTTTCTCATAATCATACTGCTAATAAGGGTGGAACTGTAATTTATATCGTGGCTTGCAGACTTGAAAGCCTTTAACACCAGTTCTTCTAAAAGGACTGAAGTCAGCTAACATTTACTGTGTGGGTAGGGTTTGCTCAGCCACATTCTCTGCAGAGGTTGCTTTATTCTTTGTTGTCAAGTCAGCATTTATTATAGGATCTGAAAGTCTGATTGACTCGAATGTTTGTGGCTTATTTGGGGCATATTTTTTTCTCAGCAAAGTTCTCCTTAAATTATGAGTTTCCTGAGGGCAGGGTCATATTATCTCTTATTCATTGTTTATTAAAAAAAATCCGTAATTGGCAGAATTTTGTAAATCAAGTAGTCAGTAGTTGATATAGGATTTTCTGTGATGTTGCAAAAAATCCTTTTTATTAGTTCTTTGTTTATACATGAATGATCCTGAAAAAAGAGTAATTCGGGCGGCAGTCACTGATTGGTGGATTTTCTTCCTCTGTTCAGCACTCCCATTGAGTGTAGCTCTTGCCCATGTCCCTAGTGGTGACCATTTTGCTGACATACAGACTATGGAGTCTTAACTCTAGTGATGATGTCATATCAGAGGATACTGTTCCTGACTAGAGGTGCCCGGGTTTGGATTCATCAGCATTTCTTATAGAAGTTTCAGCCTTTTCCTCACTACCTTGGCAAAAGGACTGCTAAGGCATTTATTTTTCCCCTTGTAAGAAACATCTCTTGCTATATAATCTAATTTGCCTCCCTTAAGTCAGTGCTTTACATTATCTTATGTGTTGCTTCTAAATGTTAACCTGCCTGTAAGTTACAATGAACCTCTCTTAAGGTCCTAACAAGATAGAACAATAAACTTTGTATAGGGGGAAAATATTTACTTGCATAACTTGTCTTGCCTGGTTATTTATTTGTACTATACAAATGTAAAAAGCAGTTATTAGATTTGGCATTATAAAGGGATATGGCAATTAGTAAGCTGCCAGACTAGAGCTTGGAAGCCCTGGCTTCAGGTCTTAAGATTCGTCGTAGAGACCTTGCCAAGTCATGCCACCTCTCTAGGTTCAATTTCTTTTATTTGTAAAATGCACAGAAATAATACCTTTCCTGCCTGTCTCACAGAGCAGATTGCCCCAACACATGATACAGTGGGTTTTAAATCCATTTGTAAAATTGGACTTGGATCGGCCAATATCACGAATAAGGCCAGCTCAAACTTTTGCTCTCCAAGATGTATAATATTGTCAATGTTATTTTTATAGGTGTTTCAAATGATTGGTATGCAACACTTGATATGCTGAAAGAAAGCTGTCGAATCGCCAGCAGTGTTAATTGGTCAGATGTAGATCTTTCACAGTTCCAAGGTAAGTATTGGTTCCTTCTGACTTATAACCAAATACACATAATCTTGTTTTTTCAAATAGGTTTTAAGTTTCTTTGTGGTGGAAATAAGCATCTGCTTAGATAGTGTTTTTTTTTTTTTTTGTTTGTTTTTTTGCGGTTGTTAGTGTGCTTAGAAAGACACATTGCAAAATTCATAATTAAGTCTTTTGGCTAGTTGATGTAGCAGAGGATCATAGACAAGAGTTTTGCAAGAAGTTTGGGCACATTTAAAAGAGTCTGGCTTGGAGTTCCTGCTTCGGCTCAGTGGGATTGGTGGTGTCTCTGGAGTGCTGGGACGCAGGATCAATCCCTGACCTGGCACAGTGGGCTAAGGATCTGACGTTGTCACAGCTTCAGAGTAGGTTGCAGCTGCAGCTCAGGTCTGATCCCTGACCAGGGAACTCCATATGCTGCAGGGTGGCCAAAGATAAATAAATTTAAAAAAAAGTCAGACTTTGAGCAATTTAAAAATGTCATTCTTCATTGCATGGGCAGAAGATTACCAGTGGAAATTTTGAGGGCAGGAAAAAAATTTGGTATTTTCCTTACAACGTTTGCAGAACTATGCTAACTGAGTTTCTAATGCTTTCCTCATAGGTTTGATGGAGAGTATGAGACAGGCAGATCTCAAGAACTGGTCTTTAGATCAGGTTCAATTTGCTGATCTCTGTTCTTCTCTTAATCAGTTTTTTACACAAACTGGCCTTATCCACTCACAGAGTAATGTTCAGCAAAATGTCTGTCATGGTGCCATGCATCCAACAAAACCTTCCCAACACATTGGAACAGGTATGGCTTTAATCTTGACTTTTTCTTTTTTTCATTCATATGAAATTCAGTAACTGGGTCAACTTGATAATGTTGTTAATGATAGCAGTGATCCATTTATATCTTTTATTTAAGGTGTGTCTTAGAAAAATTGAGGTAAAGAGACTATGTCTCTTGATATGTTGTTAGTGGTAACAGTGATCCATTATATCTTTTATTTAAGGGATATCTTAGAAAAACTGAGATAAAGAGACTATGTTTTCCCACGATTTACATGATTAAGAGACCATGAGTTACGTGATTATTTTATTGTTTACAGTTGACTTTCCTTTGTGGTCTGTAATTTTTCAAGTTATCAAAATGAGAATTAAATGTCTTACAGATAGGTACATTTTATTTTATTTATTTATTATTATTATTATTTTTTTTGCTTTTCTAGCACTGCCTCCGCGGCATATGGAAGTTCCCAGACTCAGGGTTGAATTGGAGCTACAGCTGTCATCCTGTGCCACAGCCACAGCAATGCAGGATCCGAGCCATGTCTGCGACCTACACCACAACTCATGGCAACACCGGATCCTTAACCCACTGAGCGAGGCTGGGGATCCAGCCCGAAACCTCATGATTCCTAGTCGGATTCGTTAACCATTGAGCCACGAAAGGAACTCCAAGATAGGTACATTTTAATATGGACATAGTTGGAGTTCCCATCATGGCTCAGCTGAAACGAATCTGACTAGCATCC
>PVHT020000066.1:31456260-31525888 GCA_004024745.2 Catagonus wagneri
TAGGGGTCTAATCGGAGCTGTAGCCGCCGGCCTACGCCAGAGCCACAGCAACGCAGGATCCGAGCCGCGTCTGCGACCTACACCACAGCTCACGGCAACGCCGGATCGTTAACCCACTGAGCAAGGCCAGGGATCGAACCCGCAACCTCATGGTTCCTAGTCGGATTCGTTAACCGCTGCGCCACGACGGGAACTCCGGAGCTGTTATTCTTGATGGCTGCTGTCAATGAAAACATACTAATTTAAGAACCTTTTGAAATACTATTTAAATGAGATCTCTGTTTTCCATCTCCACACTTCACATAATACATTTTTAATCACTTTTGCTTGGTGTAGCTCTTTTATCTTGTGAAGATCTTTCCTGTCACTTTGTGCTTCAGGTCACTTTGTGTTTCTAGTTACTTTGTTAATCGCTAGGGCACACTTAGATGTGCTTTGAGGATGAGAAAATCAGGGCAGTAGACACAGCCATTACTGGGAAGAGCCGTGAGTTAGGAGAATGGATTCTAGCCCTAGCCATTTCAGACTTATGGGTCTTTGGGCAGGTCAGCTTAGCCTTCTGAGCCTCAGTTGCCTTATCCATAAAATGGGGATAATCCCTGTCTTGCCTTCTTTGTGGTCTTAGAGGGAGGCTCAACTGAAGTAATGGATATGAAAATACTTTTGAAATGTAATGAGGTATGTTACATCAGCAACAGACATAGCTTGCCTACAAGCTTCCAGAGAGTTCAAGGCCATGCCAGAATTAGTACCAGTGTACCTACACCCAGCCTGGAACCATATTTGAAAAATCCAACACCTCCTTTTAGTAGAGTGTTAGCATCTGAAAGCAGTGATTTTTAGTTTTTAGGTAGCAATTAAGATTTTAATGCTTGTTTGTAATATGTTTTCCTTCTTTCTTCTTTTCATTCTGATTAGGAAACTTGTACATGGATTCCAGGCAAAATCTCCCTCCTTCAGTGATGCCGACCCCTGGATATCCTCATATCCCACAGGCACTTAGCACTCCAGGAACAACGATTGCAGGTAATTTGGGGTGTGGTGTGGTTGGTACTCAGAGTTTAATACTGAGTCCCAACTGTGACTGAGGCTGCCATAGGAGTGAACTCCCTGTTTCAGAGGGATGGGATGCAAACTATCTGTAAGATGGAAATCATAAGAGCCGCCTTGTAGAGGCCTCAGGGTGGATTGGTGAGAGCATGTGCGCTCGGTTCCTGACACATGAAAGTACTCAGCCTGTGTTCCGTTCCTTCCTTCCTTCTCTACCCATGTCACTGCTGACGTTGCCTCCTTCCTTCCAGGCCATCACGGAACCATCAACCAGCAGCACATGATGCCTTCCCAAGCCTTCCAGATGCGGCGCTCTCTGCCTCCAGATGACATCCAGGATGACTTTGATTGGGATTCAATCGTGTAGAGCTTGTTTCTCAAGGCATCAGACCCAGGGTCACCTTTCTGTGCAGTGAAGGGGATGTTTAGGGAAATACAGTTGAGGAAACAAAGTTGCTAATCATTTTACCAATGTTATTGAAATTTTTTTTTGAAGACAATCAAAAAGATTTTAGCTGGATAACTTACTGCTTATATCTGACCCAGACAAGTACTACGTGTTTGTCTCCCTGCCAGCTGCCCTATGTAGCTCCTAACTGTTGTGTGATTTGAACGGCTTTTGCATATTTGTGTCAGTTTGATGTTGACCACAAGTGCCAGACTGATTTTTCAGACAGAGCCTATTTTGCTCCAAGCGGTTTATAGATGCATATGTGTAAATATATGTACAAAAATTACTGAAAGACTTCAGTTTTTTCTAATTGGATTATTATGTCTTGAAAAGAAAGTTGCTGTGAGTTTTTATTCCTTGTTAGGCTATTTTCTGCAGGATGCTTTTAACTGATGTAGGCAGCTGAAAGGAAATAGATTTTTTCAAATCCCAGTTCCCCTTATTTAATCTTTTTCAGAAATATGAGTACTGAGTTCTCCTCAGCAAGTCAGAGAACCCAGAGTTCGATAGTCTGCAACAATCCAGAGGGGCATGTGGTTCCTGAGTAGCACAAAAACTGATCGAATGTTTTTTGATGCTTGGGGGATTCTAGAGTTGATGTTGTACTCTGTCAGCGTCTGCTTTTCTAAATCTGCTTGTATGACAGTTCTAAAGGGGTGCTCGATTAGAAGCTGGGCATTGCTTGGCATTTAAAACAGATCAATGTCTCCTCTTTCACTTATGTATTTATTATTCAAAAGTGTTATTTTAATATTTATTGCTATCTTCTGTGAATACTCAACTCCTATTGGGTATATTAAGGAGAAATGCAGTGTCTGAAAGCACAGAATTATTTTTCTTGATAAGCGTTTACAGACAAGACAATCAGAGAGAGATTGTGTCATTCTCTTTATCGTTCATCTTCTACCATGTGAGTGTATTTCTCTATCTTTCCCGCTGATTGAGACTTAATAGCTAAATAGAATTTTCTGGAATTTGAATCAGAGTTCATTTGGTCAACAGAACAGCAGGGTACTGTTTGTAAAGCAAGTTCCCTACTCATTCGTTTTCCATTTAGGAAGTATTGAAAGGAGGGTAGAGCCATATGTGCACTGTATTTGCCTCCGTCTTCAGTGTAGTAATTGTTGAGTGACCTGCTGTTTCTGTTGTCCCGTGTGTCTGTGTATGCATGACATTTGGTTCCTTTCTTTGAAATGCAGCCTGCCTCTTCGGGGGTTTTTATTAGTTGTTTTTGTTTTGTTTTATATCACAGTTACTTTGCATGGATTGATTGTCTTAGTTTTCTAGAAATGGGATTTCCTTTTTAAATGAAGAGATTTTGAATTGGTTCTTTAGACCAAAAAAAAAAATTTTTTTTTCCAGTTCTAATGGGGAAACGATATGTTCCATCAAATCAAGGAGTAGTAACTGCTCACTGGTTGCTTTTTAGCATCTCTGGTCTTTATCAGCCAAGCTTAAATCACTTTAATTACCCTTTAGTGATTCTGTGGTTGAGTAATCTCGACTTGAACTAAACAGACATCTTTGTTTCTGTATGTGTGTATGTGAGAGTGCTTGTGAATGTGTGTGGGTATTTTTTTAATAGAGTGTGGCCTTGAATGAATCAGTGGGAACCTAGCCATGGTAAAGACTGGTGAGTTGGGGAGAAAGGAAGGGCTTTATGTTCCTATTGTTTGGACCTTGCTTGGCGTGAAAAAGGAAACTCAGTTCCAGCCCCTTGATCAGTCAATATCAGAAGATTATGGAAAGGCATCCAGTCCGCCCTTCTTAGATGGATCAGAGGTGAGATGAGATAGCAGCCTGCAGAGTAAAAGCTTGAAAAAGGGGGGGTGGTTCTCAGTAGTCTGCTTAAGTCACTGTTCTCTAGATACCAAAATAGCTGTTTTGAAACTTTTAATTGTGTGGATAGCAGTGTGCACTTTAAACAATTTGGGTATTAGAATGCAGTCGCTTATGCTGAGTGATTCAAGTAGAAACCACTGATGAAGATTTTACAAATTGTGTGAAGCTAATTTCCCATTCGGCAGTCATTTACTGATTTGCAGTGATCAATATTTTTGTGAGAGTTTAAACTTATCATGAATGGCCCTGGAGGCAGAGCCTCCACCCAGACCCATCCCTCTCTTGTGATTCTCATGGCCTGGGGAGCCCAGGACAGGCCTTCTAACTGGGCTCCGGTCACAGCGCTGCCTGGTGAGGTGCAGTTCCCTCTAGTGGCCATCCCAGTGGTGGTCGTTAACGCAGAGCAAGTTCTGTCTTGGGCTTAAATTGACTGACGAGTTTTGGGGTAAAGAATCATAAATGCATATAATCAAACAGGAGTACTCTGTCCAGGAGAATAATCCGACTGGCATTTGTGGCAGTTTTTGAAATGTAAATGTATTCATGTGTGTTCTTGTAAATACATGTCTTTCCGATGTCCTTTGAAGTGGGAGGGAATCAATCTGGGGATTATTTCAAATGGAATAGAGTATTTTGATATTGTTCATTCAGAGGGTGATGTGTACATATCTATATTGTATATATGTGATGAAAATGCATTGGCTTTTTGTGCAAACACAATCTGCTCTCTGTACTGCTGTTGGACAGTCAGTGTTTTAATGTTTCTACAGTTTTGCTATTGCACGATTTCATAACGGCACCCATTCTTTGTAACTGTTTAGTGCTGTAAAGAAATATTCCAAGTGTCATTAGGATTGTTGCTGCCAGTGATATGCATGAATGGCACTTAAAATAAATATATTATGTTAACTCTATTTACAACACCAGTTGGTCTGAGTCATTTGCTGCAGTTGAGGGAACCAGATTGGAGCTTGTCCAGATGCAGAAAGCCTGCAACCAGCCATCCCTTGGGATCTTGGAGTTGGTGTCCCATGCGTTGCTCCTCAGAACAATCATGTTGCTATTTATTGAACACATCATAGCTCTGAGCCTCATTTTCCTCATTTACAGTGCCTGTAAAATGAGAATAATGCCTACCTCATAGAGTTGTAGAGGGATTAAATTAATGAAGGCATTTAAAACAGCACCTGGAACATTAGAAGTACTCATACTCAGTATGTGCCAGGTGCTGTGCTAAGTATTATTATCCTCATCGTATGGTGTGATGGCTTCCCCAGATCCTTTGTTGGCAAGTGTTTAGAGCTGAGGTCTGAATCCAGATCATTTGAGTCCAACATCATGTTCTTTTACACCATCCTTGGTTACTTAGAGGAATGCCCCTGCCCCTACCCTTCCCTTAGACCCCATACTTTCCACCAGCATGGCCTTCCCAGAATGCTATTTCCAAAAGGTACCAGTGGAACTTCTTAACATTTGCTGAGTCCACACTGCATCAGGCTTTCCCATGAAAAATCCAGAGATGAGAAAGCCACAGTTGTTCTCTGCCAGAGGTGCAGATTTACCCAGCTCAGTGAAGGTGCAGCACCCTAGCAAAGCAAGATTCTGGTGGTGAGCAGTTAGGTCATGCCGCTGGGTCATGCTGAGGCTGGAGCCTTCGCTTAGGAAAGCCTCGGCATGGGAATGGGCTATTTGAATTGTGTCTTCAACGGGTCTTAGGAGAAGGCATTTCCGTTTATGCTACTGCTCTGAGCCAGGCACGGAAGCTAGATTAGCATGGTTTGTATGGTAGGGCTGAAGCTCAAGAAGTGATGGATTGCTAGTTAAGAACCAAGTATGAGCAATCCTATGAGATGAGTGGTGGTGTCCCGATCTGATTAATGTGGAAACAGGCTCCGGGGCCTGACAATGGGCAGACCCACCACCCTGGTGGAAGTGGACTTGAAGCTGCTGTCTGTCTCATTCAGGAAAGGGGAGAGCTTCCCACCAATCCCATGATCCTGCCCAAGACCTCTCGCTACTTCTAACTTAACCCATACAACACTGTCAGGAAAACCTGTTTATTACCATTTTACAGGTGGGAAACTGAGGCTCCGAAAGGTCGACCTGCCTAAGTTCTCATAGCTAGGAGAGGATCTGGGATAATTCAACCTGGGCCTGACTCCAAAGCTCATTTCCTCTTACCCTCACTGCCTTCCAGAAGGGAATTTTTTTCAAAGCGAAGGTTAGTGCCTTCCCACCTGGGGTGTGTGTGTGTGTGTGGCACTTGGAAGGGCTCAGCTTTCCTATTACATGTAAATCAGTGCATGGACTACAGTAGGGGGCAGAGTTAGATCTGGTCACTTTGTGCTGATTTAGGCCCAGCCAAAGTGTACCTTTGAGCTGATCAAATGAAAAAAGTAAAGATGCATGTCTAATTCTTCGGGCTTTACCAGGTTACCGGCTCTTAAGGGCTGCTATTTATAGATGTGCTTTTACCAGTTGAACTAACAACTCTAGAAGAACCACATAAGTGTCTGTTAGCATTCGTAGAAGGGCTGACAGCATCAAAACGCCCTAGAATCACAGAACTATCTGAAAAGCTTCAAGCTGGAAGGGGCCTTTGAAATCATCTAATAGAGGACTTACATTTTGCTGTTGAGAACATGGAGACCCAGAGAGGGAGATGACTTTCTCGGTCACACATCTAGTTAGGGGAAATTTGGGGGGAGGGGGGGTGGGGAAAGTCACCTACCTGTCAGGAATTTAAAATTCCTACACACATTGTCTTACTTGATCGACACAAGAACCTGATGTGGTAGTGGTTACTGCAGCTGTTGCTCCACTTTACAGAAAAGGAAACCCCTTCGAGAGGTAAGGCAGTGGCATCCTGAAGGCATTCGATCAAAGCATGTGAATTTAATTATACACACTTGGAGTTCCCGTGTGGCTCAGTGGTTAGCGAACACGACTAGTATCCATGAGGATTCGATCCCTGGCCTTGCTCAGTAGGTTAAGGATCCAGTGTTGCCGTGAGCTGTGGTGTAGGTCACAGATGTGGCTCAGATCTGGCGTAGGCCCGCAACTACAGCTCCAATTCGACCCCTAACATGGGAACCTCCATATGCTGCAGGTATGGCCCTAAAAAGACAAAAAAAAAAAAAAAAAATTTATACACTCTTGGCTAGAAAGGGGAAAAAATGGAAATATATATAAATTTATATAAATAAATTGTTTATATTTTTTGGCCATGCCCAAGGCACGGAGAAGTTCCAGGGATCAAACCTGCACCAAGCCACAGCAGTGACAATACCAGAAACTTAACCTGCTGTACTATCGAGGGAACTCCAAGAGTGGAAATCTTAATTTGAAAACAATATATACCTGTGATGAACATGTGCCCTCGGTGAGTGTGAGGTGGAAGGTTCAAACCTGAGATCATAACTGATGTCTACTTCCGTGCAGCTCTCTGCCCGAGCATCTCACCACCGAGTGTCATTTCAGTGGATAAAGATGCCATGTTCTGTACACTGCCTATAGATGCAAGACTATAACCAAGAATTAGGGAAAATGGCCATGTTGGGGTTATTGAGATGCTGTGTTTATCCCTGGTGCCTTCCTAAGGGACTTTCCAGAAAATTTTGGGCTTAATTCCATGTCTCTCCCACCACACGATAAACAACTAGTCAATATATGCAAAGCACACATTTAGTAAGTGACTGCACCAGAGCCAGAGTCCAACCCCAGGTCAGGGCTGCTCGGACCCCAGCTCTCAAGCTGTGCGCCTGAGCAACACTGATCCCGGAAGTCCAGGGTGGGACAGCCACCATGCTTTCCCTGTTACTCCATATTACTTATTCCAAGTGCTTGATGTAGACTATCAAACTTACCCTTCAAAACAACTGTGTGGTAGTCACTATTGTTATCAACCTATTGCAAATGAATATTCTTGAGCTATCAAGATATGAAGTCACCTGTCCTGGGTCATCAGCTCATAAGTGGCCGAGGTGATAAAGAGCTGGAGCAGGAGAGCTGAGATTGCAGATCCAGGCCATCCAGCCCCTGTGTCTTCACTCTGCACTGCGCTGTGCCATCGGTCCCTACCAAGCCAGGAACGAGGCCTGGCCTTAGAACTAAACCACGAGACCACAGTGAGCACCAGAGGCCACCAGAGGGCGCAGGGCTGCCAGCTGTGGCTTGGAAGGTTTCCTTTACCCCTGGGGCTGTGCTCCCTTCCTCCGCAGCCCCCAGAGCTGGGTGCTCCTAAGACAGATTGGAAGGGACCCCAGTGGCCAGCCCTCAGAATCTGCTCCCGCATCAGGGTGTGCTGGAGGGAGCCGAGGATCCTCTCCAGTTTTCAGCAATAAACATCCTGGTGAGGCCCACTCCAGAGGGGCCTCTGAGCCTGCTGCCCAGCCCTCCTGATGCCCACTGCCACCTACTCTGAGGTTAGGTGGAGAAGATCACCCCAGCCTCCACCCCAGCTCTGAGTTTCCTGAGGCTCTGCTTTTCTAGGACCAGTTGATGCATTGTTTAGGCAGGCGTGAGGAGGGCTGTGGCCGGGCCAGCCACGCACCTTGCCACTGGGCGTCTACCCTTCTCCTCCCAGCCCTGCCTCCGAGCCCCCCACCCACACTCACACATCACCTCCCGTGGTCATCACAAACATTATGATTATTGCCACTATTTGCCAGGCCCTGTGCCTGGTTCTTGACAGCCATTATCTGAGTTAGCACTCCCAGCTGCCTTGGAGTTGGTGTCATTAACTTCCTTTTACTGCTGGACATTGCCACTCAGAGAGGTGAAGTCATTTGCCCAAGGTCACAGTCAATGAGAGGCTGGCAAGCGGATGAGAACCCAGAGCTGCCTTACTCCGGTCTGCGCTTCGCACCAGGGCCTATGGCCCCTTCCACAGCATTCCTGAGTTGCCCTTGACTTCCCTCAGGACCAGTCACCACACCCACCCCTCCCCACCCCACCCTAGGATGGGGCCTGAGCTGACGTCACTGTGGGTGAGTGCCACCCCTCTCACGATGCAGCCCCCAAAAGGTCAGAGAGGCAACTTCCTGTCTCAGACAATGGCCATAAAGACGTCTGAGGACACTTTCCACCCTTTCCATGGCTCAGTGACGTTCATAGGCAGAGGCCTCCCTGGGAACGGTCCTCTGGTTGCATGTGCGAGTATGTGAGTGCATGAGCTGTGTGCACGTGCGCGCGCGTGTGTGTGTAGGTCCTGGAAGTCGAGGTAACTGCAGGTGTTTGTGTGACTCTGGACTCATGAGGCCTGTGTGCACACAGCACTTTGTGTGAGTGAATCTTTATATGTGTGTGCTCGTGTGTCTGTGCCTGGCAGTGTGATTGTGTTACCTGTGTGACTGCAACTGTGTGCCTTGGCATGTCTGTGTGTAATCATAAGCCGCGGACGGGAGAGAAAGCACTCTGCTGGGAGGGAGGGAGGGTGGGAGATGGCGCCTCGCTGGGTTCTGGCTGCCTCCTGCCTTCCTCACCTTCTCAGCCACTCGAGCCTCCCCAGTGGCCCAGGTCCCCAGAGATACTTGCCTGGGACAGAGCTGGGTTTGCAGGAGCTGTCAAGATCAGGGCCCGTGAGTCACACAGATGAATCCCTGCCTTTTCTCCTTACATCCCTGGCCTTGCCCTTGTCACTGCCCCTGCCTCCCGTGGCCCTTTGGACAGAATCCCACATCTATCTATACCTGCTTCCGCCCCCAGGTAGCTCCCACTCTCCCCCTGCCCCTCAAGCTTCGGGCCAGGCCAGAAGCTGGTCCATTGTGAGCTGCTGACCTCTCACTGAGCATGTTCCCTGCTGGCTTCAAAGCCTGGAAAAAACAAAACAAAACAAAACAAAACAAACAAAAAAACATGAGGCAATGGAAAGAACACTGACTCTGGGGTTAGAAGAATCTAGAATTCCATTTGGGTAAGACATTGCCCTTTCTGAGCTTTGGTTTCCTCATCTGCAAAATGGGATGAAGTGCCATCCCTCAAAGTGTTGATGGAGGGTCCATGAAAAGTCAGACGGAAGCAGCCAGCAGGGGCCCAAGGACCCAGCCACCTTCCCTGTCTGTGCCCACCCCGCTTCTCTTCCACAGGCCAAGACCCATGCACTCTCAAGCGCACCACCCTTCTAATCACCCCCCAGCCCTCCTGGGGCCCTGCCGGGGCTGGAGCACACCCTTCTCCCCTGGACCAGTGCAGCAGCTGCACCTAGACAGTCCGCTCCCCACACCAAGGGCCCGGCGTTCTTTCTAAATCACAGCTCTTCTCAGGTGCCCCCCACCCCGCTTTACCGGCTTCCCACTGTCCCCAGGAAAAGGACAAAATGCCCTTGCCCTTTTTTTTTTTTGTCTTATGTCTTTTTAGGGTCGCACCCGCAGCATTTGGAGGTTCCCAGGCTAGGGGTCTAATCGGAGCTGTAGCTGCCGGCCTGCACCACAGCCACAGCAACACAGGATCTGAACCGCGTCTGCAACCTACACCACAGCTCACGGCAATACCGGATCCTTAACCCACTAAGCGAGGCCAAGAATCGAACCCACGTCCTCATCGATGCTAGTTGATTTCTTTAACCACTAAGCCACGACGGGAACTCCCCTTCCTGGTTTTTAAAGCCACTTGGCTGCTCGCCCACAGCCCCTCTTGACACCCTCTCTGCTTCAGCCTGTCTTCTCCTCCCTTCCCCTGCTTCCTGATGCCAGGCCTTTGCTGCACAGTCCCCATCTCTGAGGGCTCAAATCCTCCCACTGATCAAGGCCCAGTTCAAATGTCACCTCATCTGGTGACACCCCCAGACCAGGCCCCGGAGGCCTTCTCTCCTGGATCTCATATGCTCCCCAAGATCCTGTGCCCATGTCCTATCTGCCCTCTCGCCAGTAGGCTCGGGGCTTATGAAGGGTCACCCTCCGTCCCTGACAGCCTTTGGGTGCAGTGGGTTGTCTCAGTGGCCAATGCCACTGAGGCTGGGGGTGCGGGGAGGAGGCAGTGCCTCCCCGACATGGGGGTAGCAGATGGTGAACGGAGCTCCCCCAGCACCTTGTCCCCGCCAGGCCACAGGGATGTGAGATGATACTGCTGAGCAAACAATCAGACACACCCTCTCCACTACCCAGCTGCCCCCCAGAGCTTCAAGGGAAATATCCTGCCCACCCCAGGGCCTGGGGGAGGGGTGCGAACCTTCCACCGCCACCTGGACTTGGACAGAAGCCAGGAGGCTTCTAATCCCCACTCAGTCGTCCACATTCTCTTTGGCACCGGGCACTCTCTCCCAGGAGACTCAGTTTCCTCCTCTGTACAATGGGGCATCGCAGACCTGTCTCACGGGTTCTGACTCAGGGGCTGTGTCTTTCTCCTTCTGCTTCCCCAAAGATGGGATTCTAGGGCCTGGAAGGTAGGGCAGGAGGTATGAACTGAGGAGAAGTCTGAGCTTTTCTTTGGCACTTGTGAGAACTGGCCTCTGTTCCAGAATTTACAGCTTTGTGACTACAGCTGGTGCCAAGTCCACCTGGCAATGGGTCCTAAAGGTTGTGCCTCCCTGTGGGCTGAGCTGGCCTCACGTGTATATCTGTACTTCCCTCTCTGCTGGCTGGGTGCCCCAGTGCCCCGCACCATGGGTGCCATGGAGTCCAGGGCTTTTGTTCAAACCCTTTGGAAAGTTGTGGTTTCTTTTCTTTCTTTCTTTCTTTCTTTCTTTCTTTCTTTCTTTCTTTCTTTCTTTCTTTTCTTTTCTTTTCTTTCTTTCTTTCTTTCTTTTCTTTTCTTTCTTTCTTTCTCTCTCTCTTTCTCTTTCTTTCTTTCTTTCTTTCTTTCTTTCTTTTCTTTTCTTTTCTTTCTTTCTTTCTTTCTTTTCTTTTCTTTCTTTCTTTCTCTCTCTCTTTCTCTTTCTTTCTTTCTTTCTTTCTTTCTTTCTTTCTCTCTCTCTCTCTCTTTCTGTCTTTCTCTTTCCTTTCTTCCTTCCTTCCTTCCCTCCTTCCTACCTACCTTCCTTTCTTTCTTTTTTTTTTTTTTTGCTTTTTAGGGCCACACACATAGCACATGGAGGTTCCCAGGCTAGGGGTCTAATGTCGAATCTGAGCTACAGCTGCTGGCCTACACCACAGCCACAGCAATATGGGATTCGAATCACTTCTGAATCCTACTCCACAGCTCACAGCAATGCCGGATCCCCGACCCACCAAGAGAGGCCAGGGATTGAACCCTCATCCTCACGAATATTTGCCAGATTAGTTTCTGCTTTGCTACAATGGGAACTCCAGGAAAGTTGTGGTTTCTTAACCTCTCTGGGCTTCAGTGTACCCACCTCTAAAACGGAGTCGATGAGTTCTCCTCGTGGATCGCAGTACCGGCCCCGACTAGTATCTGTGAGGATGCGTGTTCGATTCCTGACCTCGCTCAGTGGGTTAAGGCTCCAGCGTTGCCATGAGCTGCAGTGTAGAACACAGGTGCAGCTCAGATCTGGCGTTGCTTTGGCCGTAGCTGTGACGTAAGATTCGACCCCTAGCCTGGGAACTTCCATATGACTTCCAGGCCTTTCTTCCTGGGGTCAGCTGAGGCCTCTGGCCTGCAGGGAAGCACAGCCCAGGTCTGGGAGGACTGGGCCTTAATGGACCCAACTTTAACAGACGTGCTGGAACCACGTCAAGGTCACCCAAACCCAAGAGTTCAACAACCTCTAGTCCAAGAGCATCCTCACCAAGACCAGAGAGCACCCTGAGAGCAGGGGGCACCTTGGCAGCTTCTGGGAGTGGGTGAGGGGCGGCTGGGCTGCAGGAGTGAGTCTGGTTTCCACACCTGGAAAGCACTTAGCCTGGAGCAGATGCTTGAGAAACATCCACTGCTATTATTGATGTTATGATTATTACAAACATCACAACCTTCCCGGTCTCCCGAAGGCTCAATGGAACCCACTCAATGCTGGGCCTTGGATGAGTCCCGGGGGCCAGGATGGAGCAAGACCCAGACTCGGCTTTCAGGAGCTCACAGGAAAGTGGGCAGAACAGACAGTTTGGTAAGGTTTAGAATGGGAAAGTATAGGAGGCTGATGGAGCCCAGAGGAGCCGGAGCTGCTCTTGACACAGGCTTGCAGGGGCAGGAAATGAGGGGAGTTTTCTAGACAATCCAAAATTCACAGTGTAGTTGTTATTGTCTCCATTTTTCCTATGAAAAAACCGAGGCTGGGACAGGGCACACGGCTCTGCAGTGACAGAGCTGGGACTCGACCCCCAGGCTTCAGAGCTGGAGGGGTCTCACTACGTACAGCGCCCCAGGTCTGGGCCCTTTCTTCCCGGCCCTCTCCTGGGGAGTCTTTTGGGATCCTGGATAAGGGGTGAGCCGGAGTCTGACCATAATGGGCCTTGCATGCCAGGCCAGGAAGGCTGGGTAACCACCCAAGGGTTTTCACAGGTGGAAAGGCAGGCAGAGGCGGCATGGCCTGGAAGGTTCTGGAGGTTCAAGGGTTTGCCAGAAGAGGTGGCCTTGGATGTAGGGAGCTCAAACAACCCAGACCCGCTTGTTACCCATAAGAAATGATGAGGGGTGTGGGGGTGCTGGGGACCAATGCCACAGGACTCGGGTGTGGGCCAGGGAGCCAGGAAGCCTAAAGTTCAAGAGGACCTCAAGATCCAGCAGCTTTGATGCAAGAGAGGAGAGAGGGGGCCTGAACGCACATCTGGGCCCAGGCTGGGCCAGGCAGTTGGCGGGGGAGGGGGGAGGGAGGGGTGCCAGTTCCCATTTCCCAGGGTAAATGTCAGAGGCAGGTCTGGGGAGGGCAGGGCCTAAAGGGCTGAGGCCCAGGAGCCATTTCCTCTTTCCCACAGTCTGGAGAGACGTCACTCGTGCACACACACACCTTCACCCACTCCACCCCTGCCTGCCACCAGGTAAGCCCTGACTAAGGGGTTATGGGAGAAAGAAGCTTCAAGAACCAAAGCACCCCTACCCTTTAACCCAAATCCCACTGTCCCTTAGGAGGGGAAATACTGAAAAACCAAAGGGAGCCAGAAACAGGGCTCCTTCAGGCCTTAGCGGCCTCATCGAACCCTGTCCGTCAAGCTAAACCAAATCCCAATCCAGCCTGAGTCTCACACATAACCCCAGATCCAGCCCATCATAAACCCAACCCCAACCACACCTCCAAGTTCAAGTGCAGACTTAACTCCAACCTCAGTCTTCCAAAGAACGCTAACCTGACCCCAAACCAACCTCCGTGTTGGTTACAGTTCCCACGTCAGCCCAATCTAACTGCACCCCTAGATTTCAAACTCAACCCTGACACTTACTCCATCCCCGAGCTCAGCTCCATCCTAACCCTGACACTAACCCCAACTGGAATCCTGTTAATTGTCATACCCTAACATAACCCTAATCCCAGCTCATAACCTAAGGCTGATCTTTTTTTTTTGTCTTTTGTCATTTTAGGGCCATACCCGTGGCATGTGGAGATTCCCAGGCTAGGGGTCGAATTGGAGCTACAGCTGCCGGCCTACACCACGGCGGCCACAGCAACGCCAGATCTGAGCAGCGTCTGCAACCTACACCACAGCTCACAGCAACGCTGGGTCCTTAACCCACTGAGCGGGGCCAGGGATTCAACCCGCAACCTCATCGTCCCTAATTGGATTCGTCTCCACTGCGCCACAACGGGAACTCCCCCTAAGGCTGATCCTGATCCAGCTTTCACCCTAACCCAGCCCAAGTCCACCCAACCCCAATTCCAACCCCAGCACCAAACTCAGCTGCACTCCTGAGGTATACCTGTGCTCACCTCCATCCCAGTCCCAAAAGGCTCTGCCCGTACACACATCTCTAGCCTCACTTTCAATCCAAACTCCATCCACAACCCTAATATACCCTATCCCGTCCCTCATCCTCCGCCGCTGCTCACACCCACCCCGCTCTTGGCTAGCAGAGGCCAGCATGTGGCTGGACTGGAAACGTGGACCTCAGCATATACACACACACATCGTGCACACGAGCACTCTTCAGTTTACATGCACACTTCAGTGTACACACACACACACACACACGAGAAGGGAGGGAACTTCAGGCTGGTTCTGAAGGCTAGCCTAGAAGGGCAGGTAGACCAGTTGTTCCCTGCCTCTAACTTGGGCTGAACCCTTTTGAAGCTCCCTCCAGTTTCCCCTTCAGCATTGACTCTCCCCACTCGGGGATTCCTACTCCCACCCTTTCTTCAGAGCCATCATGACCTCCAGCCAAACTGGTTTGTAGATTAGAACACTGCTGCTCCCAGGGCTTCCCTTCCTCCTTGTCTTGGGGCTCTGCTCACAAAAGAACACAATGAGCACACAAACTAGGCAGGGCACAGTCCTCATGGAGGTCAGGGTCCAGAGGGGCAGAGACACACACTCAAGTCATCCAACTCAACAAAATCCCTGTAGGTGAATGTATCTGGTCCTGTGGGAATTAAGGTTATTTAGCTGAGGATGCAGTGGGGGTTATTTGATCTGGGTCTTAAAGTTTAAGTAGGAGTTCACCTAGTGACAAGGAAGGAAAAGCCTTGCCGGCAGATGGAACAGCATATTCAAAGGCAGGGATGGTGGAAGAGTTGAACGTCCCAGGAAAGGCCAAGGTGGGAGACATTAGGCTGTTAGCTGGGGCGGGGGTGGGGGGTGGGGGAGCAGAACAAAAGGAGGAAGCACAAAGAGGGGTGTTAAAGGAGCAAGGGGCAAGGGAATTGGGGGGGAGGGGGAAGGGCTCATTCGAGGATGATTTGTGGCAGCAGGACAGGGAGGACAGTAGGCTCAGCACAGGATGAGAACAGGCTGTGGCTCAGATGGGCAGGTGGTCCCCAGAGGGGCCCACGTGGACCAGAACCTGCTGCTGCTGTTGATCAAAGTAATAATAATTGAAGGATATTTCAATGAATGCTTTCTGTGTACCAGGCATTGAGGTAAGCATTTTTATAACCTCAACTAATTCTCAACTGATCCCCTGAGGTATGTATTATTTATTACACTGGTCCGCCCAGAGGACACAAGAGGCACTGACATTCAAAGAGGGAGACCATCTGCCCAAATCCACACACATAGAAATCGGGCAGTAGATGGGACTTGAATCCAGGCCTGTGGATGGCAGAACTGAGTCCTTCCTCAAAGTCACAGTGGCCAAACCTAGTGCCTGCCTTGGCAATCTCATTTCTCAGCACTTGCAGCCCCCTTGCAACTTCCTCCTCCCCCCAGGCTGATTTGCTCCCAGTTCCCTGATTATTCCAGGCTTATTTCGCCTCCCTGCTGTCCCACACGTTAAGCATCCTCTGTAAGAAGTGACCTGCCACCTTCAGCCCCTTCTCTGAGAAACTTTCTACCCGTTCTCTAAAATTTGTCGCTGGCACAACCTCCTTTGGGAAATCTTCCTGAATGACCCTGCCCCGGGGCTGGGTGAGTGGCGCTTCCACTCCCGGAGCCCACCGGCTCCCTGCTCAGCACCCTGCATCACCACCTCCTGGGCCTCCCTCCCTAAGGGCGGGGCTGGGCTAGGTCCGCAGCCCCACCCTGGCACCTGGCCTGGCCCAGAGCAGTGGTCAGTGAGCGAGTGGATGAACCCAGCTCAGCTGCGGGTAAAAGTGGGAGCTCCCCCCCTGGCCAGGGGGGGCTCTGCCAGCCTCCCCTGACTGATCTCTTACCTGCCAGGGCTGTCTTGAGGCTTATCTGATAAGGGCTGAATTGATAAGCAAGCAGATGAGACACTGACAAAGACTCCTGAGTTACTCAGTAACCCTGCTCTCTTTAAAAGTCCCACTGTTTTCCTCTGGCACCCAAAACTGGCCACTCCTCTCTCCTGGGTCTGCTGCCATGAACACCTTCCTGCTCTCTGCACTGTGCCTCCTCGGGGTCTGGGCTGCCCTGGCAGGTGGAGTCACCGTGAATGTAAGTTCTCTGTCTCGAAGGCGGCCTAGCCGGCTGCCCCAGCTCTACCTCCAGACCCAGGGCCTGTCCCTTGATGGAGCACCCCTCCTTCGGGGCTGGAGTTGGGGGGGATATGTCTAAGGCTTGGTTCTTCCTCAGGGACCCTATTCTCAGTCCTGCCTCTTATACTCTCCACTTCAGACTTACTAAGGAGAAAGGAGAGAGAAGGTAGAGAGAAGAGAAATAACAATGTGGGAGAGGCTGGCCAATTTCCAGTGCTGGCCCTGGGTCAGGCTTCTCCGGTACCTCACTGTAGCCATAAGATGGATTACTAGTCCCATTTTTTCAGAGGAGGAAAACAGCCTCAGAAAGATTCTGTAACTGGGCATAGGCACACGGCTGGGAAGTCAAGGAGCTAGATTCGTTCCAGACCTTACTCTTCAATCCTGTCCTCAGCCAAAGCACTGGCCTGGATCTTAGGCATCACTTAGACATCCTGGAGGTCCTGAGGGAAGGCAGGTGTGCCCATTGGGGTGGGTGCCAGTCATAGGCCAGTCTGGTACCTGGCAGGCGCGCCACTCTCTATCACAGCCAGGCTCGGGAGGCCTTTTATTGCTTCTCAAACATCACCCAGGCAGCAGGCCAGAGCCGGGGGCCAGGTGATGAGCCCACACTGCTCTCAGGCAGGTGAAGACAAACTGGGCACAGCCACGTGGGATCAGGATGCATGGGTCTTGGTCCCAGCTCTGTGTCTCTCCCCAAAACTCAGCACAATGGCTCCCACAAATAGGCACCTACTGTGTCCCTGACACTTGACATCTTTTTTCTTCATTCCTCATATAACATGCAGAACCTAGGCTCCCAGAGCATATGACCTGTCCGTGGTCATGGCTGCAGAGCAAAACCTGGACTCAAGCCTCGGTGTCCAGCTCTAAGGCCTCAACTCTGACCACCGCTGGCCACCTCCTATTGCCCTGCAGTGGAGCACCTGACTCCCGTATGCTGCAAACACTGCTTGAGCGCCACCGGGGCTGGAGAGGGGCCGTCCTAGGGGAAGCGGCCAGGGAGCAGGCTGCAGCCTGGCCTCACACTCCGGACATGTCTCTCTCAGGATGGAGAGTTCTCCTTTCCTCTGGAGTCAGTGAAGAAGCTCAAGGACATCCAGGAGCTCCAGAAGCCCAGGAACCCTAGAAATCTTGGTGGATCCATCAATACCATCCTCTGTAATTCCCCGAAGTTTCCCGAAGAACTCAAGCCTATCTGCCAGGAGCCCAACTCCGAGGAGATCCTCGAAAGGCTGGGTAAGTAACCTCCTCTCTGAAGGATGTGGCCTGGGAATTCCCTGATTGGTGGAACTTGAAGGAGAAGGTGTGATCTGATTGGTGGGATTCCAAGGACGGGCTCTGCTCCGATTGGTGGGTCTATTAAGCCTTCTGCTGTAGCACCTTTCAGGGCAGAATCTCCGCTCTGATAGGCTGGCTTGAGTGGAACTTCTGTCCTGGTTTGGGGTGGAAAGCCCCGTGGGTCAGAGAGGCCAGGCCTGGGTTTCCCCTGGGTGGCATATGTCCAAACTCTGGCTCAAGGGAGGGCGGGAGCTTTGGGGAGGGGAAACTTTTCTCACGGGACCTCCTTCTCTCCGGTTCAGAGTCCATCGCCCAGGACCCGAGCACGTGTGAGATTTGTGCTTACGCTGCCTGCGCTGGATGCTAAGACGACCAGTGCTCGCTGCCTTCTTTCCCAAGCCCGCAGGGCTCCCCGCCTCCCCGCAGCTCAACCTGCCCAGAATGGAGGAGCGAGGAGAGGGCAGCCTGGGGAGACCCAGGCCTTGCCCCGCATCTGAGCTGCCGGTGCTTCCCCAACCCATGGCTAATAAACCAGATTCTAGAGTCCTCCCGGTGTTGTTTGCATTCCTTCTTTCATCCATCAGTTTATCATCATCCCATTTTATGGATGCCTGCCCCGCCCTTGACAGTTCAGGGTTTACTGTTCTAAGTGCCAGGACCCCACGCTTCCTGCTAAGCCACTACCTCCGGGGGAGGCCCCCACGCACGGACACTGAGGGGAACTGAATTCACAGACCACCAAGGGGGGAGGGGTGGAACGTCCGCTTGTCTTTCACTAAGGGGTCGCCGACGCCACTAAGCCACGTGGAGCGCCTCTGCTGTCTTGGATGGCCGCAGACACCGAGGGGTTATGACATGAGCCCCTAGCTAAAGAGTATTCATGGGGCCTCCGGATCTGCGCCCCCTACTGACCACTTCAGCGCGGCCTCCCGCCCTCCCCCAGGGCCCATTCTCGGCTTGTCCTCCGCTCCTCTCACTTCCGCTCTGCTCCACTTCCCACGCTCCTGGCCACGTAAGTCCTGCTCAGGTGCCAAGGCCTCACTCCTATGCCTCTCCTCAGAGGGTAGCCACCCATCCTCCCAGCAGGAGACCTTGTGCTCTCCCACCCTTGTCCCTGCAGCTCTATGGGCACTTCAATCACCCACGCCCCCTGCACAGCACTGGCTGCCCCGTGGTGTAATGGCTTTTGTGTCCGGGGACGTCCCTCTGACCCCAGGGCAGGTGAAGCCGGCCACGAGGCTGATCCTGTACAACATGGGACGGGGGCAAACCAGAGCTACACATCCAGTCCTGCGTTCCTGCCCAGGTCTTCCGCATACTGTGTGATATTAGGAAAGTCACATTTCTCCCCTCTCAGAGCCTCAGTCTCCTCCTCTGCAAAACTGGGATGGTAATCGAAACTGCCTGGCAGGCAAGGTGAAAATAGTGCATATAAACGTGTGTGTAATATGGTAAAGTTCAGGCCATAGGCAAACATGAGAGAAGTCAATGAAGGCTGTAAAAATAACCGCAACAACAATGAAAAAAAGAAAGAAAGAAAGAAAAAAGAAGACAGCAAGAAAGCAAGAAAGAAAGAGAAAGAAAGAAGGAAGAAGGAAGGAAGAAAGAAAGAAAAAGAAAGGGAGTTCCTAAGTTCCTGTCGTGGTGCAGCGGATTCGACTAGGAACTATGAGGTTGCAGGTTAGATCCCTGGCCTCACTGAGTGGGTTAAGGATCCAGCATTGCCGTGAGCTGTGCTGTAAGTTGCAGACGCGACTTGAATCCTGAATTGTGTGGCTGTGGTGTAGGTCGGCAGCTGTAGCTCTGATTCGACCCCTGGCCTGGGAACTTCCATATGTTGTGGTGCAACCTTAAAAAAAAAAATTAAATGAGATAATACAGGAAAAGCCCTTAGAGCTCCGCAGGGCCCAATGTGAGTGCCTTGCCAATGCTGCCATTATTATTTATTATTAATTATTATTATTATTATATTATTACTTCTGTGTAGGTAGCCCAGCCTGTGTCCAGCCATAGCAGGTACTCAGTCAGTGGCAGTTCCCTTTATTGCCTTCCCCCTTGGCAGGTGGGGGACAAGACCAGATGGTGCATGGGCTCAGTTTAGTCTTGAGAGGTGGTACTGGGGAGCCACGGAAGGGTAAGGAGCACTGATGGGGCACTGCTGAGATATTCCTCTGGTCATGGAGAGCCTGAAGGATGCAGGGCAAAAAGCAAGCTCTGGCCTTGGGGGTGAGGGATTGGAGGGCTGCGGAGGGAAGTAGTGATGACAGAGGGATGGGGGGAGGTCCCTAGCCAGCTTTGCCTGTGGGGGTGGGGAAAGGAAGTTGCTAGAGCTCTGGAGTTGTGGCCTGGGAGGCTGCAGGACTCAAGAGCTGGGCTAGGTAGTCAGGAGGGGCAGCTGGGGTCTAGGGGAATTCTTGGCTCTGGGAGCTGAATTCAGAGGACATGGCCCTTTTGTACCTGGCTTTTCTCTTCTCTGGCTTCCCAGGGCAGAGGATGGAAAGGAGCCCACCCTGAGGAGAGCACTTCTCCCAGGAATGCCCAGCATGACTCCTGGCCTTGAGTTTAGCACTGAAGGCCCCTGGGGAAAGGCAATCATTGCAGGGTATGGTCCCTTGGTTGGGGTCATCAGCTGGGACCAGGGCCTGGTGTCAGTAACATGACAGTTCAGAGCAAGGACTTTGGTCCACACTTCCTGGGAAAAAGCCTGCTTTGCCATTTTGCTGAGCCTGTGATGCAGGACTAGTTAGTTCTCTGTACCTGCGTCTCCTCATTCATAGCATGGGGATGGTTAAAAATCATAATATCTGCCTCATTGCACTGTTTGAGGACTCAGTGACTTAATGTGTGCAAAGAGTTTAGAACAGTGCTCAGGGCACAGCCAATGCTCGACAGATGCTGGTATTATTAATATTCCTCAGGGTCACCAGGATGGAGAAAGGGAAGCCAGGCCCCCCATCTGGAGCCGGCCAGGGGGTCTTGAGAGCCTGAAAAGTGGGGTTAAGGTGAACTCAGGTAGGCCTGGGGCAGAATCAGTCCTGACAAAGGGGGCGGGCTGGGAAGGGCACCACGTGGTTCCCTCCACCACCCGGCGAGGTCCCACCTACAGGAGGAAGCTCCCACCCCACCCCCTTTCTGACCCCTTTCAGGGGCATAGAAGCTCTGGCTCCACAGCTGGGCCTGGCCTCGAGCTCAGCCCGGGGGTCAGGTGGACTTCGGAACTCTGGGCTTCCGAGTTCTGTGGCCACAGGCCGCTCATTTCCACCTGGAGCCTCACTCCTTCCGCGTGAACCCGAGCTTCCTGAGCACAACTCCTCAGGCGAGGAAACCAGGGAAATGCCTGACTCAGGAGTCCGACCCTCCTCTGTAACCTACCCAGCTCCCCGGAAAGCTTCGCCCATGGCTCTGAGGGGCGGCGGTGGGGGGGATGCCCATCGGGGTGGGGGGGACAGGGGTGTGCACACCAACAAAGGGACATCTGACTCTGTGTGTGGGTGGGAATCTTTATTCAGCAGCAAGGCTGCCTCAGGGGCCAAAATCTCCTCCAACTATGGGTCCAATTGCTTTGCGCCAGATCCAGCCGCTCAGGACCTGGGAGGAGAGTGAGGACCGCCATGGGGGCGGGGGGGTTGGGGGGGTTTGGGGGGAGAGCCAGAGCCTGGATGGGGGTGAGGGCAGTGAAGGCAGTGGCCTGGGAGGGCAAGGTGTCCTGCGTGGGCTCAGGGCGCCCGGGGCCATCTCAGGCACAGCCGGTACAGGCAACATTCACACACAGCTCACAGTCATCGTCAGCAGCGATGGTCCCTGGGAGGGGAGAACAAAGGTCAGCTGACCCTGAACTTGATCCATCTTTGGTCCTAGGAGCCGCTGACCAGGCAGCCAGAGAAGGCCTGCTTCCGAGAGGGTCTGAGGGCGGGGCCCGGGATCTCCCTCACAGATTAAGAGCAAGGAAGTTTAGAAGCAGAGCGAGCAGCTTGGGCTCCAGCCCCAGGTCCTGCCCTCCTAGCAGTGAGTGGGCAAGTCACTTAACTCTGAGCCTGAGTTTCTCTGCCTGCTCAGAAGACAATCTCGGCCTGATAGGGGTGTTGCAGGCAAAGGCACTCTCCTAGGGCCTGGCGCTTAACAGGTGCTCAGTATATACTAGCTGGTCACTGCACTTGCCTGGCCAGTGCTGCTTTATCCCTCACATTTCAGCTTAGATGTCACCCCCTCCTGGGGCCTTTCACACCCCCTTATGCCATCCCAGATGTGAGCCACCTCTCTCCTGTGTCCCCACTGTGTCGTCCCTGTCATCCCACTGCATTGTGGTCATTTTGGGGGTCAGTTTCCAGTGACCCCCCCACTTCCCTCCCATCTTTGAAGTCTTGCAGGTAAGACGATCAGCCCAGCCGGGCGGACCTGCTTGACGACAGTGCCCAAACCAGGGAGGCCAGGAGCTGAGCTTCTTGAATTTTCCTCTTCTCAACCACAGGATGCTTAACAGACACAATGTGGGACAGAGGAGCTGGGCTGTGGGGAGGAGAGAGAATGAGGGGCAGGGGGCTCTGCAGGGGTGGGGCACTCACTCAAAGCCTGGAAGATGCTGGCCGCCTCCTTGGAGTCGCAGATGGGCTGGAGGTCCAGTGGTAGGGCTGGCTGGTGGCACGCGGAGGGCTGGGGGCTGTGGGCTTGCAGGCGGGGGCTGGGTGCCCACTTGCCCTCCAGGTCACTCAGCTTCTTCACTGATTTCAGCTGGACCTGGAAGCCTTGGTACTGGGGGACGGAGACGGGAGGGTAGGGAGGTGGGGCACTGCCAGCACCAGGGTTCCCCAGACCCCACAGAGCTTCCCTGTTCTCACGGAGTTGCAAAGTCAAGGCCACACCGCCCGGGAGGCAGAAGGTGGGGTCAGACACTTCACACCCCACAGTGTCACAGGCTAACTGGGAAAGGCTGTGGATCGCAATGGTTCAAGGTGTGGCCTTTGGAGACCAGAAAACTTCCAGTTCAAACTCCCACCCTTCTCTACTGGCTGTCTCTTCCCCACTCTGAGCTTCATCTGACAAACGATGATAAGCAAACTCCACTCCTTTCTGGTGCCTGGTACCCAGGGCACCCTTGAGAACTGCGTGATTGCTCCTGGACTGACATGGCAAAAATGCTGGCCATGCCTAGTCTAGCCGGCTGGTCTCCAAGGCCAAGGCTGCAGCGGGGAGGCTGACACCCCTCCCAAGGAGGCCCCACACAGTCAGGAACCTGCCACCCAGGAGCCTGGCGCATCCTGCCATACCTCCGGCAGGTGTTGCTCTAGTCTCACAGCTGCACTGAAAGGAGACCCAGACCCCCTGCAGTCCTCTCTCCGGGCCTTTGCACATGCTGTGCCCTCTGCCTGGAGCGGTCCTTGACCTCTGTGCCTGGCTGGCTACCTCCTGCTCATCCTGCAATATCAGGGGAACTTTTTCTGTTGACCATTCCCCGGCCCCGCACCCCTCCTTCCAGGCCTGGGACCACATCTTGTTTCACGCTCTGACCTCTGACTAGGATCAGCCTTCCAGGAGCGGAATGCAGAATGAACTCAGTTCATTGTCATTATCATCATCACCTTCATCGCTGTCATTTGCATTCCAGCTGCTCCCATCCCAGCCACAGCTGGTCCCTGGGCTGCGACTGGGTGTTGGACTGAGCCCTGGGTTCGCAGTGAATTTCCCAGTGTTCCCTCTCCATCCCAGCCTCTTACAGTGGGGGCCAAAGGCATGTTGCCAGAGGGACAAACCTGGATGTAGACTGACTGTGTGCCATGCAGCAGCACCAGGAAGACCACAACAAGCGCACACAGTAGGAGCCCTGACACCGCCCGGCGGGCCATCTCGCTCCCTCTGTATCCTGCCGCCGCTGTCGCCGCCGCCGTCCAGCTGGCTCGCACCTGCTTCCCGGGCCAGCAGCTCTTTATAGGCCAGGCTCCAGCGCCCTGGTCACTCATTAACTGGCCAGCCAGGGCGGGGTTGACAGCTGGCTGGCATCCTGACAAGCCCAGAGCCTATTCCCAGGAAAGGGGTCGGGGGTCATGAGGGTAGGGGGGGCCCCAGAGCACATGGGAGCGCGATGCTGTGTGTTAAGCGCCTGCCTTGTGCATACGATATCATGTGAGTGCAGTGAGAGGGAGACCACTTCACACAAAGGGAAAGCCACCCTCCAGAGGTAAAGTGTCTCATCCCAGGTGCCGGAGCTAGTGGATGGCAGAGCAAGGACTCAGACATCTGACCCAGATCAGCCTAGGGTTCTTTCTCAGGTCAAAAGAGCCAAACAAGGTGCAGAACAAGACAAGGTGGGCGGGTAGGTACAAGGCTGACCTAGGGTGTCTGGGCCCCCAGACCCACGTCTCCCCCACTCCCTTTCTCTTCAGTTCTATTTAAGCACCATCCTTCCTTCGGTCCCCGCCCAGACCCTCGCCCCACCTCTGCCTGCCATCTCCCACGGTGCCTGGGTACATTCTGGCCATTTTTGCCCATCTCAACTGTCTGTGTCATTCAGAAACCAATAACCTAACCCTGCATGAAGGAAAGAGCACCTGCCTTGGAGACAGATTGACCTGGGCTGAAATCCTGATCATGCCGTAGCTGCCTGATCTTGGCAGGTCACACCAACTCTGAAATGAGCCTCAGTTTCCTCTTTCATCAAACGGACATAATGATGGGACCCACCACAGGCGGTTGCTGTGAGAGTGATGGGGCAGGCGTACCTGAGCTCGTCCTCGTTTGGGGTAACTTGTGTGTCACAGGTCCCTCTATAGCACAGTTGACATTTTGAGGCAGTGCGTGACCTATCACCTCCTCCATGATTGAAGGTTGGGTCAGGGAGAGGTGGGCAAAGTCCACCACGGCGTCACCAGGCAGCTGTCAACAAAGTCCATACCAGAGCCTAGCATGCAGTAGGCACCCCACAAATGACACTGAATGGAAGCTCAGATGGCTCCTCTAGGTATCTGAGCCCAATCTCCAGTCTGTGGCTGACATCTGAGGCCACCGTGTTTCCTAAGATCCAGCGTCCTCGCACGAGTGTAAGCCCATCTTATGCTCTCGCTTTGGCTTCTCACCTGCCTGAAACGCTCGTCTCCTTCTTTATCATCTTGGGGCCAAATGAAAAAAGCTCAGGTGAACTCCGGTCTTTCCTTTGTTTTGGTTTGAATCCAAACTTTGACCTTTACTCTTACAAGTATGAAGAATCTGATAGACTCTCGTTCATGATTTCTCATCTGCAACCTGAAAATAATCATCAGTGACAATAACTCTCATCCTCGAATGTGCAGTGGGTGCTGGGCGCCATGCTCTTCTCTGGGCATAATCTCATTTAATCTGAATGGCGGTGTAATAATTGTCTCCCCAGTTCTGATCTTTGAATCTCCAGTCCTTGCTCTTTCCATCAGACAAGCTCAGCCCCGTTGGTCCAAATCCAAGAGACAAGGAGGGTTTGGAGGCCCCCGTGGCCGTGATCTCCTTCCCATCTCTGTCTTGCAGCTCTGCCAGTCAGGGTCCACCCTGTGTGGCTCTTTCCCTGGGAACAAGGTCTGACTTCCCTATCTGCCTAATCTGACTCAAGGTCATATCTCAACCCTTCTCTTCCTAATCTCTTCAAGAATGACCCATCATCCATCACACCACAGACGCACAGACGCAAACCTTGCCGCTGCCTCTGTTCAGCAGGTGTATGTTGACGTTTTTCAGGGCCCTGCCTGCTTCGGGGATGTGGGAAGTGACTGTCATGCCAGCCTGGACTCCGGTCTCCGTGTGGAAACCTCCGTGTGGGCTGCTCCTCTCTCTGCGCAGGATTCCCCACCCAGCGGCCACCGCCGCAGTGGAACCTCCCTGCCCCGTAAACCTGCCATTTCCTCAGCAGCATTTGTCACCACTGACCACTGGGTCCTCCCTTTTCCACTTGGCTTCTAGGACAAACACCCTTCAGATTTTCTGCCAATTTCATTGGCCCATCTTCTCAGTTTCCTTTGTTGTTTTCCTTCTCCTCTTGGCCTCCGGAGTTCAGAAAGCCCCAGGGGCTCCGGGGGTCAGTCCTTGCACCACTTTCCTCTGTTTTTAGTCACCCTCTGTGGCATCTTATCCAGTCTCAAGGACTTTATTGACATCGGAACTCTGTTCACTCCGTAGCCTGACCTCTCCTCTCAGCTCCAGGCTCCTATCTCTGTCTCCTCAGCATCTCCCAGACCCACTGAGGGAACCTAACGTTCACCCAGTTGCTCAGGCCCAAAATCCGGGGGTCAGTCTTGATACCTCTCTTTGTTTTAGCTGCCAAATTCAATTCATTAGTAAATCCAGTAGGCTTTACCTTCAAAATATTTCTAGATTCCAGTCATGTCTCACCATCTCCATTGCTACCGCCGAGGTCCAAGCTATCACCACTGATGACTGGACTCATGGATTATTGCCAGCACCGTGTATTAGTCACAATTCTCCAGAGAAACTGAACTAATGTGGGATATATATGTATATATCTCCTATCCTATCCTATATATATATGTCCTATTCTTCCTTCTCATCTATCATCGCTATCTGTCTAGATTTATTTTATTTATTTTGACCTTGCCCACGGTATGCTTAAGTGCTGGGGCCAGGGATCAAACCCACGCCACAGCAGTGACCCGAGAGCCACAGCAGTAACAATGCCAGATCCTGAACCCGCTGCACCACCAGGGAACTCTAGATTTGTCTGAAAGGCTGTTGGCGCTGGCAATTTTGAAATCTGTGGGGCAGACTGGCAAGCTGAAAATTCAGATGCAGTCATGAGTCTGAAACGTGCGGAACAAGCCAGCAGGTGAGAAACACAGGCAGGGCTTCCTTGCTGTCGTCTGGAGGCAGAATCCCTCCTTCTTTTTTGGGGAAACCACAATCTTTGTTCTAAGACTTTCAGCTGATGGGATAAAGCCCACACACATTTTTCACTTAAACTCTACTGACTGTAAACATTAATCACATCTGAAAAAATATCTCCACAGAAACATCTGGACTGGTAGAGGACCAAGCCACTGGGCACCACAGGCTGGCCAAGAGAGTTTTCCAGGTAGGCCACTCTGCATGCACTCTTGCCCCTTCTCGGGCCTCCACGCAGCAGCCAGAGTGATCGTGTTAAAATCTAAGTCAGAACACATCCCACCTCTGCGCAAACCTACTAATGCCTTCCCACTTTACTCAGGGTAAAAGCCATGGGCTTCCACTGGCCTCCAAGCTTCCTCTGAGCGTATCACCAAAAATTCTGCCCCCCATCCCCCCGGCTTCCAGTCACACTAGCTTCCTTGCTGTCACCCAAATAGGCCAAAGATTGTTTTCATCTTCTCACTTCTGTGGCTCCCCAGCCCCCTCACTTCCTCCAGGTCTCTGCTCAGATGCCACTTCCCCAGAGAGATGTCTCCCGACCGTCTGACCTCAGAGAGCTTCTCCGTCATTCCCGGACCCTTTCACTTGCTTTCTGGCAGCACCTCCCCTGTACACACATTTCATTTCTTGCATTTCTCTCATTACTAGAATGCAAAGAATTTGTCTATTTTGTTCTCCCCCAAAATATCTGGCACATAATTGCTGCTCAATAAATAGCCAATGAGTTGAACAGATGAATTTGATTCACATATTAACTCCACCAACCACTGATATGTTTGGCCTTGGAAAATTTCCTGCTTCTCTGAGCCTCATTTATTTTGTCTAGCATCTTCCTGCCCTAGAGGAGTGTTCAAGTAATGTTGATTATTATTATTTTCCTACTTGTGAGATCATTTGTTTATCCAGTTACAGAATCTTTTTTTTTTTTTTTTGCTTTTTAGGGCCACACCCAGGGCATATGGAGGTTCCCAGGCTAGGGGTCTAATCGGAGCTGTAGCCGCCGGCCTACGCCATAGCCACAGCAACGTGGGATCAGAGCCACGTCTGCTACCTACACCACAGCTCACGGCAATGCCAGATCCTTAACCCACTGAGCAAGGCCAGGGATCAAACTCACAAACTCATGGTTCCTAGTCGGATTTGTTTCTGCGCCACGAAGGGAACTCCAACAGAATCTTTTCTGTGTCATATGTGCATAGCAGACTCTAGGGTATATAATAATTTAATCAACACACATTTATTGATGGCCTATTACATAGCAAGTCCCTTCTCGGCACAAGGGATATAGCCAATAGCAAAGCTGACAAAGCCACAGCCCACAGAGCAGAGCCATTGGCTTGAATGGGAGAGAAGGGTCATAATAGAGACGGTGAGAAGGTGATGGATTCTAGGAGTTCCCATTGTGGAGCAACGGGTCAAGAATCTGACTGCAGCTGCTTGGGTCGCTGCGGAGGCGCGAGTTCAAGGCATAGGTTGCAGCTGTGGCTCAGATCCAGTTCTTAGCCTGAGAACTTCCGTATGCCGAATAGCCATTGCAAAAAGGTGGAGATGTGTTAGATTCTAGACACCGATTGAAGTCAGAGACCACAGGATTTTCTGTTCCCTTGGATGTGAAGGGTGAATGAATGAAGAGAGGAGTCAGAGACAACTTGAAGGTTGTCCTACATCAAATGGGGCTGCCACTGACCATGCTGGGAATGCAGGTGAGCAGGGCAGGTGAGGCCGTGGAGAGTTCAATTGGGAATGTTAAATTTTTTCTTTTTTAGGCCACACCCACAACAAATAGAAGTTCCCAGGCTAGGAGTCAAATCGGAGCTACAGCTGCCAGTCTGTGCCACAGCCACAGCGAGGCCAGATCTGAGCCATGTCTGCAACATACACCACAGCTCAAGGCAACGCTGGATCCCCAACCCACTGAGTGAGGCCAGGGATCGAACCTGCATCCTCATGTGTACTAGTTGGATTCATTTTTGCTGTGCCACAACGGGGACTCCCTGGACATGCTGTGGAGTCTTGAAACTGGATTGAGGGAGAGACTGGATGGAGAAGAGGCCAAGTCCCAGGGCCGAGCTGTAAGAGGGCCCTGCAGTATTTGGAGGTGAAGCAGAGCAGGAGGAACCAGCAAAACTGACAGAGAAGGAGCATAGATGGAGCCCAGAAAGAAAGCTGTGTCTTCAAAGCCAAATGAAGAAAGTGTTTCAGGAACAAGAGCACGCTCCCCAGGGTCGAATACTGGGCTGGCTCGGGTACGAGGAAGACAGAACTGCCCCCGGATTTGGCAACATGGAAGCAGCTGATCACCTTGGCGGGATGGAGTTCAGGGAAGTAGTTGCTATAAGCCTGATTAGAGTGGGATCAAGAGCGAAGAGGGGGACAGGAGGTGGATCCAGTGAGAGTGGAGGTCTGACTTCAGAGCACAAGCTCTAAACTTTCACTTTAAATTAAAGGCTAAAATGGAGAGATGGCAAATTTAAAGAAAAATCAGACAACTGGGTGCAGCACATAAGCAGATATATAAACTAAGGTGGGCTGGTTTTCTAGCATCTTCTCAAATGCAATTTTGGCCCTTCCCTGAAGAAGTGGATGGCTTAGTGAATGGTTCTACTTTTGCTGTGGGCAAAGGGAGACGCAGAGCCACGTTTGTGCCCCCATATTAGTAACTACACTGAATCGCATTCAACGTATGTCTTCCCTTTTGACTCATTTTCCCCAGTCTGCCCATATTGTACTTACTGATCTTCACACACACACACACACACACACACACACACACACATACACACACACACACCCACTTCAGGTTTATATTCTTTACAGCTTCATTGTCTTGAGGGACTGGGGGTTGAACAAGATGTTTAAACACAAATAAGTGAATCAGGGCTGCCCCCTGGTGATGGGCAGGGAGCACTGCAGGCAGGGAAAGACAACTGCCCTTGGTCCTTAAGGACTCCTCTGGGGCACCTTGAGAGTAAATGGATCAGGAGACAACATCCTCTCTGATTTGAGGGGAAGCGGAAAGCCTCTGTTCCCATGTCTATGCCTGGGTGGGAATGGGGGTCCTGCTAACATGATCTTGACAGTCTCCAAAAGGGGAAATGCATGAGGTCCTTAGGGAAGAGCCCCTGCTTGCTGGCTGGTGGCAGAGTCCCGTGGAAGCCCGAAATGCGGAGGAGAGGAAGAGAAAGTTCAGGTCTCAGGTGGGACCTGGCAGTGAAAGGGTCTTTGGGGTGGCTAATGGGGCCCCCCCGAAGCAGTGGGAGGACCGCAGTGAGGGTAACAAGCGGACCTCCAGTGCCTGGTGTTGACTGAGCTGGGCTGCTCTCTTGGGAGATGAGGGTGTGGGTCCCCAGCCTTGGCTTCTGCCTGCGTTTCTGCCCTCCTCCCCCTGTGGCCAAGGTATATGAGCACGTGTGTGCAGCCTGCCTGCTGCGAGCACGTGTGTACGTGGGTGCTCATTGTGCGTCTGTAGCTGATGTGTGCATGAATGCGGGCACGTGGGCACACGGGAAGGCCGTCTGTGTGGGCATCTGCACGTGTGGGTACGTGTGGACGTGAGTGTGTATGTGCGAGCATGTGTAAGCCTGTGCCTCTGAGCATGTGTGTGTTTTTATGTCTGTACAAATGTGTAAGTGAGGGTGTGTCAGTGTGTGCTCGGTGCTGGAAGGGAGGCCACTCGTGCCTGGCTATGGACAGGGGCTGGTGGCCACCAGTGTCCCATCTGAATGGACATGGCGTGGGGGGCTCAGACGTGGAGGGTGGAGCCGAAAGCAGGCTTGTGCGCAGCTGCCTGGAATCTGGGGGATTAACGGAGAACCCGGGAAGGCGTCCAGCCCAGGGCAGCCAGATCGGAATGTTCTCGCTTCTTCAACTCCCCCAGCTCCCTCCGGCAGCCGCCCGGATGCTGTGGCTTTGAAGTCAGGCAGTGCCGAGGTCACACGGTTGGGCTCTTGGGCAAATCGGTCACTTCTCTGAGTTCAGCCCTCTTGATGCTGAGCTGGAAACAGCACACCTTGGCTGCAGAATGGGCGTGACAAGGGCGCAGTAATGCCAGTGAGTGTTCACTGGGGGCTGATGACAAGCCAGCTCTCTTCTAAGGGCTTTACAAATGCAAACACACAACCCTCAGTGGTAGAAAACGCTCCTTTTACAGAGAATGCCCGGGCACAGAGAGGTTTACTAACTTGCCTGAGAACACACAGCTCATACATGACAGAGCTCCCGAGCTGGGGTCCCAAGCACCACACACCTGGCTGGATGGGCAGTGAGTGGAGGTAAGTCATCCCTCACCATGCTGGGTGCATCCTTGACCCTCATGTCCTCTCGTCACCTCTACCCTCTGTCCCTCTTTGGGATTCCAGGGAACAGCTGAGGGAGGGAAGTAGTTCTCTTCACATCCCTCATGAACACTGCCTCGGAGAAGCTCCAGGAGTCCTGGAATCCCGATCTCTCAAAGAAACAACCCGGATGTCGGTCCACGTAACAGTACCACCAGCAAAGTGGCAATAACAACAACATACTGAGAGCACATAACACGGTTAGGTGTGGTTCTTCATTCAGGCAGCATTTATTGGGCATCCATTCTTTGCTGGGCGCCAGGGCTCAGAAATGGATAAGACAGTCCCTGCCCTCAAAGGGTTCATGGTCAATGGGGACGGGTGAGGTCAATGCCATGCGGCAGATGTGAGCAATGGGGGAGTGGGGGAGCTCTGGAGTGTCAGGAACCCTGAGGAGGGACCACCTGCCTCCAGCAAGGAAGCGGGGGAGCTGTTGGCAGCCCTCCAGTCCTTTGCTCACATCTCACGCCCGGGCTGCCTCTGCCAGTCCTCTCCCACATCCTGCTCCAGCACCCTGCCTCCAGGAAGCCAGCCCAGACCGTGGTCCTTCCTCTTCTTGGGAACTCCTGCAGCGCTTTGTACCACGCCCCCTCACCATGGCACCCGCTACCTTTGTTTCCGGTCTGGGTGCAAGGGACCCATCGCCAGTCAGAATGTATCCGCTCCAGGGCACAACCTCCATCTCACATTCCTCAGAGACCCCCGTGCCTAGGTGGCCCCACACAAGCCCGGCACACATCATTTTTACGGATGCTCCAGTGGGGAGTTCTTTGTTCGCAGCACCCAGGCTGAGCCGCTGAGGAAATCCTAACTGCTGAGTCAGGGGCCCCTGCTTTGCCAAGCAGGCTTGAGTTTCATTAAGTGGGGATGAAATACAAATTCGCGGCAGCATTCATGGGATTGATGTCCAAGGCGCAGCTGCCATTTCTGTTTTGAAATTTGCAGTTGGGGATCATTGTGAAACTTGATTGCTCTGTCTTGGGGACTTCTGAAAGTCCAATTCCACAATAAGGCCAATCAGACTCAACCATCAAATGTCAAATAGGAGCTAATGAACCATTCACGGGCTGGGGAGAGAAATCAGGCAATCTCTTATTTCAGGATTATCCCTTCCAAATATTGAATCTGAACTGTAAGCAGAATTTGCTATAATTGCATCTCCCTCCTCGCGGGTGTGGGGGATCGTTGGCATTCGCTTTGTTCTCTCGGCTTTCCGGAGAGAGGCTTGACAAGCCGACCCACCGCTTTCTAGAGGCACGTGTCCGTGGGGCCCCCGTCCTGGGAGGGGGTGGGCGGAGGGCGCCGGGAGCCCCCCTGCCCCATGGCTGAGTCTGCTGAGCTTGGGGTTGCCTGGGTGGCAGCCTCGTCGTGGGAGAGGGCGGTCTGCCGAGAGGGAGGGGCACGCCCTCACATAAGCTGCGCTGGGAGCCTGTGTGTGGCTTCAGGAGGGTTGGTGGAGCCCAGGGACAAAGAAACGTGTCTGGTTTGTACTTCTTAATCTGCTGCACTGGGATCTGCAAAGCCTCGCACCTTGGCTGCAAACCTGCAGAGGGTTGTCCCGATGCCACATTGAAACATCCGGCTGGTGACAGGTTATATTAGAGGGTTTGCCGTCACCTCCACCTGGTGCAGCGCTGTGATGCAAGAGGTGTTTCCTCTCCTTATTCCTTTAGGAATTCCGTGTAGTATGGTGGTGAGTCACTTCCTGTGGCAGAGATGGCTGGCTGTCTATCAGAGTTTCCCTTCCCTTCTCATACTGCACAGTCCTGGCTGCAAAGCAGCTGCCTGGCCAGCCACGTGCAACTAGGCTTTGCTCCATAACCAGCTTTCATCACTGAAATGTAAGAGGAAGTAATGCCGGCTACTTACAGTTGGAGTCTGCTAAGAAGCATCATGCCTTCTCCATCCTGATTTCCCCCTTCTGCTGACTGGTTTCAGAGGATGACAAAGCTCTACAGGGTGGCAGAGTCACAAGGTGGAAGGATCCAGCATCCTTGAATCAACACATTCAGGACAGGGGCCATGTAAATAAAGTACATTTAATGGTTCTGCTTTTATTGCTTCCTTAATCTATTGTCATGTGAACTTGGAGCACTTCCCATAAAGGCGGAGTCCGTTGGTCAAATCAGTGGAGTACATATATATACAAATGTGTATATATATACTGTATTGATATATGCTTTGGTCAACAAAATGAGGCTGAAGTGATGGTGTGCCAGTTTCAAGCCTAAGACTTAAGTCCTGCATGTTTCGGTCTATTTGTTTGTATCCTGCCATCTCCGTATGCTCACTCCTGACTGGTCTGCTGGAGAAGAGACACATGGAATAGGCCGAGTCACCCCAGTTATACAGAAGCCCAGCTTGGACCAGCCATCAACCAGCAACCTGTGACATGTGAAGGAGCCCAGCAAGATCAGTAGAGTGATCTGGCTGAGCCCCACCTGACTCCAGATGCCCGTGTACTAAGCACCTACTCTTGTGTGCCACTGAAGTTTTGTGGCTTTTGTTACACAGCATCAGAGCACTAGGTGACTGATACAGCACTACCAACCAGGAATGGCTGTGTCTTGACTGTGATATAAGAGAGAAACTTGTCTGGTGAAGGAAGGTTGTACATTTAGGAGTTGACTTGTAATAGCAGTTTAACTAAACCATGATGAAAACACCTCACCACTTGCACTGTGTGTCCATTGCTTCAGGATGAAGGATCCAGAAAAATCTCTCCAGCTGCATCCAGCCCATCTCCCTATCTCTTTCTACACCCCAGTTGCACTGGATTTCCCTCAAGTCCTTGAGTGATCCAGGCAGTCTCCAAAGTTGTGACCTTATCTTATGCATTTCCCTCTGCTTAGAACTCCCCTTCTCCCCACGTAGCACAGCTAACTCACAGCTTAAATGCCACCCCGTCTTCTAGCAAGGTGATCCCAATTCTCAGGCTAGTCCCCTGTTAAGATGGTTCCAGATCCCTGTGTACATCCTCATGGCACTCAGTGCCTTTGAGATCCCCAGCCCAGGTATGGCTTCTCCCTCACAAGGCAGGAATCTGTCTTATGTGCTCAAGGAGGGAGCTTCCCATTGGGCCACACACCTGGCACACTGTACAGGCTCAGTGAGTATTTTCTGGATAAATGGGCTGGTGTAGGCGGCATTTTTTTGGACTAGGGTTTCCAGGGCTTTGCAACAGAACACTGCTGAGCTTGTGAGGACCTGTGAGGGTCTGCTTCTCCTCCACGTATGCTGTCCAGGTGTATATTCATTTTTCTCTCCGCCTTCCTCTTCTTTTTTCATTTGACTGTGCTCATGGCATGTGGAAGTTCCCAGGACAGGGACTGAACCCATACTGCAGTTGAGACCTGCACCCAGCTCAAGCTCTTAAGTGGCCATCCAGTGGGGTGATGGACTCTGCAGTTAGTCTGTCTGGGTCCAAATCCTGGCCCTGCTCCTTAGCAAATGTGATATCTCTGACAAGTTTCTTATTGTTCCCTTGCCTCTGTTTTCTCATCTATAAAATGGGGATAATGAGAATACCCTCTCTTAGGGCTGATCTGAGGAATAAATGAGTTGATATAGGTAAAGCATATTCACAGTGCCAAAAGCTATAAAAGCATAAGTTATAATTATTCAAGGTCAGGGTCTATATTTTGTTCATTTTGTTTTTGTATCTCCCAATTGCCTAAACCAGCACAAGCAAAAGAATGTGTTCGATGAGTTCTTTTAAAGAGAAAAAGTCCAGAGTGTTTTTCGTTTGTTTGTTTAAGGCTGCACTTGCAGCATATAGAGGTTCCCAGGCTAGGGGTCGAATCAGAGCTGCAGCTGCCAACCTACACCACAGCAAACGTGGGATCCAAGCTGTGTCTGCCCCCTACACCGCAACTCATGGAAATGCCAGATCCTTCACCTACCGATCGAGGGATTGAACCTGCATCCTCATGGATACTAGCAGGGTTTGTTACCACTAAGCCATGATGGAATTTCAAGGTGAGTATTTTTTTAATTTAAAAATTAAGAACTCTTATTCTTCTAAAGACACGGTTCAGAAAATGAAAAGACAAGCAACAGACTGGAAGAAAATATTTGCAAACCCTATATATGACAAAATATTTGAATCTAATTTAACAGCATTCAAAAGGCAATAATAAAAAAAACAGCTCAATTTTTTACAGTGAGCAACAAGATCTGAACAGACACTTTAGCAAAGAAGCTAAATGAATGGCAAGTAAGCACATTAAAAAAAATTTAACATCAGTTGGTATGGTTTCATGCAAATTAAAACCACATTAAGATACCACTTTACACGCCCTAGAATAGCTAAAATTAAAAAGACTGACAATAGTAAGTGTTGGCAAGTTTGTAAAGCAACTGGAATTCTCAAACACTGCTGTTTGGAACATAAAATGGTATAACCACTTCCGAAAACATTTTGGCTATTTCTTAAAAAGATAAATTTATACCTACCTTATGATCCCAGCCACTGCTAGGTGAATACTCCTAGGTATTCAGCCAAGAGAAATGGAGGGACCCTCCCAGAGGAGGACATACCTGGACACTCACAGCAGCTTTAGCTGTAACAGCTCATCCAGTGACAGAGAATTAACTTTGGTATGTGTGTATAATGACATACTGTTCAGCAAGTACTATTCAACGTGGATGAATCTCCAAATAATGAGGCTGAATGAAAGAAGCCGGGTTGAAAAGAATCATGTAGGTCTCTATGACTCCACTTGTAGGCCGTTATCAGAAATACAAAGGAATCCCTAATGACAGAAAGCAGAGGAGTAGTTGCCTGGGGGTGAGGGGAGAGGGGCGTGGACCCCGAAAGTGGAGGAGGGAAGTTGAGGAGAGATGGACAAGTTTTCTATTTCTAGTCTGGCGGTGGTTTCACATGTGTATGTATATGTCAAAACTTACCAAATTGTAAGCTTTCAATGGCATCAATTTTTTATGTTAAATTATACTTCAGTACAACTGATGAAAGAAATGCAGGTGTGACGAGTGAGGGTTTGGGGATTTATGAGAGGGCCAGAGTGATTTGACTCAGGCTTCTGCTAAGGTGCTGCCATTAATTAATTAATTAATTAATTAATTAATTTTTAATTTTTTTATTATGGTTGATTTACAATGAACAAAACTTTCACTGAAAAAAATACATGCACCTGCATGTTCATTGCAGCACTATGCACGATAGCTAAGATGTGGGAACAGCCTAAATGCCCATTGACAGATGAATGGATTAGGAAGACGTGGTGCACATATATACAATGGAATACCACTCAGCCATAAAAAAGAACAAAATAATGCCATTTGTAGCAACATGGATGGAACTAGAGACTCACACTGGGTGAATTAAGTCAGAAAGAGAAAGACACACCATACGATAGCGCTTAGAGGTGCGGCCTTTTAAAAAAGTATTTTTTAAAACTAAATCTCCAATAGAGGGCGGGACGCATACTAGGACTTTCACAGGACCTGGGTGGAGCCTGTGTGAGATGTTTCCCGGGAGGGCACGGGGAGGGCTTGGGGAAGTCCCTTCAAATCTCAGTCCAGTTTTCCGCCTTTCAAGTGTGTAGTTTGGGCTCTGCGAGAATGCAAATTCCTTAAATATCATCATCAAATGATGGGAGGGAGCTGAGGGCTCAGCATGTTTCTGCGAAGCCCTCAGTTGGCAGCACCAGCCTCACGCCTCTGAGCTAAGTGAGGGAAGGGCCCGGGTTTTTTTTTTCTCTGCTGCAGGCTGCGCGCTTGTCCTTTTAAGCTCCCCTGGGGGTGCAGCGCTGTCTCTGGCATAATCCAGCTTGTCTCTTGAGGAGGCAAACTCGGCAGGCAGGTCAGGAAAGGCGGAGACGGTGCATCTGTTCATGGTCTGGTGCTCTCACCCTCCTTTCACAAGCCCAGGCGAAGATTTTAAGTGATGCTCAGAAATGGTTTGCAATGAAAATCACCACCGGATCCCACTCCAGCATCTTGGCTGTGCGTGTGTGTGTGTGTGTGTGTGTGTGTTACAAATCCAAGGCAAGTGCCACTTGGCTGTCTACCCTCTTTTAGGAGGCAGGTGTGAAAGTCCCTCTCCTGGTTTGGGAAGAACTGATGGATACAAAGTCTGGCTCAGTGGGAACCGAGGCCATGAGCCTCAAGCAGGCACAGCTGCCAGCGTAACAACAGAAGGAACAGGCTCCGGGAGAAGGAGGGAACCAGGGCATCACCAAGAATGCACGCAGGCGCACTCCTGGAGTGTTGCTTCTATCCCAGGGCGATACCGACATCTTTGATTGAATTGTTGTTTATTGTTATGGGCTGTGCTGTGCACTGTAGGTTCTTTAGCAGCATCCCTGGCCTCGACCCCAACCTCCCACCCTGGGAAAGTCATGACAGTGAGAACTGTCCCCAGCTGTTCCCTGGGGGAAGAAATCACCCCTGGTCTAGAGCCACGGGACCAGCCCAGCCACTTTGGATCTTAGTTACATCACCTGCAAAATGGCCATATTTGATTTTTTTTAATTTAATTAATAACGATTTTTATTTTTCCTGTTATGGCTGATTTACAGTGTTCTGTCAATTTTCTGCTGCACGGCAAGGTGACCCAGTCACACATACATGTATACATTCCTTTTTCTCACATTACCATGCTCCATCACAAGTGACCAGATATAGTTCCCAGTGCTCTATAGCAGGATTCTATCGCTTATCCACACTTGACCTTCTTGAGGGCAGGAGGCTGGACTAGATTTGTGGCTCCAACACTTGCCATGTGGCTGGTCAGAACTGAGGTGTGCTGTGCGTGTGACATAGAGGCTGGATTTTGAAGACTTGTTACTTCATAAAAATGAATTAACCTATCTCACTAATATTTTTCATACTGTTTACATTGAAAGGGTACTCTGGACATACTGGGCTAAATCAAATATATGATCAAAATTAATTTCATCGGTTCTTTCTTAGTTTTTAAGATGAGGCTAAGAGAAAATCTGAAACAACCCATGTGCCCCACACCATATTTCTATTAGACAGTGTTTGTGTAGAGAAGGGACAAACATTAATCAAAGAATTACTCAATCGATGTGAGAGTGCACCGGCGAAGAAAGCGACGTGGCAGATGAGAGTGTGAACTGTGGGATGTTGGGGGTCAGGGGTCAGGGGTCAGAGAAAGCTCGCCTGAGGAAGTGATGAAAGAGAGAAGTTCTGAGAGAGGAGGGGGAGGAAAAGCAATTTGTGCAAAGGAAACAGCCAGCATCATGGCACTGTGGTGGCAGTGAGCACGGTGCCCAGGGTACAGGGGCACGGCGGAGCACACGGCTGGACCACACAGGGCTCCTTGGGCTGGGCGAGGAGCTGGTCTCCAGCCTGGAGGCAGTGGGAAGCCATGGAAGGGATTTTAAACAGTGGGGAGACGCCATCTGATTTGTATTTTTTTTTGTCTTTTTGTCTTTTTAGGGCTGCACCTGAGGCATATGGAGGTTCCCAGGCTAAGGATCTAATCAGAGCTGTAAGCGGCCGGCCTCCACCATAGCCACAGCAACACAGATCTGAGCTGTGTCTTTGACCTACACCATAGCTCATGGCAACACCAGATACTCAACCCACTGAGTGAGTCCAGGGATCGAACCTGTAACCTCACGGTTCCTAGTCAGATTCATTTCTGCTGAGCCATGATGGGAACTCCTGATTTGTATTCGAAAAAGCTCACTCTGTCTTCGATTTTCCTTTTGCTTTTTTTTTTTTTTGGCCGTGCCTGCAGCCTGTAGAAGTTCTTGGGTCGGGGACTGAACCCGTGACACAGCAGTGTTAATGCCAGATCCTCAGCCTGGTACACCACCAGGGAACTCCTGTCTTTGATATTTTATCTCCAATCCTATGAAGTCACAGAGGGCTCTGGAACCGGACGGCTGTGTCCCAATCAGAGCTCTGTCACTCACTCACTCACTCTGTAGTGGTGGGCAAGTAACAAACCCTCAGTGCCTATAGCCACAGCTATAAGATGGGATGAGGGCAACTGCATCTACTTCGCAGCGCTGTGGTGATGATTACATAGGTTATCATGTGAAGAACACGGCCGAACAGGGCTGGACACTTGGCAACTGCTTGGTGCTTTTCACTATTAACCTCCCGAGCGGGGAAGACTCCATCGTAGAAATCTTGGCTTTCCTCGTGCTGGCTGCATGTACAAATACGTCTTGTGTTTTACTGTGTTTCTCCCAGGAGGAAATCCCAGATCTGTTAGAATTCTTGCCTTCCGTTCCTGGTTCCTGACACACGGAGACCCAGAGAACACAAAGGAAGGAGTGGACAGGCCCTCAAGGGACACAGGGAGAGAATTCCACTCGCAGCCGTGATTTCAACTTCTCTCCAACAGCGGGATCCCTTACGGCTTCTCCAAAGGTTACCTTTTAAAGTCAGTATGAAAAAGAGGTGCTATCCTAGCGAGAAGGAAAAGAAAAATGACCTTTCCTTGGCTCTTTCCCATTGGAGAGCCCCAGGCTGCTGGGCCAAGGCGGGGAGAAGGCACAGCTTTCACAACTTCATGCACATATTTGGAAAAGTTCTTGATTGTTAAGTTCTTTGACCACATTCCAGGAACCCAGCAGTGCCTTCTCGGAGGGTGACCCCCGGGAGCCAAGACAGGTCTAGGATATATTGCAAATTGCCCGAAAGGTTTATAGCAACTTTGGCAGCCTGACATGTATACAAAAGAGCTCAAAATCTTGAAAATCCATCTGGGTGCTGAGCTGGGTAAATAAAACCAAGTACTTTTGCAGCTCTGCATGTTAATTCCACCAGAAGTTTCCTAACAGAGCTCAACATGGGCCTGACCTGGCATCAGTGGACAGCTTTGGTGACAATCCATTGAGCTCATCTCTTGAGAAAAGAGCATGCTTACTTGTGCACCAGCAGCAGGGGACGGGGGCTCCAGGCAGCCATGACCCAGGGAGTCTTGGACTCACCCATCCACCTTCCTGTTCCCTACACCATCACAAACTGAATTTGGGAGTGCCCATTGTGGCACAGTGGAACTGTGAAGTTGTGGGTTCGATCCCTGGCTTCGCTCAGTGGGTTAAAGATCTGGTGTTGCCAGAACTGAGGTGTAGGTCACGGATGAGGCTCGAATCCTGGATTGCTGCAGCTGTGGTTTGGGTTGGCAGCTGTAGCTCTGATTTAGCCCCTAGCCCGGGAACCTCCATATACTGTGGGTGTGGCCCTAAGAAGCAAAAAAAAAAAAAAAAGAAAAGAACTGAATTTGGTTCAGCTTTCTTAGAAACTTAGCGCACCCTGGGTTAGAGTTTGGCCACTTGATCTTTCAGGGCTCCCAAGAGATTCTGGATCCACCTCATTCTCTCTAAGGTAGAGCCAGGGGGTGGAATAATCCAGTGTGTTCTTGCAGCTCCAGGTGTCACATCCCCCTACGACAATTTCCCAAGAAGAAAGGAAAGAGCTGCTGACCACCTTCTCCTTGCTTGCTGTAGTGTAGCGAAAGATACATTTGCCTTTGTCTCTGGTTCTTGGTACAGAGCTCCTAAAAGCTGGGTTATTTCCTGAGTAATGGAGGCTGGGAGCATCTTTTATTTTAGTATTTGGTCTTTGACCCTGGTTCTTGACAGAAGAGCTTCTAATACCTTTGGCACCTCCAGAGTGATGACTGTCTTTTTTTTTTAATACTAAGGTGATGCCTTGTGGCTGAGGCCCCCAAGAGAACTTCAGAAGTCACCAGAAAGATCAAGCCATGATGGGAAGCTTGGAGCTTTCAGCCCCACCTCCTAACCTGTGAGGATGGTGAGGAACTGGAGGTTGATATAGTCACTGATTATGCCTACATGATGAAGCCACCATAAAAATCCTAAACTATGGGTAGTGTCTGGGTTGATGAACACATGAAGGTACCTGGAGGATGGTGGCCCCAGGGAGGGCATGGAAGCTCCGCTCCTCTGCTCCATATATTGTCCTATGTCCTTGTTCATCTGGCTGGTCATCTGTACCCTTGTAATATCCTTCATAATAAACAGTAAACCTAAGCAAGTTTTTCTCCAAGTTCTGTGAGATGGTCTAGTAAATTACTGAACCTAAAAAGGGGGTTGTGGGAACTCGTGATTTCTAGCCGGCGGGTCAGAAGGACAGGGGACAATCCGGGATTTGAAATTAAGTCGGAAGCAGGGGGCAGTCTTGAGAACTGGCCCCAAGGTCCCCAGCACACCTCCTCTTACGTCTTATTGGTCAGAGCTATGTCATGAGTCCACCCCCCAGACAGTCACTGGTGTGGAGTTGCCGTGATTGGCTTCGCCCAGCTGTGATCCACGTTCCGGGTCAGGCGCACTGGGCTTGGTGGTGGGGAGGAAGCTGGGCGGCTGCTGGGTAGGAACTCTGGGGTCCTGCAGGGTCTTTATCCTAAGAGCAATGGGGAGCCATTGCAGGGCTTTAAGCAAAGAGGGACATGATCGGATCTGTGTTTTTAGAAGAGAGTCTGGCAGGAGAGTGGAGAATGGGTTGAAAGGAGGCAAGAATAGAAGTGAGGAGATTAATTCCAAGCTGTCCAAGCTTGTTTAACGGTGAATGAAGTCAGATAGAATTTCATTCTACTTGCTATAAATACTTTTTTTTTTTAATATAGGCTTTCCTATACTGCAGGAAAATGCTTTGAAGAACTTTTTTTTTGTCATTTTAGGGCCGCACCTACAGCACATGAAGGTTCCCAGGCTAGGGGTCAAATCAGAGTTGTAGCCACTGGCCAATACCACAGCCACCGCAACACCGGATCCTTAACCCACTGAGCGAGGCCTGGGATCGAACCGTGCATTCTCATGGATACTAGTCAGATTAGTTTTCCGCTGAGCCACAACAGAAACACTGAAGAACCTCTTTATATAATAATTTTCCTTCTTAGTAATTTACTTTTTGCTCCCTTGCTGCCCTTAAAGCTGAGCCAGGAGACAGGAGTTCATCGCCCCTGGACAGAGGAAGGAAGATGCTCCCTAGAACAAAGGAATCATTGTTAGCTGTGTGTTGCTTTTTCTTCCTTCCTTTACTTCTTTTTTTTTCCCCCGCACCTGTGGCATATGGAAGTTCCAGGGGCCAGGGATCAAATCTGAGCCGTCGCTGTGACCTATGCCACAGCTGTTGCAATGTGGGATCCTTAACCCACTGCTTATGGGCCAGGGATCTAAGCCCCGCTGCCGCAGACAACACTGGAGCCTTAATCCCCTGCCCCATATTGGGAACTCTCCTAGCTGTAAATTTCAACCTAGACTTTCTAAATCCGCAGACAGACAGTCTAAGATAGGGGTCAACAAACCACGGCATGCAGACCAAATCTGATGGCTATTTCAGTAAAGTTTTATTGGAGCACAGCTCTGCTCCTTTGTATAGTGGTCGTCTATGGCTGCATTTGCATGACAGCAGCACAGCTGAGTAGTTGTAATCAGGCCTCTGTGGACTGGCAAGCCTGAAATATTGACCATCTGGTCCTTTATAGAAAAAAGTTTGCCCACTCTAGTCTAGAGAGACAGACTCTGGAGAGAGGAGGCATTTTCTTGGAACATCTGAAGCTGAGTTTTTAATATAAAGATCCAAAGCAAGAAGACTTACCTCGGAGTAGGAGGGACAAGGAAGGGTCCATCACCAGGAAAGTGTTGGCCACACAGGACTGGGGAAGGTCCCTCTAGGGCTGAGGCAGCCAAGACGAGATGGGCTTTAGATGTCACTGTCCTGGCTTCCCCTCAAGGTCAGAACTTCGAACTGCTAGGGCAACTTCAAGGTGCCTAGAAAAGCCTTGGATTGCATGGTCAATAGTGACCTTGTGACTGTGGGTTGCAGTGGCAACCCACTAAGGGAGACTCCTTAGAAAGGTGTCCAAGAGCAGCCTCATCTGGCCCCACGTACTTGTCTTTGCCTGGACAACCTCAACTTTGCAGGAAGGCCTTATCCAACTCCATGAAGTTAGCTTCCCTACAGAGACCTACAAAGAACACTAGTCTTCTCCTTTCAGAACGCTTTCTATACCGGTAATTATTCATTCAGTATCCCCTTATGACCTGATCTCTATGGAGGCAGGGCACATACCTGTTTATGGTTTTATCCTCATAATGTAACTCAGTGACGACACTGAATGAATTGGTGAGCGATGAATGAATGAGCAATAGCTCGAAAGACTATGCCCTAATTTATCTTTATCTGCTTGTTGTTTTATTGTCTAGTTGCTCTTGGCACCATCATTAGGAAAGGCAGGCACCCCTCTTAAGAGACGAGATGAGAAAATCATTATCTTTGTGGCTGCATTGGCAGGCAGCACTCAAGAAACCCCAGAAGATTTCAGTACTAAGATGTACTCTTGATATTGAAGTGTTTGCATTGACATGGACCTGTTGCTGAACAGTTCCAACAGGCTGCTGCAGGTACCTGCAGGGAACAGAGACTTCTGCTTCGGCTTCTGAGTTGGAAAAGTGAAGACAACTGGGCACCATGTAAATGAACCAGTTAGCTTGAGGGGTGACCATTGCACGGGTGGTCAGAAACAATATGTTGCAGGAGGGATCATGTGGCAGAAGGGTCCTTAGACAAAGAGAAGTTTGGTGGGGGTGTGGCCAAATAATTTTACGTTATTCGGTTTCCATAACAGGGCAAAAAAAAGAAAAAAACGAAAAGAAAATAATCTTGTCAAGTTGCTACCCAAATCAATAATGACAATAAAAGGCAACATTTGTTTTGCATTCAACAAGGGCCAGATGCTCTGCTCAGCACTTGATATGCATTTTCTTGTTTAATCCCGACAACAACTCTGTGAGATATTATCATTCACTGTAAAACTGTCCCAGGTACCACCTCGTGTCAGACATTGCTCAGGCCCCGAGATACAGCAAGAACCAGAGGGACAGGTCCCTGCTCTCCTGAAGCTTACATTCCAGTGACAGGGACCACTAGTAGCCCCAACCAGTAATTTAAAAAACTGAGGTTCTAGAAAATCCAGTAATTTGCCCCAATCCTAGGAACTGATCAGGCCAACATCCGGTTCCATATATCTCTGACTCCAAAACATCTCACCTCTCCAAGATGCATTTTCTTTGCTTTTCTTTTTGTCTTTTGTCTTTTTTAGGGCCACACCTGTGGCATATGGAGGTTCCCAGGCTAGGGGTCCAATCGGCGCTGTAGCCACCAGCCCCAGCCCCAGCCCCAGCAACGTGGGATCCGAGCCGCGTCTGCAACCTACACCACAGCTCACCACAACGCCGGATCCTTAACCCACTGAGCAAGGCCGGGGATCGAACCTACGTCTTCATGGATGCCAGTCAGGTTCGCTAATCCCTGAGCCGCCATGGGAACTCCGAGATGCACTTTCTTTACATTGATTTCCCCCAAAGTTTGAGCAGACAGCTAAACCAGCTGGAATTCTTCAGCACCTTGTAAGAACGACACATTCTTTTTATTGATTTATTTTTGAAGCAGAAAAGGCTTCAGTGCTGAAAACGGCAAAGGAGGATGGATTGAGGTGCTCCAACATTGTCCCCAGGGTCATATTCCCTCTTTGGCAGGAACCCTGGCAACCCCAGCTGTGCAGGGACGGCCCTTGTGAATGATCATCCTGAGAGGGTTGACATACCTCTCTCCTGGGCTCCAGGAAACACGGGGCATGTGAGTTCTCAGAACTTCTCCCAAGGCCAAGGGTATGGGTATTCTTTTTATAATTGTATTTTCTTCTTTGAATATGCTATATATTCATATGGTCCCAAGTTCAAGCAGTTAAAAAAAAGTTACAGAGTTCCGTTGTGGTGTAGAGGAAACAAATCTGACTAGTATCCATGAGGATGCAGGTTGAATCCCTGACCTCAGTCAGTGGGTGGAGGATCCAGTGTTGCTGTGAACTGTGGCGTAGGCCGGCAGCTGTAACTCGTATTTGACCCCTAGTCTGGGAACTTCCATATGCTGTGAGTGTGGCCCTAAAAAGAAAAAAAAAAGGCTTTACAATAGAAAGGTGCCCCAGGCACCCAGTTTTCCTTCCCTTCCCGGAGTTCCTTGTTTCTCATGTGTGCTGGTGGAGGAGATTCTAAGACAAAGGGAGTGGAGATATTATGGGGTGGCCATGCATAATAGACAGAGAAAGATGGAGGGATTTACCCTGAGGCTCCTAAGACTGTACTGCTAAAGTGTGGGGGGGTCCTCAAATATTTCCACAATTTAGACTAAGTCACCTTTCTGTGATCAACTTTCTTTCCATGAAGCCTGTATTCCAGAAACTCTGGGAAGTCAGGCCAATAACTAGAAAGAACCGTCCCCACAAGAAACAGACTGGTTTTCTGGGCCATGTTCTGGGTCCTGGTGATTTGGATTACTGAGTGCCCACCTTGGAGCTGATGCTCAGGCAAGAGTGTCCCCAATAGGCGACAAGAGCTAGGAAGGGAGTGGCTGCTCTAAAGCATTTTCCCCTCAGCTCCTGGGAGTGGTGCTTGTTTTTCTCCTCCGTCTTGGTGCTTGTTTTTCTTCAATGAATGGCTATTCAAAACACTCTAGTTCTCTGTTATTCAGTTTTTATGCAGGTAAGAGTTATTTGAAATATTGAGCTATTGCTTTTAAGAAAAGCCAGGGTATTCTTAGCCACAGCAATTAGGCAAGAAAAAGAAATAAAAAGTATCTAAATTGGAAAAGAAAAAAGCAAAACTGTCAGTATTTGTGGAGGATATGATTTTATATATAGAAAACTCTGAAGACTCCATCAAAAAACTATTAGAAATAAAATAGGAAACAGAAAAGTTGCAGAGCACAAAATCAAACTACAAAAATCTGTTGTGTTTCTTTAGGGTAAAAATGAGCTAGCAGAAAGAGAAAGTAAGAAAACAATCACATTTACAATCATAACAAAAAGAATAAAACACTTAGGAAAAAATGTAACCAAGGAGGTCCAGGATCTATACCTTGAAAACTATGAGACATTTAAGAAAGAAATAGAAGACACTGGTGAGTGGAAAGATGTTCCATGCTCATATATTGGAAGAATTAACATTGTTAAAATGTCTGTGTTACCTAAAGCAATCTACGGATCCAGTGCAATCCCTATCAAAAATCCCAGGGATATTTTTTCACAGAAATAGAACAAAAAATTCTAAAACTTATTTCTTTGAATAGTCTAAACCTGACTATTCAAAGAAATCCTGAGAAAAAGAACAAAGCTGGAGGTATCACACTCTTTGATTTCAAAGTATATCACAAAGCCACAGTAATTCAAACAGCAGAAAATCAATACTCGATACTACAGAAAAACTCCTACATAGAAGAATGAAACAGAATTGAAAGCCCAGAAATAAACTCACACATAGAGGGATGACTAATATTTTGAGTGGAGCAAAGAACAGACAATAGAGAAAGGATAGTCTCTTCAATAAATGATGTTGAGAAAGCTGAAAAAGTCATATGCAAAAAAATAAAACTAGACTACTGTCTCACACTATACACAATAATCAACTCAAATGGAGTAAAGAGGAGTTCCTGTCGTGGCTCAGTGATAACGAAACTTACTAGTATCCATTAGGACATGCGTTCAATCCCTGGCCTCGTTCAGAGGGTTAAAGATCCGGTGTTGCCGTGAGCTATGGTGTAGGTCACACACACGGCTCAGATCCCACATTGCTGTGGCTGTGGTATAGGCTGGCAGGTGTATCTCCAGTTAAATTCCTAGCCTGGAAACTTCCATATGCCGTGGGTGCGGCCCTAAAAAGACAAGAGAAAAAAAAATGGAGTAAAGACTTGACTATAAGACCTGAAATCATGAAATTAATTGAAAAAAAAACACAGGCAGTGTGTTCTTTGACGTCAATCTTAGCAATATCATTCTAGATATGACTCCTCAGGCAAGGGAGACAAAAGCAAAAATAAATAAATGGAACTATAAAAACTGAAAACTAAACTGAACTGAAAACTTCTGCACAGCAGAGGAAACCACAAACAGAACAAAAAGACAGCCTACCAAATTGGAGAAGGTATTTGTAAATGATATAGCCAATAAGGGGTTAATATCCAGAATATATAAACAACTCATACAACTCAGCAACAACAAAAACAACCTGATTAAATAATAGGCAGAGGAGAGGGGAGATGCGAGGCCAATAGGCTGATGCAAAGATGTTCCACATCACAAATTATTAAGGAAATGCAATCAAAACTGCAATGAGATATCACATCTAGCACATTAAAATGGGTATTATCAAAACGGCAAGAAATAACAGGTGCTGAAGAGGATGTGGATAAAAGGGAACCTTTGTTTTATTTATTTATTTATTTATTTATTTATTTATTTATTTTATTGGCCGCACCTGTGGCATATGGAGGTTCCCGAGCTAGGGATCGAGCCACAGCCACTGTAGAAGCAACACCAAGTAGTTATGTTGTGAGCCACACGGGAAGTCCAAAGGGAACCTTTATACACTGTTGGTGCATGTATGATCCAGTTATCTCACTTCTGGGTATTTATCCAAAGGTTATGAAAACACCAATTTGAAAAGATACGTGCACCCTTATGTTCATTGAGGCATTGTTTACAATAGCCCAGATATGGAAGAAACCTGAGTGCCTGTCAACCAATGAATGAATAAAGAAAATATGGTGTATATCCAAAATGTAATACTACTTAGCCGTAAAAAGATAAAACTGTCTCATTTGTGACAGTGTGGATGGATCTTGAGGATATCATACTAAGTGAAATAAGTCAGAAAAAGACTATATGTTTTCACTCATATGTGGAGTATAAAAAACAAAATAAATGAACAACCTCCCCATAAAACCCCCACCCATGTAGATACAGACAACAGAGTGGTGATTACCAGAGGGAAAGTGGGGGGCGTAAAGGGGATCAACAGTATGCTGATGGATGGAAAGGAAATTTTGGGTGGTGAGCACATGGTAGCATATATAGAAATAGAAATAGAATGTTGTACACGTGAAATTTATATAATGTTATAAACCAATGTTGCCTCAATTAAAAAAAAAAACTGTAAAAAAGGGGGTGTGTGTGGAAAGCCAGAGTAATCAGTCCTCTGAATCGTACGTGATAGAAAATACAGATGGATTCTTCTCACCAGCAATAAGAAGTCTTCTGGGATTGGGTGGGCTTGTGTGCATTCCACAAGCTCACTGACGGTGGTTGATTTACGTTACAGTCAGGCCATTTGGCAGGACAAAGCAATTATTATTTTCAACATCTGCTGAACTTATCTCTTTCCTTAGTTCCAACCGGACCAAGGATATGTGTTAGAAATGGATATCCTTGACCGTCCTTTTGAGATCATGCACAGTACGCTAATTCCAACGTACAATGAAATAAGAAATATTCAAGATCATAAAGTTAGCCGGCTGCTTTATCTCTTACTTAAGTGGGTGTTTTCCTTTGCAAAGAAGCATTCTGTGGTCAATGACCATTTGGCTCTGTTTCCATGTCCCCATCGAATTCTCTGGACCCTGGCTAAACCAAACCCAGTGTGAACAAGTTATTGGCATTCTGTGGGAACCGGGGTCACAACAAAAGCTGCCTGTTTTCCTCAAAACACTCTGAATTCTCTGCCTAGGGCTGCAAGCTATGGGCAAAGGAGCACGAGGGTTGGCCCATAGCAAGAGTGGATAACAGGTCACACATGACCTATTCTGGCACTTACCAGGCAAGAACCAATATCTTAGATCAGAAATCCTCAGACTTCCTGGAGATCTGGGGACTCTCACAGGGTGGAAGGTGAAGTCTAAGGTGCTGGGTTAAGAACCGAGGAACATAAAAATGACTGAGAAGTTGTCGCATTTTGGGTATCCTACAATTGAGGCTAGGAGGTGGACATTAACATGAGAAAAATTTGTTGCACATCTACTATGTGCCAGGCACTAGGGCAACAGATAATAAGATGAGGGGTCTCTGTTCACTTGTAGCCCATAACCTGATGGGGAGACAGACATGTGAACAGAGAAGTGAATGCCAGGGGCACAAAGGATCAGAAATAGCTTCGTGGGGGAGGCGACAGGAAGGGACATATTCATTCCTTGAAAATGAATATGAATTTGTGACGCACATGAGAGAGGAAGGACATAGGGGTGGGGCGACAGGGAAGGAAAAGCACAGAAGCGTGGTAAGTTTATAAGGAATAATAGTAACGAGGACAACATCAGCAAACACTTATGTAGCCCCATCCTTGGATGGTTCTCTTAGGTCCACCGGCTCACTTAATCCCCACAACATCCTTGGCTACAGAGGAGATGGGGTTACTTACCCATGATCAGGGTTTTTTATTGGTAGAGCTGGGATTCAAACCCTGGCGGGCTGGCTCTGAATTTGTACTCTTTGCCACCACGCTGTGTCGCCATGTGGCCTGAGCATGCGACACAGAGGCTGAGGGAAGCCAGGTAGACAGGATTGGAATGCACGTTAGGGGTAGATGGTGGAAAGCTTTATCTGCCTAATGCTCAAGCCAAAATTTGCCCTGTAGCAGAGGATTCTGCACAGGAGGGTTTGCAACTGGATCCGTGCTTGGAAAAAAAGCACCTTGGCAGCTGTGACGCTGACCTAGGGCAGAAGGACCTGGAAGCTGGCTTCAGGCTACTGTAATTGTCCAGGTTACAGTGTGAAGTCTGAAAGGCAGGAGCCACGGGCTGGAAAGCACAAGAACGATTTAAGAGCTATTTAAAGTAAAATGACCAGGATTAGGAGAGCAGTTGAATGTGGTGCATCGAGGGGTGGTAACAAGAGTTGTCAGTGACCGAGAGACATGTAACTTGGGTCCATTTGCAGCTGCCAGCTCTGAACTGCTGCTCGGGGCTTGTGGAATGTGGGGGATATGCTCCTCCATTGAGATGCAGCTCCCCCCCAGGCTGTCCCAGTTGTGGACCAGTCCGTTCCCTTCAGTGCCGCAGACAGCAGGCTGCAGAAATAACAAAGCAGAGACATGAAAGGAACACAGAGAAATCATAGTACAGGACTAGCCGTGCCCTCTCATAGGGGGTCTCAAGCTCTTCCTACTGCCAAGTCTGCTTAACCCAGAATCCTCCTTCCTCAGGCCCCGGGGCGCCCAAATCTCCATTTATTCCCAACCAAAATGTGAAAATTTAGTTTGCGTCATTACAACTTCTGCACCCTAGGAACATTTTACATCTGCTGGCAGTGCAGTTATGTCTTCATTGCCTTGACCTCTCCTTCCAGGCTAATTTCTGGGCCTCATCTTTGCATACTCCGGAGGCTCATTAAAACATTTTTTCAAACAAAAGAACAGTCTTCTCCCAAAGATGAATTTTGCTGCCACCACTAGAATGCAGAAACAGCTGCAGGCATCTTTGAAAACTGCAACGTTTTCATTCCTCCCATAATATTTAAATATTGCAAAAAGGCCAAGAATGAAGACTCTTAAATTTATCTAGTGTCTCGATGAACAAATATTTATTGAGGGAGGATGAGGGTCAATCTTCTTGCTAAAGGCAGTGAAAAAAGCCGAAATTATTAAATTAGTCTGTTGTGTTTGAGGCCTAAGCCAGCTCTTGCTCAGGCTCTGCACCCCGTCCCCAAGGCCTCGAAAATCTGTTCTTGCAACTGGCTGAAGATGATCCTGGATTCCTGGTACCCACTCCTACCATCTCCCCCAATACACACACCTGGCAAAAGGAAACATAAATCTTCTGAGCAGAAGATGTCATCATTGGAGACCAAGTTATGCCTATAAACAATTTTTTTAATGCAACATTCAACATCAAATCAAAGTTAACCGAGCGTCAGGGTAAACTTGGTAATATGACTGACATCCATCAGAAAAAAACAGAAAATAGAAACACAGAAGCTTAGATATTAACATTATCAGACAGAGTTAAAATAGTTATTCATGCACTTGTTCTAGGCCTTAGGGGATAAAACAGTGAGCAAAAAAACCCACATAATCCCTGCCCTCATAGTGCTTTATAGTCTCCTGGTGGAGACAGACATTAATCAAATAAATCACCCTGTGGTACATGGACGGCAAAAATGGGCCCGGTTCTGAATGTGAAATGGTATAGCTGTTGTGGAAAACAGTATGAAGTTTCCTAGGTAAGTTAAAAATAGAAATATCACGTAACCCAGCAATTCCTCTTCTGGGTACATGGTCAAAAAAATTGAAAGCAGGGTCTCAAAGAGGTATTTGTACACCCTTGTTCATAGCAGCATTATTCACAATAGCTACCCAAGTGTCCACCTACAGATGAATGGATAAACAAAATATGGTATATACATATAGTGGAACATTATTCAGCCTTAAAAATGAAGGAACATTTGCAATATGCCACGACATGAGTGAATCTTGAGAACATTAGGCTAAGTGAAATAGCCAGTCACACACACAAAAAGACACTGAATGATTCTACTTATATGAGTGAAATATTTAGAGAAGTAAGAATCAAAAAGACAGGAGTTCCTGTCGTGGCTCTGTGGTTAACAAGTCCGACTAAGAACCATGAGGTTGCAGGTTTGATCCCTGGCCTTGTTCAGTGGGTTAAGGATCCGGCATTGCTGTGAGCTGTGGTGTAGGTTGCAGATGCGGCTCGGATCCCGCGTTGCTGTGGCTGTGGCGTAGGCCAGTGGCTACAGCTCTGTTTAGACCCCTAGTCTGGGAACCTCCATATGCCGTGGGTGCGGCCCTAAAATGATAAAAAAAAAAAAGAATCAGAAAGACAGAAAGTAGAATGGTGGTTGCCAGGGGCTGGGGGGAGGCGAGAAGTGGAAGTTACTGTTCAGTAGGTATAGAATTTTAGTTTTATAAGATACATTGTAATTTTAAAGTCATTGGGGATGGATGATGGCAAGGGCTACACAAAACTTGTCACTCACAAATACCTCTGTGGTTTGCAGATTATTGTGATCTAAAAACAATGGAGACCCAAAAGGCTCAGGAACTTTGACCTTCTCCCTAACTGCCTAAAAGAATTGAGACAGAGGGCCCTTTCCTGGACTAGAGCTGTCACCACAAATACTTGCAGGGATTATGGGCTTGGTATGGTGGGGGTAGTTTTTAGAGATCAGAGTCCACTCTGTGTCCTATTGTCTCTGCAGGGAGCAGAAAACATTTATTTACCAAACATTTAATATTCCATCTCCCTGTGGCCTTTTTTTTTTCTTTTTTTTAAAGACCAGCACCTGCAGCATATGGAGGTTCCCAGGCTAGTGGTCTAATCGGAGCTACAGCTGCCGGCAGATGCCACAGCCCCAGCAATGCCAGATCTGCAAGTCTGCGACCTACACCACAGCTCATGGCAACGCCGGATCCCTAACCCACTGAGCAAGGCTCAGGGACTGAACCTGCAACCTCAAGGTTCCTAGTTGGACTCATTTCCACTGTACCACGACGAGAACTCCTCCATCTCCCTATGAATTGCCTTCCCCTCATTTGAAGTCCCAGACCACTACCCCTACAGCCTCCGTTGTCTTTATCTGAAAATAGTATTAGAACTGAGGGGTTTGGCCAGTTGAGCAAATTACTCAGTTTTTCTAGATCTCTCCCACGCACATGTGTTGTTAAACCTTTTTGTGATTTTTATCCTGTTGATCTGTCTCCTGTAAATTTAATTCTTAGATGAGCCAGAAGAACCTAGAAGGGGAGAGGAAAATTTCTTCCTCTCCAGCAAGGAAGAGATGCTCTTATAGAAATGTACTCAAATTATAAATCTTTTCTGGATAGGTAGTCCTTTTTATGTCCTACATCTTAAGCTTTTCTCCACCCTGATACTATGAAGATTAAAACTGAGCAGGATCCTGCAGAGCTCCTGTGCACAAAAGCCTTTCTGTGTCCCCCATTTCTTGTTTTTAGGAAAGAGGCCTCATTCAGCCTCCATGACCTGCCCTGATTTTCAAAGGGCACCTTCAAACAGTTGTTAATCAGGGAAGGGAGGGGCTGCAGAGAAAAGTGCCGCGGAGTCAAGAAACAACCGTTCAGGAGTTCCCATCGTGGCTCAGCGGTAAGGAATCTGTCTAGTATCCATGAGGACATGCGTTTGATCCCTGGCCTTGCCCAGTGGATTAAGGGCCTGGTGTTTCTGTGAGCTGTGGTGTAGGTCGCAGGCTCTGATCCTGTGTTGCTGTGGCTGTGGCGTGGGCCGGCAGCTACAGTTCCGATTTGACCTCTAGCCTGGGAACCTCCATATGCTGCACATGTGGCCTTTAAAAGACAGAAAAAAAAATGTAAAAAAGAGAAGAAAGGAACAGCAGTGTAGCCTTAGGACAGGGCCCTGGTTTCTTCTCAAGGAATATGCATAATATCTTTGAGTTCTTCTGCAGAACTAAATCCCTCAAAAATGCAAGATGTTATGAAGCATTCTTTATTCCAGGACCACCAGAACCAGTCCTGGGGCCACTAAACACCAACTATGAAGAAGAATACAAGCTAGCATCTACCCTGATCCTTATCTGTGGCCCTATTTTCCACTCCCAAACTATAAAACCACTTCCTATTCTCCCCCAAAAGAGAGCAGTCTTTAAGGCATTAGCCTGCTGTGGCCTCCTTTGTCGGGGAAATCAGTAAAGCTATTTTTTTCTCCTTTACCCAAAACTCTGTCTCCATGTTTCTATTTGGCCCCGGTGGACAGAGATTGAGTTTTGCCAATAAGATCTTCTCCTAGATCATCTTCTAATAGTGCTGTTGTTGCCTTTTTCATTTAGATCCCCAGTCCACGTGTAATTCATGTTTTGTGCCCATTAGGAGGGATGGATCCAGTTTGATTTTTTTTCTCTATGAATATCCAATTAACTAAGTACCATTCATTCAAAAAACTATTTTCTCCAATTCTCTTCAATATTGTTATCTCTGTAACAGGTCATCAATCATTTGTGTGTGTGTTTGTGCGCGTGTGCGTGTGTGTGCATGTTTGTGTGCTGAGTGTATATTTCTTGGCTCTCTAATCTTTTCGGTAGGTTTATCTAATCTTGTACCAATACCACACTCTCTTCATTAACACAGGGTTATAATAAGCCCTGATATCTCATAGAGTAAGTTTTCACACCTTGTTCTTCTTTACAAGTGACATAGATATAGACATAGGCATTTCCAAATAATTTTTAGAACTGGCTGGCCACAAAATTAACACATTGGAATTCTGGTTGGAATTGTATTCAATCTATAGATAAGTTTGGTGACAACTGACATCTTTAGGATATTTAGTCTTCTATCCATGCACATAGCACATCACTTCCATTAATCATTATTTCTGTAAACAAACCACCCTCAGACCTAGGGCTTAAAAAAATCAGTAACTTATTATAGTTCCTGGTTCTGTGGGTTGGCTGTGCTGTGAGGTCCAGGATGGCCTCAGTCATGCATCTGGCTGTTGGTGCAGGCAGGCATCAGTTGGGGTGTCTTGGTTCTCCCCCACAGCTTCTTACTCTCTGGTATGCCAGCAGTGGTTTTTGTTGGTGGTGGTGGTGGTGTTTTTTAACAGAGCAGCCTCAGGATGGTGCTCCGAGAGTTCTATGCTCTGAAACTCACCCAGCATCATTTCTATCAATGTTCTGTTGGGCGAAGAAAATCAGAGGGCCACTCAGATTTGAAGGGTGGGGAAAAGAGACCCTACCTCTTAATGAAAAGAACTATAAAGAATTTGTGGAATACTGGAGTTCCCGTCATGGCGCAGGGGTTAAGGAATCCGACTAGGAACCATGAGTTTACAGGTTTGATTCCTGGCCTTGCTCAGTGGGTTAATGATCTGGTGTTGCCGCGAGCTGTGGTGTAGGCCGGCAGCTACAGCTCCGATTAGACCCGTAGCCTGAGAACCTCCATATGCCATGGGGGCAGTCCTAAAAAAGCAAGAAAAAAAAAAAATGGAAGAAGAAGAAAGAAAAAAGAATTTATGAAGTATTTAATATCTCACTTCATTCTTAAATTTGTCTTTTTTTTTTCTCATGTTATTGTATTCAGAAGTCTTGTATCTGCTCGTTGGCTTTACTTCTAATTATCTGATTTTTTGATGCTATTTGTGCTATCTTTTTTCTTTTGTAAACAACTAGATTTTAGTGAAATATAAATACAGCAAAATGCCTCCATTTTAAATGTTCAATTTGATGAGTTTTGACAAATATTTACATCTGCATAACATCCACAACCACAGTTAGGATTAAGAACATCTCCACCATCCCCAGTATTCTTCATATCCTTTGCAGTCAATCCCCTTGGCCTCAGGTAGTCACTAATCTGCTTTTTATTCCTATAGAATTTTCTGCTTTTTGGGATATCTTAGAAATTGAAAGATGCATTATATATTACTTTGTGCCTGTATTTTCTTACTTGGTACAGTGTTTCTGAGATTCATTCATGCTGTTGTATGTATCAGTAGCTCATTATTTTTTATTCCTGAGTATTATTCCGTTGCATGGATATGCCATGGTTGTTAACGCATTCTCCAAATGATGGACATTTGATATTGGATTGGCTTGTTTCCAGTTTCTAGCCATTACGAATAAAGCTGCTATAATATTTGGTTGCAAATAGCATATATTTATATTTACTACATATAAATATAAAATAATGAGCAGTAGAATAATTGGGTTGCAGGGTAGTATATATCCAATTTTTATAGTAAAGTAACTATTTTCCAAAATAGGTGTATCATTTTATAGCCCCATCAACTGGGTATAAGAGTTCCAGCTGCTCTGTGTCTTTGCCAGCCCTTTGTATTTTCAATTTCTTCATTTTTTCCTTGAATCTCAGATTATTCATCTAGGATCACTTACCTTCTGCTTTAAGTACAACCTATAGAATTTCTCTTAGTGTGGATTCTTTGTTTTTGTTTACTTGAAAATGTTTTTATTTTGCCTAGATTTTGAAAGACATTGTCATTGGCTCTATAATTCTAGTTTTCACAATTTTTTTTTCAGGCCACTAATGATATGATTTTATAGTTTTTTTTTTTTGGTTTTCATTGTTGCTAGTAAGGAGTCAGCTGAGGTTTTTTTTTTTTTAAGTAATAAGCCTTTTTTCTCTGATTACTTTTGAGGTTTTCTTCCCCTTTGTCTTTGATGTTTGGCAGTTTCATTATGACATGTCTCACTGTGTATTTATTTTTAATCTATCTTACGTAGGATTTGTTTGGCTTCTTGAGTATATGGATTGGTTGTTGGGTGATTGTGGTCTGGTTGTTGTATGGTTTGTCAACTCTGGAAAATTATTAAGCATTTCCTCTTGAAATATTTCTCTGACTCATTTTCTCTCTTCCTTTTCTCTCTGGAACAGGAAATATTTAACATGCAGTACACCAGTTTTCTATCCTTTATTTCTCTTAACCTATTGAATATATCTTTTATACTTTTGTCTCTGCATGTTGCAACGTGGATACTATCTTTCAACTTACCTTCTAATTCATTTAATTATCATTTTAAAATATCAAATCCTAATGTGTCTAAGTATGAGTTATTTTATATTGGTTATACATATGTTAATTTTAGATATTTTATATTTTCTTTCTCAGAAATTTTGCCTCTTTTTCAATCTTCTAAAGTCACTCTACGTTTTTATCTTTCAAGGTATTCTATATTTTTCTCTTTCCCACCTGTGTCTTATACATGGAGTCTTTTATTTAAAAAAATTATCATAATTTTCTTAGAGTTTTCTGATATTTCCAATGCAAGAAGTACATGTGGGTCTTTTTCTATTATCTGTGGTGTCTGCTAATTTTACTCATGGCATATTGATTCTTTTTTTAACTTTTTTATTTGCCTAAGCTTTGTAAAAATGTTTAATTTTTTTTATTGAAAGGATGATTCTTTAAATTCAATAGTGCTTGACAATTTTCAAGGCACACTGAGTCTTTATACTCTTGTTTATCTAAAAGTATGTGTTTTTCAGTGTCCGAAGATGAAACCATAGACAGAAAATGGCAAATTTTTTCTGTAAAAGATCATATAAATATTTTAAATTTGCAGGCCATGTACTGTCTATGTCACTCCTTCCCCACATCTTCCTTCTCCTCCTTCTAACAATCTTTCAAATATATAAAATTTATTTTTAGCCTGTGAGTCTTACAAAAACAGGCTGTGGCCTTAATTTGACCCATGGACTATCATTTGCTAATCTCCGGGCTAGGATGTATTTCTCTAAATGGTTTGGTGTTTCTTTCAGGTGTCGTGGGCACTATTATCATGAGGCTTTTTAAATTAAATTTATTGGCTTATTTTTTTTTTTAATGAACCACTTGGGTGATATAAATTAGGGCTTCCAGTACATGGGGGCTGCTTCACCTTCACCTTGAGGAAGTAGCCCTTTAGGAGTCCTGCTGGGTATGTGAGGGTTTCCAATAAGACACCTTGCCTTAGGAATCCTTTGGTTTCTAAGCTCTTGCCCTCAAAGCTGTCAAAAAGTTCAAGTGTTGCCAAAGTTCAAGTGTGCCAGGATTTGAAAATGCCTTTTTTTGTGTGTATTTTTAGGGCTGCTCTTGCGGCATATGGACTAGCTAGCGGTCATATTGGACCTGTAGGGGCTGGACTACACCACACACCACAGCCACAGCAATGCCAAGTAAGAGCTGCATCTGCAGTCTACAGCACAGCTCGCAGCAGTATAAGATCCTTAAGCCACTGAGCAAGGTCAGGGGGCCAGGGATTAAACATGAGTCCTCATGGATACTAGTTGGGTTCATTAACTGCTGAGCCATGACGGGAACTCCGAAAATCCCCCCCCCCTTTTTTTTTTGTCTTTTTGTTTTCAGAGCTGTACCCAAGGCATATGGAGGTTCCTAGGCTAGGGGTCTAATCAGAGCTGTAACCTCTGGCCTAACGCCACAGCAATGCGGTATTGGAGCCGTGTCTGTGACCTACACCACAGCTCATGGCAACGCCGGATTCTTAACCCACTGAGAGAGACCAGGGATCGAACCCGCATCTTCATGGATGTTAGTGGGATTCATTAACTGCTGAGCCATGGCGGAAACTCCCAAAAATACCTTTTTAAAATTGAGGTTTCAGTGCTTCACTTACTTGCCTGCGTTCTTACAATTCCTTTAGTTTTGGCCTAATAATTCCTTACTTTACTTGGTGGTGCTGCAGTGCTCTTAAGAAATTTTTAGAAATGTTTCGCTTATGACTTTTGGTTGTACATAGCAAGAACAACAGTCCGAACAATCTAGCCTGCTATAATGGAGACAGAAGTGTTAAATGAGATAATTTTATTTTATTCTAAAAATTGTATCAAATGGCTTTGATGGGGAAAAACGATCTTCTGAGAGACAATTTAAATTCATTTTGTTCAGTTATGTTAGTCAGTGGTAAAGCGAAACATCCTATTTTAAAAAGAGTTGAGTACAGCAAATGATGCTCAGTTGAAAAAAATTAATGTGAATTTAAGAACTTATAAAGAAATGCCTTTCAAGATTTGTTAATAAAAGTGGCCTAACAGTAGCCAAAATACTTTTCCATCAAGAAATCTCAACAGAATACCCAGATTTTGTTCTCTAGCATCATTCTCCACTTAAGAAAGTAGGTGATACCAGAATGATCCTGGAAAGGCTTCTAGAAGCAAGGATAACTTGAAATATGTTTGATAACAAGAATTAAAAAGGATCCTAAGTCTTTTCAGATTGTGACAATTTGAGCATCAGGTATACAAATAATTAGGGAGTTTCCTGTGGCCTAGGGGTTAAGGATTTGGGGTTGTCACTGCTGTGGTATGGGTTCATTTCCTGCCCTGGTAATTTCTACATGCCACACGTGCAGCAAAAAAAAAAAAAAAAAAAAGAGGGAGAGTGAATACAAATAATTATTATGGTTGTAATTATTTGAAATAAATAAACTACATAGAAGTCTATGTGTTTTTAATGATACTCAAAATAGAAAAGTTAATGAAAATGTACAAAAAGTAGTTGTAATATAAAAAAAGGGATGGATGGAATTGGATATGCCTGATTTTCCATTACTTTAAATAAATGGAAGAATCATAATACAGATTTGGGTGCTTTTTAAACAAGTTGTATTATTAAACAAATATAATTAGGGTTTTAATCTAAGAGAGGGAGAGCAAACATAAACAAGCCAATGAGGCAAGAATCCTGGAAAAAATCAGAACGGTACCAAGAACAAGAAGGCCTGTTGGGAGTTCCTGTTGTGGCTCAGCAGTAACAAACTGACTAATATCCACGAGGATGCAGGTTCCATCCCTGACCTTGCTGGGAGGAGCAGTTTTCATTTTTCCCTTTATACCTATGTTTGATCTTTTATGACTGTGCATCACCTTTGCAAGAAAAGACACAGATTTGAGGGGAAATCTGAAAAAGAGGAAGCATTAAATGGTTAAATGTCATCACAGGAAATACGACTAAGTGCCAAAAGTCATACTTCAAATTACTGCAGGAGTGCCTGTGGGATACTTCAAAATACTACAGGCGGAGGGACGGGCAATCGGCATGGAAGTAGGTGAGGGAGGCCCAAGGAGAAGCAAAGAGATTACATGCAAAGAACCTGAATATAAGATTCTGTGCACAATCTGATTCTAGTGAAAGGTGTGCTGCACATAATGTATATCTATATAATCTGTCTATACAGATAAATGCACACAAATATACAGGAAAGTCATACCCCCAAATGTTATTAACCGTGTTTAGCTCTCTGTGTGAGGTATGTGCTTTGCTTTGCTTTATTTATGTTTGTATTTTCCAAGTGTTCTATAAAACATCCTTGGTTTTATCTTATTTTCTAGTCCAATAATTAAAAATAAAAGAATAGATGATGCTTAAATAGGTGGGAAAGAATGTGGGTGGGGCAGGCAGATGGATGGACAGATAAGACTCTGGGGGAGACCCAAGCACAGGTGCGAAAGGTGCCACTTCACTATCCTTCCCCCAAGTCTCTAGAGGCAGGTGGTCGGGGAGTGGGGCACCTGCTATGTGCCAAACCCTGAGCCTGGTGCTTTGTTTCGTAACTCCCTGAATCCTCAGATTGTTCCTGGCCCCCGGGTAGGTATTATCATCTCCAGGATAGGAGTAGGAGTTCAGGAAGCTGTGTTCCAGCTTGATGTGAGGGCAATGGCCGATTAACTTGGAAGTTTAAAGTGATGCATCAAGATACATTTCATAGCGAGAGGCCAGTTGAAGAAGTTCATTTTCAAAGACAACGTAATAAGACTGGTTTGATGACTCATGCTGTCTTCACCCACATCAAGGGTTCTAAAAGGCCAGACTGTGGAACCGTTGGTAGAGAAGATTTTTAGAGAGATATAGGTGTGCTTTAAGTGGCCCACCAATGCCAAGGGGAGAGCCAGGGACAGCAAAGAATAACGAATGGTCAAATATCGGGAATGGTCAGCCCCAGTGGGGAGAAGCGTTGATCACAGGTATGGTGGAGCATGGTCAGAGCTTGCTGGTAATAAAAATTAGGTCAACATTTGATAGGTTTTATTATGACTTTTAAATTCTCTACAGTCACTGCACCTCCCATTGACACAGCTGCGGTGAAATGCTCCCCCAACCCCTCATCTTAGTAAGCAGCTGCTGGGGCAATCTCTGCTTTCCTTGAGGTAAGAGGGAAGGGCTATTCAGACACGTAGTTTATACCCCCACCCTTTGGGGAGGGGCAGTAGGGTCTGATTCCCACCTGAGACATCTACAGGGAAGTGGAAGGACCGGGCTGCTCAGCGGTGACCGATGAGAGGACAGAGGCGCACGCACGAGGTGAACCCCCCACCTCCCACCGTGCCATCAAGGCAAAGGATGTCCGGGCATTTTGCAGAGACTGGCTTGGGGCACAAGCGGCAGCAGTGGAATCAAGGTAAGTCCCATCTGAGAGGTTCGCTGGAGTCACAAACATGCCAGGGACATTGGACCAAGAGAATGTCAGGTGAGGGTCCCCCCATCCTTGAAGGAACCACAGAAACACCCATGAAAGGAAGGGTCAACTTTAAACATTTGTCAGCCTCAGAGAGCCCGGAGGCAGCATGCACAGTGCCCTTCAAATAAGAACCTTCCTCCCTCCCCGCCCCTGTGGCCCCCCCACCCCGACCCTGCAGCAGGAGTCAGTTTTAGCTGTTTAGTGAGTAGGGGAGGGAGAAAATGGAAAGAAGCTGGGGCTTTCTCACAGCAGCTGGTCTGAGCCAGGCAGAGGGGGCGTGAGGAGCTGTAAGGCTGAGTAGATGTGGGAGAGTTGATAATTACGCCAGACGGAGGGGGTGGTGTTAGTGATGGATGGGGGACCTTGTATTACCCAAGAGTGGCCAGAACCTGAAGGAACAGCGGAAACACAAATCCAGTTGCTGTTGCCACAAGTTCTGCTTGTTCAACACAGTTACATAAAGAACTTTCTAAAAGTGAGAGCTCTTTACTCCCCTGGGTCCTAAGTGCCAAGAGCGCAGGGTTGCACACACACACACCCTCCCCCGGGTTGCACCCCCCACCCCATCGTCTTGCTCATCACTGCATCTTCAACAGCCTCGTGTCTGGCGCATTCCCTAAATATTTGCTGAAGGAATTGACAGATATTAATAAAGCTGAGCAGGCTGCAGCGGGAAGGGGTGAGTTTCTTGTGATGGGAAGGACGGAAGCAGGTGGTCCCTGAGGAGGACTGGCAGAGGAGGGCCCTGCTTCACTTGGAAGACCTGCCAGATGGTGCTGTTGCTTCCTTCCTGCCTCCTATTTTCCTCGCTCTCAGCTCTGGCACGGGCTTCCTCACCTTGCCAATAAGGAGTTAACACCTCAGTCCAGGATAAGCTCAGGGTTTCAGAAAGGGGGTGCGTTTTTTGTTTGTTTGTTTTTTGCTTCTGCTCTTGCATTTTAGCAAAAATAGAATTATCGAGCACAGTGCAAATCTCTGTGCTTGGTGTTTACACATATTATCTCTTGTCCTTGGAACGAACCTGAAAAGCAGGTATTATTTTTAATCTTTAACCTCCAAGAGGTTAAGTGATTCACTCAAGGCCACTGATCCAGCTAGTAAGTCGCCAAGGTGGGATTCGAATACAGGATGCTGCTGCTGAGGAGATGGGGTGTGGGACCTCTGATAATCTCTCCTTGTTTATGAGGTGGGAAGCTTTTGCAGGCACGTGGGCCAAAAAGTTCCGATGGTTTTGGGGGGGAAATCATGTGTGATCTTAGGACTGGAGGAGGCAGGGTTGGCGAGGCAAGAAGCCATGCATCTAGAGGGCTTTGGGGCCAAGGAAAGGAAAGATGTGGCAGGGTTCAAATGCCAAGCCCCTTATCTGCCCTTGCAAGTAGGCACTGGGGCACGTGGTCAGTGTAGACTTGGGGCTGTGAGCCAAAGACCACAGTGTGTATTTGGATCTAGGTCGGTTTTGAGGAGCTGGTCCATGGGTTTCTCTAGACCAGAGGAAGCATGTCCGTGGATACCAGGGGCACCCCACTGGGATGGATTTGGGGTGAAGATACCATTGTAGTCAAATACATCTACTTTTGTTTTTCAAGCCTTTTCCTTGAAGAGTAACTTACCGCATGCATGCCCAAGTCCTAAGGGTACGGTTCAGCGACTCAGCCGAAAGTGCATGCTCTTGTGTGGCTACCATGCAGGGCAAGAAACAGAACATAATGAACACCACAGCCTCCCAGCCCTGACTCTCCTGGCACTCCCTAATCCCTCACCCCCAAAAGTCACCACTGTTCTGCTTTTTAATACCAGAGATAGCTTTGCTTGTTTTTTAAAAAAAAAAAATTAAAAAATTTAAATACATTTTTTAAAGGTTGCACTCCATTTGCAGCTGTTACAAAATATTGGCTCTATCCCCCATATTGTATAATATGTCCTTATAGCCTGTCTTACACCCAGTAGTTTGTACCTCCCACTCCTCTACCTTATATCGTGCCCCCCTCCAGTGACAACCACTAGTTTGTTCTCTAGATCTGTGTGTCTGCTTCTTTTTTGTTAAATTCACTAGTTAGTTGTATTTTTTAGATTCCACATATAAGTGTTAACGTACAGCATTTGTCCTTCTTTAACTTACTTCATTTAGCTTAATGCACTCCAGCTTCATCCATGTTGCAGCAAATGGCAAAGTTTCATTCTCTTTTGGCTGAGTAGAATTCCACCAGATATACCCTACATCATCTCTATCCAATCATCTGTTGATGAACACTTAGGTGTCCATACCTTGACAATTGTAAATAATGCTGCTATAAACATTAGGGTGTGTTGGAGTTCCCGTTGTGGCGCAGCAGAAACGAATCCGACTAGGAACCATGAGGTTGTGGGTTCGGTCCCAGGCTCCACTCGGTGGGTTAAGGATCCGGCTTTTCTGTGAGCTGTGGTGTAGGTTGCAGATACAGCTCAGATCTGGTGTTGCTGTGGCTCTGGAGTAGGCCAGCAGCAACAGCTCCGATTAGACCCCTAGCCTAGGAACCTCCGTATGCAGTTGTGTGGCCCTAAAAAAGACAAAAAAAAAAAAATTAGGGTATGTGTATCACTTCACATTAGTGTTTTTGTTGCCCAGGAATGGAATTGCTGGATCACATGGTAGTTTTATTTTGTTTTTTGAGAATCTTCCATACTGTGTTCCATAGTGGTTGTGCCAATTTACATTCTCACCAACAGTGTATGGGGGCTCCATTTTCTCCACATTCTCGCCAACATTTGTTGTGTTCTTTTTCATTTTTTCTTTCTTTCTTTTTTTTTTTTTTTTTGTCTGTTTTAGGGCAGCACCTGCATCACATGGAGTTTCCCAGGCTAGGGGTTGAATCAGAGACATAGCTGCTGGCCTACACCTACACCACAGCTCACTGCACTGCTGTATCCTCAACCCACTGAGCAAGGCCAGGGATTGAACCTGCATCTTCATGGATGCTAGCCAGATTGATTTTCCACTGAGCCATGACAGGAACTCCATATTTGTGTTCTTTTTGATGATATTTTGCTTGGCTTTGAAATTCAAATACAGGGAATCACATAATATGTATTTTTTGGGGGGTGACTAGCTTTTTTTTTCAGCATTATGTCTATAAGACTCATTTAGGCTGTTGTGTATCATTTGATAATTTTCACATCTATAGTAAGACTTTGAGCGGTTTTATTTTTCCTTCTTTCTATCACTAAACATTTGTTTTTTTCCAGCTTAAGGCTATGACTAATAGTGCTATAGCCATTTTTGTACATGTCTTCTGGTATGCATATGTACGTGTTTTTGTTGTGTATGCCAGGCAATGGAATTGTTGGGTCCTGATATATACATGTGTCCAACTTTACTAGAAATTGCTAAATACTGTTCAAAAATGATTACACCAGTTTACACATTCCCAGCCAGCATATGAGAGTTCTAGTTTTCTCACATCTCTGCTAATACGTGGTAATAGTTCTTTTTAATTTTAGCTACCCTGGTGAGCATATAGAATAATCTCTGAGATTTTAATTTGTATTTCTCAGATGACTAAAGCAGTTGAACATCTTTTTAAAGGTTTATTAGGGGCCATTTGTTTATCTTCTTGTGAAGTGGCTTTTCAAGTTTCTTGCCCAGCTTTTTATTATGCTGTCTGCCTTTTTCCTTATTGATTTGTAAGAATTCTTAAGTTATTATTATTATTTTTAAATAGATTTTATTACATTTAGAGTTGTACAACGATCATCACAACCAAATTTTATAGCATTTAGAATTCTTAAGTTATTAGTGATGTGAGGTCTTTGTCATTTCCATGTTCTGTAAATACCTTCTCCCACCTACTGGTTTACCTTTTCATTCTTTTAATGGCATTTTCTGGGGAATGAAAGTTACTAATTTAAAAAACTGTTTGGATAAAAATGTACACACCATATTTATTACTTTAACCATTCGTAAATGTGTAATTCAGTGGCATGCATTTGCAATGTTGTGTAACAATCACCACTGTCTACACTCAAAGCTTTTTCAACATCGCTGATAAAAACTTTGTACTCATTAGACAGTAAATCCCCCTCTCCTTTCCCTCAGCCCCTGACAATCTCGTTACACTTTTTGCCTCTATGAATTTGCCTGTTCTGGGCACCTCATGTAAGTGGAATTATGCAATAGTTGTCCTTATCCATTTGGCTTATGACACTAAGCACAAGTTTTCAAGGTCATATATACACATATACCACATTTTGTTTATCCATTAATCTTTTGATGGACACTTGGGTCATTTCCACTTTTTGGCCCTTGTGAATAATGTTGCTATAAATGTTGGTGTACGAATAATGGTTTAAGTTCTTACTTTCAATTCTTTTGGATATATATACCTAGGGGTAGAATTGTCAGGTCCTGTGGTATTTCTATATTTAACCTTTTGAGGAACTGCTGGATAGGTATCCATGGTGATTGCACTACTTTACATTCCTACCAGCAGTGCACGATGGTGCAAATCTCTCTACATTCTCACAGTGCTTTCCTCCCTCCCTTCCTCTCTTCCTTCTTCTTCTTCTTCTTTTTTTTTTTGTTTGTTATAGCTGTCCTAGTAAGTTTGAAGTGGTATATCATTGTGGTTTTCATTTGCATTTACCAGTGCAGTCATTTGCATCATGATGAATGATATCGAGCATTAGTTCATATGCTTACTGACCATCTGTGTATCTTTAGAGAAATGCCTATTTAAATCCTTCGTTCATTTTTGAATTGGGTTGTTTGTTTTTGTCGTTAGTTTTAGGAGTTCTTTATATATTCTGGATATTAATCTCATCAGATATATGATTTGTAAATATTTTCTCTCATTCTATAGGTTATTTTTTTTCCTTTCTTCCCTTCTTTCTTCCCCTTTCTTCCCTTCTTTCTTCCTCTCTTTTTTCTCTTTCTTTCTTTCTTTCTCTCTCCCTTTCTTTCTCCCATTCTCTCTCTCTCTCTCTCTCTCTCTTTCTTTCTTTCTCCTTTCTGACTACACCCGTGGTATGTGAAAGTTCCCGGCCCAGGGATTGAACCTGAGCCACAACAGTGACAATGCCTCCTCCTTAACCTCTAGGCCACCAGGGAACTCTTTGCTTTAAATTTTTTTTAATTTAAAAATTCTTTATTGTTAAGCACTGCTAACCATCACCTGAACCTTTAGCAAGACGTAATTTTTTACAATAGTTAATATATTTTTTAAAGATTTTTTTTGTGTGTGTGGCCACTTTCGTGGCATATGGAAGTTCCTAGGCCAGGAATCAAGACCACACCACAGCAATGACCCAAGCTGCTGCAGTGACAGTGGTGAATCCTTAACCCACTGAGCCACAGGAGAACTCCCTTCTTTCTTTATAGTATCTTTTGATGCATAGAAATTCTTAATTTTGATAAAGTCCAATTGATCTCTTTTTACTTATGTTGCCTGTGCTTTTGACTTCATATCCATAAGATCTGCCAAATGCAATATCATGAAGATTTTCTCCAATTTTTCTTCTAATAGTTTAATTATTTTTAACTTTTACACTTAAGTCTTTGACCCATTTTACTTAATTTTTGTACATGGTATAAGATAAGGGTCCACCTTCATTCTTTCGTATGTGGGTATCCAGTTTTCCCAGTACTATTTGTTGAAAAGGTTGTCATTTCCCCATTGAGAGGTCTTAGCCCCCTTGTCAAAAATCCTTGACTATACACATGAGATTTTATTTCTGGGCTCTCTATTCAATTCCATTGGTATATATTTATGCCTGTCCTTATGCCAGTACTATACTGTTTTAATTCCTGTAGCTTTGTAGTAAGTTTTGAAGTCAGGAAATGTCAATCCTACTTTATTCTTCTTATCAAGATTGTTTTGGCTATTTGAAGCCCTTTGCAATTTCATATGAATTTGAGTATTTTTTTTCCATTTCTGTGAAAAACATTGTTGGAATTACCATAGGGATTGGATTGAACCTGCAGATCACTTTGGATATTATTGACATCTTAACAACATTAAGTCTTCCTAATCATAAATACAGAATGTCTTTTCAATTGTTTACGTCTTCTGTGCTTTCTTTGAGCAATGTTCTATGGTTTCCTGCATATGGATATTTCACTTCCTTGTTAGACATATTCCTAAAATGCTTTTGGATATAATTTAATTCTTTAGATGCTATTGTAAATGAAATTGCTTTCTCAAATTCCTATGTGACTCTTCATTGTTGGTATATAGAAACACAACCAACTCTTTTGTGTTGTTGTTGTACCTTGCTGTACCTTACTTGTTGAATCTATTCATTAGCTCTAGAAATTTGCTTGTGTATTCTTTGTGATTTTATGTCTATGGGATCATGTCATTTGTTAATATAGTTTTAGCTCTTCCTTCCCACTTTGAGTGTCTTTCATTTCTTTGTCTTATCTAATTTCCCATGTAATGCTGAACTGCAACAGTGCAAGTAGGCATCCTTGTTCTACTGATCTTGGATGGAAAGTTTTCATCTTGAGTATGATGTTGGCTGTACATTTTTCATAAATACCCTTTATTGTTTTGTGGAATTTCCACTCTATTCTCTAGTGTTATGAGAATTTTTATCATCATGAAAGGGTGTTAGACATTGTCAAATGCTTTTTCTGTGTTAACTGAGATGATTATGTGCTTTCTCTCCCCTGCTCCCCATTTGTTCTATTAATGTGATATACCACATCACACAATTTTCTTAGGCTGAACTACCTTTGTATTCCTGGGATAAATCCCAGTTGGTTGTGGTGAATAATACCTTTAATAAGCTGTTGAGATGGATCTAATTTTTGTTGAGAATTTTGCACCTATGGCCATAAGTGATATTGGTCTGTAATTTTTCTTTTTTGTGATATCTTTACCTGACTTTAGTAACAGCATAATGCTGGCTTCATAGAATGAGTTAGGAAGTGTTCCCTCCTCTTCAATTTTCTTGGAATAGTTTGAGGAGGACTGGGATTAAATCCTCATTAAACATTTGGTGGATTTAACCAGTAAAATCAGTTAGGGCTGTGCTTTTCTTTGTGGGAAGTTGTCTTTTTAAAAATTTATTATTACTAATTCAGTGTCTTTACTTGTTATAGGTTTATTCAAATCTTCCGTTTCTTCTTGAGTCAGTTTTGGCAGTTTGTGTCTTTTTAGGAATTTGTCTATTTCATCTAGGTTATCCCCAAACTTAGCTGGTCTTTAGTATAATGGAGTGTTAAACAGTCATTTACAATGCTTCTGTTAACAAATAGTTAATGATAGGGAGAAATGTTCACAATAGATCTTTAAGCAAGAAAATTAGGTTTCCAAATAGTATTATATCCTGATTCCATTTTTGCAGAAATAATATATTTTACATCTATATATGCTTAGAAAAAAAACAGACTAATGAGGTTACCAAGGGGTAATTAGATTACTAGTGTTTTGTTTTTTAAACAGGGTGATTTTCATAATTTTCTTTGGATCTCTCTGTATTTACTAAAATTTCTCAAATATTCCACTTATGTAATATGAAATAAACATGAAACCTTTTTAAAAAATTTAATTCAACTGAAGTTCATTCATTTGGGTTAAGACTCTGTGTCTTCAATATAATTCATTACTTCAACCCGTTTTCCGGGCTGTAACATCTTGGTAGAACTCTAGTTTATTAGAAAACTAGCTTGTCATTTTGGAAACTCATGGATGGGGCAATACAGTTCTAAGGGAACTAGAAAGGACAGGTGGGTTTTGATGAGGAGAAATGAGCAGACCTGTAGGGTGTGATGTTAGAGGCAGTGTGGAGCTTGACCTTGGCGAGGTCTGGACAGTTAGAAATCAGGATAATGGAGTGGGAAAGGAGCAAGTGGGAAGAGTGAAAGGAGGACTTTACAATTTGTTTATGGTGAGTCCTCATTATTAATGCAACCATCGGTGCACACCCTAACCATCAATGCAATCATCAATAAACATGAAATGGGGCCTGCATTTATACCATTTAGGGTGCTCTTTTTAGGTAAAAGGACTTACAAAATTAAGTGCTAAAAGTACTTTACAAATACTAAGTATTTTCTTAGAAGAAGAAAAAAAATAAAAGTCACAACAAATTGCTGGATCCAGGAGTTCTAGGTCCCTTTCTTCTGAGAATTCTTTAGGTAACTGACCAGAAATACCTTTAAAGTGTTTTTGATGATCACCGTGCTTCTCCTCCCCTTCTGGAACCCTCTAGTACTTCTAACACCTGCCACTCTCACAGGGATTTACCCACAATGAGGGGCTTGAAATCTGAGTTGCATCAGCTTCATGGTAACTATCTGTTAATTGTCCTCCTCATCCGAAGTCTTTTCAAGTTTTTTCCTGGTTGATTCTTAGACTCCCAGGTGATGAAACGCTAGGACAGCAATTCCTCTATGAATTCTTGTCAGCACATCTTGCTTTTGGGTTCCTCATTTCCCAAACAGCTCCATGCTCTTAAAGTGGAGGCTTTAATTCCCTTCTTGCTTTCCCTGAAAGAAGAAGGGAAACTGAAACTAGCATTTGCTAGAGAGGAGGTCAAGTGGTTCTGCCTGAAACAAAAGCTCTGGAAAATATGTGTATTGTACTAACTCATTTTTCCTCTCTCTGATATCATTGTGGGCAATTCAGAATTTATTGCAAGCGTCAAATCTTGATTTGGCTGGTGGGAAAATTGTAGGTCAAGGGGTCATACAGATAGTCCTGGATTCTTAGTTCATATTTAACTAAAATACGTGGCACAGCATTCCAAGTGCTTGAGGAAGGTGTCCCTGGAAAATATATTCCCCTGAATGGTAAATCTGGAAGTCAGACTGAGAATCATTTATCTTTTTTTTTTTTTAATCTGAGAAACTCAACATGCATAGCAAACATTTATTACTCAACCCTCCTGTGTTGTTCATGTGGGGAAAGTTCAGCAAACATTGGCCTTGTTGCTGGGGTGGGAAAAATGGAAGCATGATGAAGTTATAGGGACATACCTCAGATTCATACAATGAAGCAGAGATATGGAGGGAAACACCCCACCCCCACCCCACCCCCACCCTACCCCCGCCATTCAGTCCCTCTTCTCACCTCTCTGGTCTTTTGCTCCAAGGAGAAAGCATGAGGATGGTTGTGTCACCAGCTCCTTTGCCCAGTTAGTCAAAGACACCTGGAGACTTT
>PVHT020000066.1:31525988-31782958 GCA_004024745.2 Catagonus wagneri
GGCCGTACCCGCAGCATGTGGAGGTTCCCAGGCTAGGGGTCTAATCGGAGCTGTAGCCACTGGCCTACGCCCACAGCCACAGCAACGCAGGATCCAAGCTGCGTCTGCAACCTATACCACAGGTCACAGCAACGCCGGATCCTTAACCTACTGAGCAAGGCCAGGGATCGAACCCACAACCTCATGGTTCCTAGTCAGATTCGTTAACCACTGAGCCACGACGGGAACTCCTCTGTTGTTGTTCTTCATAGGCTGGAAGTTTCAGTAGCATTCTTTTGGTGCAGAGGAATAGAAATCCAGCTGAGTAAGCATAACCAGCCAAGGGGGACTTTATTATAAAAATACAGGAGGTCTCAAGGAACTCCCAAAAGTGGACACATAGCCACTGGAGGGGGACCTGAAACCAGGCGCTGAAAAGTCCAGGTTTCTTTCACTCTGCTTTAGTCTTTATCACCTGAGAAAATCTTTTCTCTATTTCTCCTTCTAGTGGGAGAGAATAGCGGCTCTGACTTCCAGCTACAGGCTGAGACTAATTTGCTGGTTTCTCTGAGTCAGTCAGAGACTGGGATTGCCCCAGGGACAGGTGCTCATGGTGGTCCAATCTTATACTGTCACCCGGTACAAACGTGGCTGCCAGCAGCCTGCCCTGGGGGACCAGAGGCAGTTCCAAGACAAAGGGGATGGGGATTAGGAGCTGGGCCAACGGCTCCCAAAGTGTTTATTTTAGGTGGAAATTTTATGAGAGCATTGAAGGCCTCATTAAGAGCTGCCCTGGGGACATCAATCTTCACTTTAATCAAATTAGCCCAGCAGGCTCCTCCCTCAGAAGACTGCCCAGTCTAGGCTGCTTTCTAAACACTCACAATAGGTGAATAACATCAAAAAAAAAAAAAAAGTGGAGCACGAGACTTAAAAAATTAGAACAAATGGACAAATTACTAAGAAACAGTGAAAAATGCAGGAAAATGGATAAACTGAAATAATATAAAATATGAATATTCCTATAACTATCAAATCACCCTACAGAAAAGTTTAGGAACAGAAGATTTCACCTGAAAAACACATTAAACAATTAATGGTAAAAAAAATAAAAAATAATGTCAGTGGTGGAAATGCCTTTAAGATGCCTGGACACCCTTTAAAAGAAATGGTCCTGATTCTTGGAAATACAAGGTGAAACTGCCTTCAGGATTAGAGAAGTTAGACAAGATTCTCCAAAAAAACTTTATAATGAATGCAGAATTTAATTATTAATTCTTCTAGTAAATACTGCTGAGGCACTGGGAATACAATAATGGGTAAGGTATCATCCTGCCATCAAGGAACTCACAGTCTATTAGAGTAAGACAGATGCATAGACAGGAAATTAAGATACAGTGTGGCAGGGGCTAGGATGGAAGGGTGTAGGTGGGGGGTAGTGGAAACACCATAGAGAGCACCCCACCAGACTTGGGGTGGGAAGCAGGACTTGGAGAGACGGGAGAGGGTAGCAGTTATGGGGCAGTTTTCTAGGAAGCAAACCTATCTAACCTGGGTCTTGAAGAACACAAGGGATTTCTGAGCCTGTGAGGAGAGATTAAAATGGCTGGAGAAGTCAGTCAGAAAATATGACTAAAGGCACATGCAGAGAGCTTTTAATATTGTTAAATCCATATAACATAAGCAGAAAATTTGCGGGTATACACACTGTTGAGTTCTTAGATATGTGCCCACTAACACTTAGCCAAGTCAGTGAAGGAAATTGGATCAAGGCCAGAGTTTCAAGAAGCTTGAATGCTGGGAGTGTTCTGATTATATTTTCTAATGTAACTTAAGGGGAAATGGGGTTGTCTCATCTGGACAATTTCAAAATTGTAGGAAAAATGGGCTTCATGTTTTTGAAGTGACATTGTTTGCTCTGTGTGATGGTTAATTTTATGTGCCAACTTGACTAGACCACAGCCTCCATATACCCAAGATACATGGTCAAATATCAGGCTGCTTGTTGCTATAAAGGGATTTTTTTTTTTTTTTAGATAAAATTAACATTGGAGTTTCCTTGTGGCTCAGTGGGTTAAAGATCCAGCATTGTCACAGCACCAGCTTGGGTTGCTGCTGTGTCATGGGTTCAATCTCTGGCTCAGGAATTCTGCATGTCATGGTATGGCCAAAAAAGTCAAAAAAAAAAAAAAGATAAGATGAACATTTAAATCAGTAGACTTTTTTTTTTTGTCTTTGTCTTTTTTCTTAGGGCTGCACTCATGGCATATGGAGGTTCCCAGGCTAGGGGTCGAATCAGAGCTACAGCTGCTGGCCTGCACCAGAGCCACAGCAACACCAGATCAGAGCCGCATCTGTGACCTATAGCACAGATCACAGCAATGCCGGATCGTTAACCCACTGAGCGAGGTCAGGGATCGAACCCACAAACTCGTGGTTCCTAGTCGGATTTGTTAACCACTGCGCCACAACAGGAACTCCTAAATCAGTAGACTTTGAAGCAGACGACCTGCCATAATGTAGGTGGGCCTCATGCAATCAGCTGAAGGCTTTCGGAGAAAAAAGACTTCCTCCAAAGAAGAGGGAATTCTGTCTCTAGATAGCTTTCAAACTCAAGCTGAAATAGCAGTTATTCCTCGGGCATTCAGCCTGTCGGTCTACCCTGCAGACTTGGGCCTCATCACTTGCCAGCCTCCATAATTGCAAGAACCAGTTCCTTAAAATCTCTCTCTATACTGGAGCTCCCATTGTGGCTCAGCTGTAACGGACCCAACTAGTATCCATGAAGATGCAAGTTTTATCCCTGGCCTTGCTCAATGGGTTAAGGATCCAGAGTCGCCATGAGCTGTGGTGTAGGTCGCAGATGCAGCTTAGACCACGCATTACTGTGGCTGTGGTGTAGGCCAGCAGCTGCAGCTGATTGGACCCCTAGCCCGGGAACTTCCACACGTCACAGATGTGGCCGTAAAAAGCAGAAAAAAAAAAAAAACAACAAAAAATAAACACAAACCCCCCTCTGTATATGCAGGTGTATATATGCAATATAAATAAACATTATTTAGTTAGAGATATATAGATCCTATTGGTTCTGTTTCTGTAAAAACTCTAATACACTGTGTCTCCTTTCATCCTGTAGTGTTTTCTTATTTTTTATTTTATAGGAGAACTCAATGCCATCTACTATTCTCTGTTATATACAGCTAACCATGAAGGATGGAAAGCGGAATCTGATACCAGTCTCCAATACTGGTGACCTTTAAGTGATGCAAAGTGGGGAGTCACTCTGGAGCAGTTTTGAACTGAGCTTCTCCCACTGTGTTTGGTGGCATAGCTTCTTGCTTCCTTTACACCCATTCATAAAGTTTTACTTAAACATTTGCCCAAGTGTCTGTAAGAATGGAGACTTTTTTCTTTACTTGCTCCTTCTTCCTTCCAATTTCCTCCTGCCTCCTCCTACCCACAGATAACCCACATCGATGATATGTTTATTTATAATTATATACACATATGCTATTCTTGTCTATTGTTTTTATTATATAATCTCTACATCTTGCTTCCCACTTAGCAGTGCCTTGTGGAAATCTCTCCAGCAAAGCAGGCAGAGAAGCAGACTGTTTTTTATTTGTTGCTTGCATTCCATAGCATGCATGTGACAACACTTATTCCACCAGTCCCTAATGATAGCCTTTCACCCTCTTTGAGAATTTTTTGCCTCCACAGAGCTGCAGAGAACATCCTTGTACATGTGTCCCTGTAAGTTTTATTCCTACTTAATTACTTCCAAAATATGCCCTCAATTAACCTACTTTGGTAGAAAAAACAAAATGTGCTCTGATTTTATAATACAATTTTATTTAATTACTCACCTCTGAAACAGATACGGTATTTCTCAATATATTCCCCTTTACTTAAGGAAAAAAGGTAAAGGAGCCCCAGCACAGAGTTATTAAAAACTCAACCTTTAAGAAGTTTATAATAATTTAAATTAATAAATAAAACTTTCCCCTTTGCCCACCCTAAATTTTGAACACAGTTTTAAGATGTGCAAATTCAAGGGTATAACCATGAAATAAGAGTTAGTTCTAATTACATAGATGTCATTTGAGTTACCACTATCCCAGATCGACTTTTAGAAAATTTTATGAAGAGATCAAAACAGGGGCTTGTCAGCTTTTCTACTTGCAATAGACCCAAAGATTGAGGATAACTTTTTGGGAAAAAAATAATTCGTGGGATCTGGTGGTTATTGCTCCAGAATTCCAACTTGAGTACAGGGCTACAGCAGCTACTCTGCCTTCAAATATCACATGGAGCAATGGAAATAGGACAGTCACTCTGGGGAAGCAATTTATAGGAAGGCTCATGCTCTGTAACCTGGAACGCCTGGTTCTAAAATCCAAATACATACATAAAACATATTTTATCAAAAATACACACATAAAATATATTTTCACAAAACATTTTGTCATGGTGTTTTACTTACGTAAATATGAAATTGAAAGAAATCCAATGGAAGAAAGTTAAATTAATGGTAGAAAGATTTGATGGACTATTCCATAGACATTATAAAGGAAGCTTAGGAAGAGTATGAAGATTATGTAGCAATATGGACTTCAGAGGATAATGCAGGCTACAAGGTTGTATGTGCAAGTTGGTTACAACTGCTTTAAAATATACACAGGCATAAAAGACTAGTGAGAGGTATATTTAATTGTTGAATCTATGGGGCTTTAGGGAGAAGAGGATTTTGAGTGATTAAGAAATTCTGTTTCCCCAAATTTCTATAATTGTGCTATATTACTTTTCTACTTTTCAAAAAGAACCAATTAAGAAAATAGATTTCTGATGAGATTATAAGTTCACCTTTATGAACCAGTAGGAATTAATCTGAATTGAAGTGGCATAAATGAGGTGACAGTACAGGTTTTCACAGCAACAGCATCTTTTGCAGGCAAAGAATGTTTGATAACAGATAATATGAGGTGGATTTTGTTTTGTGTGGTTTCGATTTGTTCATTTAGAATTTATTTAAATAAACTATATCACAATCTATGAATACAGAAAGTGGAAGTGGACAGAATTAATTGTGATGACAAAATTTGATGTAATACAGAAAAGTATGGGAGTAACAGCAAATACCTGTGTACCCCGAACCCAGCTCTGCCAAAACATAATATTTCTCTTTTTTGCATATGATAAAAAAATTAAAGATTAAGGTGAAGCCGATGACAACCACTTTCTCATCCCATTTTCCCTTTTCCTCATGCAGAGATAATCAGTAGCTTTGGTATTATAATTTCCATGCATATTTTATACAATTAGTACATGTGTATGTAGCCACAAATTAGCATCATCTTTCATTATATTTTGTGATTGTCAGTATTGTCAACCTGAGTATATCAGTATGCAGCTTGCTTCTTCACTCAGCATCGTGGGTTAAGATTTATCTACGTGGACGCATGTAACTTTATTTTATCTGCTTACCTCTTGTAGAATAGTCCACTCAAGGAACATGACACAATTTACATAATCCTTTCTTCTGTTTATGGGCATTTAGGTTGTTTCTGTTTTATGCTTTCATCTCTGTGCTGCAGTGAGCATCCTTGTCTGTTTACACATGCGTATGAGCATTTCTCTGCAGCCCATACATAGGAGTGGAATTGCTGGGCTGAAGAGTAGCTCATCTTTACATTTCCTTAAAGAGTGTAGGTGGGTTCTTGTAGCTGGAGTCAGTCCCTAGGACTTGGTGTTATCAAAATTTCTAATTCTGACAGTCTGACATTGTGAAATGCTATATGACTTTAACTTTCTGATTTCCAGTGTGCTCAAATATTTTTTCATTGAGGTTTGTTCTTCTATGAATTGTCTCTTTAGGTCCCTTCCTCATTTTGTCATTATATTGTTTGGCATTTTGTTATCAAACTGTAGACATGCTGCTATCTGAATTTTGGACACCAACCCTTTATCCACTATATGCATCATAAATATTGCCTCTCATTTTTCATTTTGTCTGTAACCTTGTTCACAGTAACTTTTGTTGGACATATCAAGGTAATTTTAATGATGGTCTTTTACATTATGGTTGGTGTATCTGATTCTCATTTGAGAAACTTTGCTTTTTAAAAAAACTTCTTTCTCCACAACCTTAAAGATATTCTATATTTCCATATATATATATATATATATATACATATATATATATATAGCCACACCTGCGGCATATGAAAGTTCCTGGGCTAGGGGTCGAATTGGAGCTGCATCTGCTACCTGCGCCACAGCTTGTGGCAACACAGGATCCTTAACCCACTGAGCAAGGCCAGGGATCAAACCCTCATCCTCATGGACACTATGTTAGGTTCTTAACACACTGAGCCACAGCGGGAACTCCTGAAATCTTAAAGTTTGTAGATTCTCTTAGATATTCTGTGCATTTCGGCTGTAGTTTGTTATAGTCAATGTTTCAAACTCATGTATCTCTGATTCCCCTCCCCCCCATTTGTACATTGACTCTAACCTGTAGAATAGAAAACATCCTTTCTTGTCCCCAGTTTTTACACTTCTGTGGTTTCACCATTGTATGTGCTATTTACTTCAGGTTGAAAAGATTGTATAACTGTTACTTGTTGGTTACATAGCTGTATGTATTTATAAGATCAGTGTTTTGTAAGCTGTAGGTCACAATCCACTCCTGGCTTGTAAAGTCAATTGAGTTGACTGCAGCTCACGTTTAAAAAAAAAAAAATAGAATGGAATGAAACAAATTGCATCAGGATGCATGATTTATTAAAGGTAAATATTGTTCGTAAAATTCTGTGTGTGTATGTTTGTGTGCGTGAGCACACACGCACATAACTAGGTTTTGACATAAAATATATTTCTTAAAGGGGCTACATTAAAATTTTTGGAAAATTCTGTATTATATCATTGTTTAAAATTTTGTCTTTCAAATTTACTATAGCCTTACTAATTTTTTATCTGCTTGATATATCTGATTCTGTCTGATAGATATGTTGAAATTTTTTGGAGTCTGATTCTAAATTTGTCCATTTCCCTGTAATTGTATTTTGCTTTATATAATTTGAAGCTATGTTTTTAGATGTATATAAATTCATGATTTTTATGCCTTCCTGGTAAATTGTTTCTGTCCTTATTATGTAACTTCCGTCTTAATTCCTATTAACTTTTTAAATTAACATCACTTCACTCATTTTATTTGGATATATCTTTTTCCAATTCTTTACTTTCATTCCATTTAATACAACATGTTAATATCTATTTTATAATAAATTCATTTAATACAATTATATTTATTGTGATTACTGATAAACCTTAACTTATTTTGCGTTTTATTTTTATTAGCATTTTCCTTGTGTCCCTCCTCCCCTCCATCCCTGTCCTTTTGGCTTTTTATTAGGCTGGCAAATTGTTTTTTTAAGTACTTTAAAATTTTTTTTCCTCTGCTGGTTGTTAATCTATTCTTTTAGTAGTTTTCCTGAAATATTTTAACCTATTTGTTTGAATTTAAAATATTCTAATAAACGTACTGTTATTTGGCATTTCTATCCTTCCAAACAGAGTGTATGTGCAGTTAATATTTAAGTAAGCCTAAAATATATTCAATTTATTTTTTCTCACCATTATTTCATTGTTTCTTCTATTCCTTAGTCATTTCACACTTCTTTTTACTAAAATATATACTTCCCTAAGTGTGTAAATGTGCATATGTGTGTGGAAGGACCCGTTTAGTCTTTGTGCCTTTTTTTGTAGCCATGCTTATGGCATGTGGAAGTTCCTGGACCAGGGACTGAACACTCACCACAGCAGCAACTGAAGCCACAGCAGTGACAACATTAGATCCTTAACCTGCAGAGCCACCGGGTAACTCTCAGTCTTTGTGCTTTTGAAAATGTCTTTTTTTCTTTTTGGCCCTCACTCTTAAGTAGTAATTTAACTGAAGATAAAATTCTAGGCTGACATATTTTCATTTTCCATCTTTGGGATGTTACTACATTGTCTTTTGGCCACAATTGTTATTGAAAATAAGTTGCTATCAGCCTTATGGTTCCTTCTGGGTATTTTTAGTATTTTCCCTCTGGTAGCTTTTAAGAATTTCTTATCATTGATGATCTGCCTTTTCACCCAATGTGTCAGTTTCCGTCCACAGAGTGTGCTTTCTATTAGAGGACACATCTTTTGTAATTATGAAAATTCCCAGCTCTAATTTCTTCAAATATTACTCCTCCATCATTCCCTCCTTCCTATTCTTTTGGAATATTCACCAGGTATAGATTAGAGCCTCTCAGGTATCTTCGATGTCTGTTAACCACTATGTTAAAAAATAATCTCATTGTCACTCAGTACTAGGTTCTGTGCATCCATCTCACAACTAATTCGTGGTTCACGACTCTTTGGATTTAATCTGGAGTTTATCTTGTCTTTCGAGTTCTTTAGTTTGGTAACCACAATTTTTTTTTTTTAGTTCCGATATATATTTGGGCTTTTTCTATACCTACCTGGTTTTGTTTCATATATGTCTCCTTTCTGTTTCAGAATTTCTCACTCTTTGATAAAGGACATAACACCTTGGCTTATGCCTTTGAATGTTCTAGATATACTTACTGTTAAGTTTTTGTAAGACTGTTTCATAAAATTAATTTCATCTCTAGGCATTTCATGCGTCCATTAATGATTTTGATGGCTTTGTAGGCTGACCTTTTTTTTGTCTTTCCTTTTTTTTTTCGGCTGTTCCACAGCATATGGAGTTCCCGGATTAGGGATCATATCCAAGCCAGTGTTGCTACCTAAGCCATGGCTGTGGCAACACCAATGCTGGATCCTTAACCCACTGTGCCCGGCCAGGGAATCAAACTGCATCCCAGTGCTCCCAAGGCACCGTGATCCTGTCGTGCCACAGCAGGAACTCCTAGACTGTCTTTAGTATCAAATTTCTTCATTTGTTATGGCAGCCACCTTTTGAACGGGACTTTGTGTGTGTTTCTTTCATCCTGTTGCCAGCAGTTTGGGGGATTTGCAGTTGCTTCTATCTGTCCCTCCTCCATATCTCCAGGGGAGGCTTATCTGCAGTGATGTTGAAGCTATCACAGATCCAGTCATGGGGTGGCAGTTGGCTGGCTCCTTTCCTGCCCAGGAATTTATATCTACAGACTGCTTTCCTAAACCAAGAATCTCCTGTGACATCTGTAGTCTCAAGAAGTGAGTTGATAAATGCCTTCTCTTAATAGACTTCTTTCTGTAGAGGGAGGAGCCCCATCCTGGCCTCTCTGACTTCCAGCACCGAGCCTGGTTCTGATGACTTCCGTGTGTGAAGTACTTTTAGTTCCCATTACATGGTAGGAGCCAAAATTTGAACTGCTACCATGTGCTTGTAGATTTGAACAAAACAGAGCTGTGCCTTCAAACCTATGCAACACTTTGTAATTCATTGCCAGCTCTTGACATTGGAGATGCTTATCTTTTTTTCCACTCTTTTCTTATATCTTATCAATCATTGCAGTGTGTTAGGAGCAAAGGGGGGGGGTGGATCAAAGCATTTATCTTTGATGCTGCATCTTGACTGGAGTCCAATCTACATTGTAAAGTATTTCATGCATTTGAAAACCCATTTAATTTTTGTTTCTCAAAGCTGCATGTTATACCTATATAACTACATGCTTGAAATACTGTTTTTGTTAAATAATTTTTCTTATATTTATTATAAAAATTTCCCAAATCTATAAGTATTTTTATTGCTTTAGTGAAAATAATGCAACTTTATTGTTATTGCTGATGGGGATATCTGTGCTCTTCGCATAGCATGGCACCTGCCTCAGCCAAACCATCTCAAAAATCTATGATTCTTGCAAAACTCCATGGAGAAAGTGCACCGTCCCACTTGATGAAAGTCAGCCTAACATAGTGGCTAAGAGCCTTAGGAATCACTCAGTCCTGGCCAGTGGTTACTTGCTTTTTTTTTTTCTTTTGCATTTTAAGGCCACACTTGTGGCATATGGAAGTTCCTAGGCTAGGGGTCGAATCGGAGCTGCAGCCACAGCAATGCAGGATTTGATCTGTGTCTGACCTACACGACAGCTCACGGCAATGCTGGGTACTTAACCCACTGAGTGAGACCAGGGATCGAACCTGTACCCTCATGGATACCAGTTGGGTTTGTAACCTGCTGAGCCACAACGGGAACTCCCCAATTACTAGTTTTATGATTTGGGCAGGTTATGCAACCCTTTAAGCCTCATTGTCTTCATCTTCAATGTATTGGTAATAATAGGAATGGGATTGTTTGAGGATCAAATTGCATAATATACCTGATGTGTTTACACACAGCACCTGGTAAATAGTAAGTGGCCAATAGTTGTCAACCATTGTTATCATTATTATTAAATCTCCAGTTTATGTGTCAATTAGTTTTGTTAAATAAAACAACCATATCATGAGGTTAGGACATAACTGGAAAGTGCACTTGAAAAAAATAACAGCAAAATAAACGCACTCTTTTACAATGGATTATGTGTCGTCCAAAAAGTGAAAACCACATCAGTCTCCACATGAACAATGAAGTTATATCAAACCATAGTAATGTGTTTTATGAAGAAAATTTGACAAAATTGAGTGTCCCCAAATAGTAATTTTAATCAAATATGTCCTGGCCTCCCATGGCCAAAATATCACCTTCAAATTTTCCATGACTATGAATCAAAACCAAGCCAAAAGAGAATCTTCCTTTTATGCCAATAAAAAGTTAGCATCTCAACATTTTCTCACTCTTCTGGTTTTTTTTTTTTTAATCAGTAGTTTCAATTCATGAAGAGACCTTCTTCTTTCTTCCCTCCTGAGTTAAAAAAAAAGAGATCCCAGCAAACTGAAGGATGATCTCAGTTTGAGAAGAGCAGTTCAACTATGCAATGATGCAATGTCTATAAATATTGTCTTATTAGACAAGAGCTCACTGGCTTAAGTGGCCTAGTTAAACAATTAAAGCTAACCTGCTCAGTCTCTTGGGCTTACAAAACCAAGAACCTAGGGACTCAGTACAATCCCAGGAGACTCAACTTTAAAGTCACCTTGTTTAACTTGCTTTTAAAAATAGCACACCATATTTTTATTTGTTTTACTTGGCAGACGCACTGACTGGGGGTGGGGAGGCTGGTCTGCCTGTCTGGTTTAGCATCAGTACAACACCTTTCGTTAATGGATGGAGGAAGAAAGTTTGCTAAAATGAGGCACTGAAGCATGTGTGAAAGCTTGTCACTTGTTTACAGAGGAGTGAGACAACTGTAGGGGAAAGGAGAGGTCAAGGGCAAGGTTTCTGAAGAAGAGAAAAGGGGCTGTGTCGCTAGCGCTAAATTCAAGCCATATTTGGGTGGAATGTCAATGTCTGAACATGTGACACCTCTTTGCGAACTGGATGGAGCCTTGACATGCTGGGATTTTAAAGGGCACATTCAGAGACTTGTAGGTTCACCTTTAAAACTGGGCAGCATGGTTACCAGTTCACTATTTCTTGTGTCTCCAAGGTGAACTCCATTTTGAAGGGTAGGCGTGTTTATACAGGAAGACTGAACAGCTCTCCCCTCCTTGTACTGGTTTGAGGGAATGTACCAAACACCAGGGTAAGTGGGAAACTGGAGTTATCAACCTTCCGGTCTTGCTATTGACAAGGAAGAACAGCAAGAATAAAATAGAGACATTGAGTATTTGTTCATACTTGTTGGCCGCGTATACGTCTTTTTTGGAGAAATGTCTATCAAGTCTTGAGCCCATTTAAAAAATTGGGTTATTAATTTTTTTGGCTCTTGAGATGTAGGAGTTAATTACATATTTTGGAGATAAACCCCTTATCAACTGTATGACTTTCAGATATTTTCTCTTGTTCTCTTCACTCTGTCCATTGTTTCCTTTGTGAAAAAAATCCTCAGTATCACTAATCGTCAGGGAAATACAAATCAAAACCACAATAAGATATCACCTATAAGATATTAGCTACACACACGTCAGGGTAGCTAATATTAAAAAAAACGAAAGACAACAAATGTTGGTGAGGATGTGGAGAAATGGGAACACTTGTGAACTGTTGGCGGGAAAGTGAAAGGGTGCAGCTGCTGTGGAAAATACAGAGGTTCTCAAAAAATTAAAAATAAAACTATGATATGATCTAGTAATCCCACTTCTGGGTATTTATACAAAAGAAGTAAAATCAGGATTTCAAAAAGATGTTAGCATTGCTGTGTTTAATGCAACTGTATCCTCAATAGCCAAGGACATTTAGGAAACAATCTAAATGTCCAATGACAGATGAACAGATAAAGAAAATGTGGTGTGTATATATATGTGTGTGTGCTATGTATACACACACACGAAGGCTTTAAAAAGATGAAATCCTGCAATATGCAACAACATGAATTAACCTTGAAGACATTATGCTAAGTGAAATAAACCAGTCACAAAAGGACAAGCACTGCATGATTCCAGTTATCTGAGGTAGCTAAAATAGTCACATTCATAGAATCGAAGAGTGGACTGGTGGTTTCCAGGGACTGGGGGGGAGGGGAGAATGGTGAATTATTAATCAACGGACTCAAAGTTTCAGTTAAGCCAGATGAATGGGTTCTATTTTTTTTTTTTTTGTCTTTCTGCCTTATCTAGGGCCACACCTGTGGCATGTGGAGGTTCCCAGGTGAGGGGTCTAACAGGAGCTGTAGCTGCCAGCCTTCACCACAGCCACAGCAACAGCAACGCGGGATCCAAGCCACGTCTGCAACCTACACCACAGCTCACGGCAATGCTAGATCCTTAACCCACTGAGCAAGACCAGGGATTGAACCCGCAACCTCTTGGTTCTTAGTAGGATTCATTAACCACTGAGCCACGACGGGAACTCCCAGATGAATGGGTTCTAGAGATGTGCTGTATAACATATTACCTACAGTCAACAATACTGTATTGTACACTGGACAATTTGTTAAGAGGATTAATAATTTAATTTGTTAAGATTTCATGTTAAATATTCTTACCAAAATAAAAAAAATCAAAATAAAATAAGAGAAAATAAAAAGGGATTCAAAGAACGTTGGAGAACTAGAGGACTGCATAAGTTTGTAACTGCCAACCAAATCTGTTTATGGGCTGGCATTCCTAACCTGGATGTCTTTGCCCAGAGTCTTTCCTCATCTTTGAATTCCCTTCTGCCATCTCTCAATGTTGGACGTCTTCCAGTGTCTCAAATGGAAGGAATTCTTCTCAACATGGTCTGCTCCTCTTTATTGATACCGATCACTCTCTCCTTCCTGTTATAGTTATTCACGCCCTTGCATATGTGTGTTTTCTGGTGGCCAGGAAACTCTTTCTGCTCTGTGGTCCAGATCCTTAGGGAGCTGCCTGAAGAAGATGGTGATAGTGAGGAGGAAGATGAAGAAGATCATGATGATGACTGCAGCACGTCAGAGGGGATGTGCAGCTTTGCAAGAAGGCTCTCCTTGGTCTGAACTTAACCCTGCCATGTGCTAATTGTGTAGCACTTGGTAAGTTCCTCAGCTTAGCCAAACAGTTATTTTGAGCCCCAAATAAATTAACCTACATTAATATGTGCTCTATTCTAGAGCATGCAACAGATGCTCCAGAAATAGTAAATTCTGTTTTCTTCTCTATCGTCCCTTTAACCAGTCCACAATAGTTCCTAGTTTATAAAGAACTTCTATCGTCAATGCACTAGTTAAGATTCTTTGCGTTGCAAGTGACAGAAACCCAGCCTAAGTAGATAAACAGAATTTTTGCTCATGTAACTGCAAAGGCTAAGCAAAGCTCAATCCAGGGCTCAAATGATGTGACTGGAGCCCAACTCGTCTCTCTTCACTTCCTAGTTTAGCTTTCTCTGTGTTTGTCCGCTTCTCCAGCGGGCTCGGCCCCTCATGGCAGATGGCCACCGTAGCTGCAGTTTTTGTCCTCAGCAGCCTCAAAGGAAGGAAAGCACCTTTTCCCTAGCTGCCCCAGCCAAATTCCCAGAATTTCATCCCAGTGGTTTTCATTGGCCTGGTTTCAATCACATGCCCAGCCCTGAACCAACACTGTGGCCTGGCATGGTGGGGGGAATGCCCTGAGTGGTCACAGCTGAGATCTCCTATTTCCTCTGAGCCGAGGATGAGAACAGCCTCCCCCCAAAAACATGTACCAAGAGAAGGGATGAGATGTCTCTTCAAGGAAGACCAGTGGTCTGTGACCAGAAGAAGGGGACCAAGTGACAGGCAGGCCAAATAACAGATTTAGACCATCTACATGACTTCAGTGAGGCTAGACAGGCCCAGAGAAAATGCCTCTACTGCTTGGTGGAATTTCTGAAAACTCTGTGAAGACATATAAATGCCTCCATAGCCCAGTGGTCTGGGGGCTTCCTTACTCTCCCCAGTGCTATGAATGTGTGCGTGTGCGCTTGCGTGCATGTGAATGTTGCGGGGAAGGGGCTAGTGAGCTAAGTGACATTTTAGGAATGTGGTAGTTTTTTCAGTGTCCTGGAAGGAAAGAGTGGGCTTGCTCCAAAGGGTTGAACATAAAGGACCATTTACGTAGATGTGGGCAAGGTTAGCTAATGTGGGGTAGTGAAGTTCCCAGGTCTAGCCTGGAGCAGCAAGAAGGAAGGGGATTACCAGGGTCCAGGGAGGGCAAGTCTCCTGGCCTCAGGGGAGCACAGCCACTGCCTGAGCCCAGACCAGCAGGGAGGGAGCGGGTGTGTGTGTGTGTGTGTGTAAATACCCCAGTCCCTCTCTAGTCCCACCCTCCAGTGTCATGGTGCTGCCTCCCATTGGCCAAACCCAACCAGAAGCCAGAGGGCAGGGAAACCCAGAACTGGTGAGCAGGGCAGAGAAGGGCAAAGAATGGAGATGAGCCAGCAAGGTCCTACTTGCTGGCTGCAGGGTTTATCCTCTGGGAGAAAAGTGTAGTGTGTTAGACACTTGGCGGATGATGAGTGCAGTTGGGGGAAGGGGGTGTTTAGTCAGCGTCTGGCTAAATTCTGATTTATTCTCTTTGCTTTTGCAAATGTAATAATCTCTCCATCAAAGCTCCATCTATCTGCCAAAATAATGCATGTCCTTTTGTACAAATGAAAGAATTACTGCTATTATGCAAACACTGAAAAGGGTACCGCATTTGCATGCAAAGGGGAGAAAAAGAAAAATCCTATTTGCAATAAAATTAATTATACCAATGTGGCAAAGAGACACATGAGTATCCATTTAACACTTGGACAGGAGCAGAACTAACTTTCCTTGCCAACCCTGATGAAATCGAGGAAGCCAAAAAGAAAATATTCTAAAAATAGAGGCCTGGAGAGACTATGCAGAAATCGGGAATTTCTGGCCACTTTAAGACTTCCCCCTCAAGAGAAACAAAAGATTGAAATAAAGGTTTATACAAATACTAAGCATGAATATTAATGTTCTATAGCTGATGCCTGAACGGAGCTCCTCATTAAAATGGTCTATGGGTAGAGGAGTGTTAGCATGCAGGGTTTGCTGCTGGTGTGAGGTGCCGTGGAGGATGTGCTTTGCATCTGAAACCAGAGGGAAGGTAGTTGCACCGGGGTTAGAACTTGTCAGATGTTTCTTATACGATTGTGTTTGACCACCAGGAAACAGGGACTTTGAAAAGAAGACAAAGGAATCACTTATCCTGGAGAATAGAAAGTTGAACTGTCACCCGAAGGGCATTCAGTTCATAAAAACTCCCTTGTGTTCTAAGACCCTTATGTTACATAGATGGCGTTGGTTTGCTTGTCCTTCTGCCCCAGGCAGGTGGAGAACTTCTCTAGCGGCAGGGACGGTGTCTACTCAGGTCTTATTTACCCTGAATCTCCGCTGCTTACAGAGTAGTCACTCAATAAACATGGAATCGAGAAATATATTAATGAATGAACCACAGAATTTTATTTTGAGCTCAAAGTAGTTTCAGAAATCACCAATATCAATGGTTGACAAAGCATAAATGCTTGGGGTGAGTGGTTGGTTGGTTGTGGATGGGGGAGCGAAGATAAGAAAGAGGTGATAGGGAGTTCCCGTTGTGGCTTAGCAGTAACGAACCCAGCTAGTAGCCATGACGACACATGTTCGATCCCTGGCCTTGCTCAGTGGATTAAGAATCCAGCATTGCAGCATGCTGTGGTGTAGGTCGCAGACGCAGCTTGGATCTGGCATTCCTGTGGCCTGGGGTAGGTTGGCAGCTCTAGCTCCAATTCGACCCCTAGCCTGGGAACCTCCATATACTGCAGGTGCATACCTAAAAAACAAACAAACAAACAAAAAACAAAAAAAAGAAAAAGAAAAGAAAAAGAGATATCTGGGAGAGAGGAATTTTTTGATTTAAATTGTTTTTTCTTCCATTTTTATTGAGATAATATTGCCCTATGTCACTGTATAAATTTAAGATGTATAGCATACTGGGAGTTCCCGTGGTGGCTCAGTGGTTAATGAATCCAACTAGGAACCATGAGGTTGTAGGTCTGATCCCTGGCCTTGCTCAGTGGGTTAAGGATCTGGCGCTGCCGTGAGTTGTGGTGTAGGTTGCAGATGCGGCTCGGATCCCGTGTTGCTGTTGCTGTGGCTGTGGCTGTGGTGAAGGCCAGCAGCTACAGCTCCTGTTAGACCCCTTGCCTGGGAACCTCCGTATGCTGTGAGTGCGGCCCTAGATAAGGCGAAAAGACAAAAAAAAAAGATGTATAGCATACTCATATGACTTGCGTACATCATGAAATTATCATCACAATAAGTTCATTGAATATTCATCCTCTCATAGGGATACAAACCTAAAGATATAGAAAAAAAATTTCCTTCGTCTGCACCTATAAATGTAATAAAATTCATTAAGTAATTTATAAAAAATTTCCTTTGAAGGAGAAGCCTTAGGTTTGACTCTCTTAACAACTTGCATATATAATATAAAACAGTGTTAATTACATGATTATGATGTCCATTGCAGTCCTAATGCTTGTTTATCTTCAAACTGGAAGTAGGTCACCTTGGGTGGGACATATTTTGTGAAGCATGTGTTCCTCAAATCCACCTGCCCCTCCAGCCTCCACGTGGATAGCAGAATCCAGTGGGAGGGAACTTTGTATTTTGAGACACTCCATGAGTGTGACTCGTAGCCCAACAAGGCTGAGAAACACGAGCTCCATACCCACCCCGCGACCGCTCCAACCCTCTCTGCTTCCGGGGCTCAGCTCAGCACCTGCCACAAAACAGGTGTCACCAAAAATCGCTGAGTAAATGAATGTCACAAGAAAGGCTACCCAGAAGTACTGATAATGTACCCAAGGCCGCACATAGTTAGATCTTGGAGATCCAGATGCTCAGTCAACATGAAAGATCATCACAGAGGAAATGCTGACCATCTTTTTTCAATACCTTCCCCTCTGTCCCCAAGGTCAGAATTAAAACTGAAAGCTTCCAGGTGTGAAAGAGGATGTAGGTTAGGACGTTGCTGAGGTGGGAGGTCATTAAGCCATGGGTCGAGGGCTTGGAGGAAGTGTGGGGTTGCTCTGCTAGATCCTCCACTGAAGTGTTACAACGCACTGGAAACTCATTTTGAGTCTGGCACCTTAGGCCACTCGGCCATCCTGACACACTTGCAAAGAAAACTCATTTTTCAAGGTTGATAACGATTCGATTCGGCCTTTGTGGAAGCAAGGAGTGGACTAGAAGTAGAAGCTACCTAATTCCATGAATCACACCATAATTCTATAATCTTCATTGGGAAATTCCATCAAATTCAGGGGAGTGGATGAAAGAAGTGACTGCTTCTGTAAAACTGATGGTAAATTGGGTTTAATTTATTTGATAACATATATAGTTTTGGCAATATAGTGTCATTAAAAGCGTGGATTGTTAGGGTACTACAAGCCACTGAACTGTATACCTTAAAATGGCTAGAATAGTGAATTTTATGTTATGTGAATAACATAACACATGCAGATGGAAGCTGGAAATTCTGGAGCCAGAAAGTTTGAGTCTGAATCCTGGCTTTGTCACCTACTAGCTTTGTGGCCCTTGGGCAAGTTCCCTAACCTCTCTGTGCCTCTGCTTCTTCATCTGTAAAATGGGGGTAATGATAGCACTTGCTTCATAGGGTTATTGTAGGGAATAAATGAGATCTCCAAGGGTGAGGTCTCACCAGTATTGTAACTGCAGATGGTGTGCTCCACAGGGAGATGAGGCTGGTGTCAACTTTTGTTGCTTGTCTACAAGGCTGTGCATTATTTAATAGATGAAGTAAAGATTGACAACTGAGGTTGTTTTCATTGTATAACAGTGACCCAGACGGAGCCTCTTTGTGAGAGAGGATAGTTTGTTTTCCCAGGCACGGTGCTCATATAAATTGTTTCCGTTGCATTTTCTGAATCACAGAATTTTAAGTACTAGAGAAGGGCTCACGGATCATGTCAGCCCTCATAGAGAAGAAACTGACTTGCCCAAGGATGCACTCCCAGTGTGGCCTGGTCTTCTAATTGCTGGAGCAATGCTCTTTCTGCCTCTCACCATAGTAACGATAAGTCAGTGCATGGAAATGCATTTTGTTTTCATATCTGTAATGTAGGAGGTAAAACACACAAACACACACACACACACACACACACACACACACACGCAAGAATAAGGTATAGGCAGCACTTCAATTCTGCATTTAATTGGAATGCACCACATTTTCTGTTTGGAAGGGAGGCAGTAAAGCTACATCCATGTACCAGGGTTCCTAGTTACAAGTAACAGAAACAAGTTCTGGCTAACTCAAGCAGTCAAGGAATTTATTGGAAGGATATTAGGTAGCTTGAGAATTGAAGGGAGGCTGGTGAATCAGCCTCGGAAGATAACCAGAACAGGAGGTCAGGCCTTGGCTACCACAGCCAAGGTCACTCTCAAGGTTAGTGTGGTGAAGATGCTGTCAGTGTGCTGAAGATCTGCCCCTGGACACTCAATGCCAAAGCCCCTCACTCTCTCTACTGCTGCCTCCAGTGAACTCTCATCCTTGGGCTTGGCTGTCGTAAGTGGTCTCTCACCTACCTTTCTTTGTGTCTTTGCATCACTCTCCATGATTTGAAGTCCCAGAAGGAATATTCCATCAGCTGAGGCTGGTCAGATGTCTAAGGTCCAGTGTGGTTAACAGGTGGGGGTGCAGGGCTTAGAGGGAATGTACCTGACCTTCTCAGACTGTGCATTGGGAGGAAGGTCCCTGCCTACAACCAAGATTTACAGAGGAGTATTCCTCCCACCCCCACCCCCACAACCCCTCACTTCGAATTCTCCCCAGATTAAAAGGTCCCGTGATAGAATGCTGAGTAATCAGAAATAAATGATGAACAAAACCCACAGAAAATCCGTGACCTTAGGAGAATCCAGGAAAGGTCCATGGCCAGGGTGCCTTCCCCCGCCCCCATTCTGGACTCAGTAGTCTCTACTCCACCTTTCTCTCTCTTCTTTCCTTCATCCACATCCGTCCCCATGTTGGAGGGAACAGATGGTCCAAGAAGGACCCCAAGGACAAATACTTTTCTTCCAGCTCTTTACTTCAGTCTCCACCAGATTCACTCTGGAACTCTTGAGGGTCTTCTCTCTCCAATTAGAATAAAGTCTAAATGCCTATTATTTTTATTGTGATAAAATTAACATAACATAAAATTCACCATTTTGGCCATTTTTAAAATTTACAGTTCAGTCACATGGAGTGCTAACGGCCATGATGCTATCTTAGTTAGAGTCAAAGAGACCCCCAAAGAGAAAGACTGAAAGAATATAGGCATGTGTTCCCCTCACACGTGACAGTTCTGAAATCTGCGGGCAGTTCTGCTCTATGTTGTCATTCAGGAGAAAAGATGGACGACCTGTCTGTCGTCTTCAATACAGGGCTTCTAAGGTGTTGGTAGCGAAGAGCCAGCAGGCCAGCTGGGATGTGATGCCATGCCGGGCTCGAGCTCCCCTGTAAGAAGCACTAGATGCTTTAACCCAGTTTCAGTAGCTGGTGTTGTCTGCAGAGTGAGAACACACGGGCTAGAAACCAAAGGGAAGGGTTGGGGTGGCCCTTCTAACAATGACAACGAACACTCCACTTAATAAAATTTGTTTGCTTCTCCATGGTCTCCAACTTGACAGGTTTGGAGTGCTGGTTCTGAGAGCGGAATGTTTCCACCAAGGAATGCAGCCATGGTTCTGCTGAATTGGAAGCTGAGCTTGTCCCTGGCCATTTGGGGTCACTGTCCTCCTGGCTCTCAATGGGAAATCGGGTTTCTGCTATGCACCAGGGCTGAGAAGACTCTGCTTGGAACCCACGGGATTCATAGGGCCACTTCTTAGAACTTTCACCCCAATAATACAGTTCAGTGGAAAACTGACAACCCAATATGGAGAGGACTAGTTAGGGCTCAGTTACTTTGAGATGAAGGTTTGGATCTCCCAACCTGCTAAGGAGCTTGTAGAGGGTCAGGTGAACACAGAATGGCTAAACAAAGAAGGAAGTCATGACTATGAGCTCTGGCCTCATGACAGGCTACAAAATGGTGACTGTAATACTCATATTTATTTTATGCCAATTAATTCTCTCTCCTCCCCTTTCCCTACTACTTTATATGAAGAATATGAAGTACTAACCTCAAAGTTTAGATTGCAGGTGGGAGCACACTTGAGATGACACCATCAATAATAGTACAGTGGCTGATGACACTTGTGTCGTCTTGCGTTTGGGATGAGATTTTCATTACTCAAAGAAAAGCAAAGATGGAAACTGGATGGGAAATGGAGTGGAGTGAACCGATTATTCTATGTTTATGCAGCTATAACCATGCTCCACCCTCTCTACTTTATTCTTCTTCTGGGAGGCTGATCCCTAGAGACTGTAGTATTTGGACTCCTTGCTAGTGGGTTTTCTGTTCAGAACGGCCAGTGCTACAACCTGCCTGATCCAGGATCCATTCCTGCCCCAGCTCCTGTTCTCTTGAAGAATAGGAACATTGTCTTTGTTATCTCTGTACGCAAAAGTTATCTGCTCATAAAATGTTAAATGAATCAATCAAAACTGTGCTTATGATCTGTCTTTTTCCAGGAATCTCACAAAGCCAGAACAAAGAACATGCTTGATTAGCAACATGCTCCTAATTTCCATTTCCAGGAAAGCCACCCGGATTCTTTACACGTTGCCTCTTCCTGGGATTCCCAGTGCCTTCAGGTATGGCTCCAGTGTCCCAGTGCAATACCCAGGTAATGCTTTTTCAAATTAGGATGTTGACTACAATTGCATGTTGAAATGCATTATTTTAAATGAGCTACATATCCTGTATGTGAAACCTTTCACACATAATTGCTAGTGCAGTGTATTAAACAATTTGCTGAACCCTTCGGGCTTCTAAGGTGCTTAATCTCTTTTATTAAGTGACTCTCCTCCATTAAATAACCATCTCGGTCTCCTTCCTCTAGGCCCTGTTTCTACAGATAAACGAATCTGTGCTCTGGAGTTGCTGGCTAATATATCATCACTTCCAGCTGACTGAAGGTGGTCAGTGCTGGGAATGCAGACGTGAGCAGGGGACTTGCAAGTTAAACATACGACTCTGAGGTCAGAGCTTGGGAGTGGGCGAAGACACAAGGGGTGCTCAGGTCAAAGAGATTGGGTAGACAAGGCAAGAATCTGAACAAGGGGTCCAAAGCCCTGAGAATCACCAACAGGAATCTGAGGTCCTCTAAAGAAGGGCCACCTATGTTCTTCCTTCCCAGATCACCCCTCCCGCACTAACTATTCTCAGAGTGTAGGAACAGGTGGCTGATGTATAGGGGGAGAGGACAGAGATCAGGGTAACTCTGGGTATAGGCCAAAGATTAAAGATTTTTGTTTGCATTTCTAGTCTCAGCTATCTTTGGCTGGGGTAAGCCGAAGTCTTATTTTCCTTAGTGCTTACTAGTAAATCATAACGCACTTACATCTTTATAAGTGTATTAATCCTTTGGAGACTCAGGATATGTGAGCTGGCAGAATTCTTACCTTTATTTCATTTATGAGAAAATGGAGGCCCACAGAGATTGTTAAGCGTTATGGTTAGGACAATTTGCATTATAGACAGAAAACTGAGCTCCAACAGTGAAGGGAATTTATTGACTCATACAACTGGCAAGTATGGAGGAAGATCTTCAGGTGTGTCTTGATCTAGCTGCTCACTGCTCAACAATGTAACTGAGGTTCTCTTCATTTCCCAGTTTCCCATTCTGCCTTTCTCAGGATTCATCCACTGTCTGGCAATCTAGTCTCTATCCTTGTTGTCACATGTGGCTGCATTAATTCTACACCTTACATTATTGATATAAGCTACAGCAGTGAGGAATCTTCTTTTTGTCAGAAGCCCTTGAAAATGTCTTCTCAAATCTCATTGCCTTGACTAGGTTTCATGTCTGCCTTTGAAAAAAGAGATAAACTAGAATGTTTGCTTTATGCCAATCAGGCCCGGCTCCTGGAGTTTGAGGTCGGGTTAAGCAAAACCACATGAATTAGAATGGAGAAAAAAGCGGTTTTCCAAAGAAATTTTGTGGTTCTGATGGTGGGACAGTGGAGGAATGGATACTGAGGAGGCGTAAGCATTCAAGGGCAGCAAATTGCCCAAGGTCAAGTAGCTGCTTATGCCCAAGTTGAAACTAGAACCTGGCTCTCCTCGCTCAGCATCTGCATATGGATGGTTGCATAATCCCTCTTAAAGTAGTATATGTTTCACAATGGACATCAAAAAGGAATCCTGGATTTGCTTGTTAGGTTCAGTTTATTCTTCAGCTGTGATTACAAATAAGCCCCAAACACACCTTGCTATTTAGTTACAATAATGAGTACAATTGTCTGAGTTATATTTCGTCATATTAAGTCATGAAGGCTTTCAGGAGAGAATGAGTAGATTTTAAAGATGGGAGCTATATCATTTAAATAAATGCCTTTTAGTCTTACCGAGGTTTTAGTTGTCTTCTGGAAGATGTTGTAATTGGAATACAGTTTTTGGGCAACCTGTATGAGATGTTTTGGCCTGAATTTTTGCTTTCATTGTTCTGGGAAAAATGCTTGCTACTGTCTCCCACTGAGATCCATTTCACTTATTCAGGGATTACACAGGCAAAGAAGAAGGGAGGAAGGAAGGCTCTGAGTGCCTGCTGTGTGCCAGGCACCATGCTAGGCACTAAGGATAAGGTAGAGAAGGGTATAGCTCTCAGAGAACTCCAAGCTAGTGAGAGAGGCTGGTAGTTAAATGGATAAGAAAAATACTTCATTAAATTCAGTAACATCTGGAAGAATAGGGTGCTTTGAAAACACAGAGGAAGCAGGATATTGAGAGCAGGGGAGAGTTAGGGAAAGCTTTGTGAAGGAGGAGAACTCCTTAAAGAATGGTTGAAATTACCTAGGGGAAATAGGGAAGGCTGTTCTACTCAGAGGGGACCCATGAAGGCATGACATCTTACAGCAAGTTTCCATGAAACTCCAAGTAATTCAGATGGGCCAGGCAGGGAGTGGGGATATGGGAGGGGCTGATAGGGGCTGAGTCATGATACTTCGAGTCTGTCCTATGGTGAGAGGATGCCTTCAAACAGTTTTAAGTAGAGAAAGACATGGTTTGTGTCCTGGACATATTTCTGTATCTGTTAGGTTGTATGGTTGCAGGCAACTCTGGTTAACTTCCAAAAAAGGAATTCACTAGAGAGCCTTGGGATCATTCAGAAAACTGAAGGGAAAAGCTGCAGCATCCAGGCTCTGAAAGGAGCTCCCAGGACAGAAATATCAGGAATTCACTGGCAGTTTCTTTGGCTGGAGAAAATCAGGTCCAGCCACCTTCAGTTTTTATATTTCTCTGCCCAGGATTCAAATTCCAGATGAAGGATGTTGTATTGCCCCAGCATGAGGGCACACCCAAGCTGAACTAGGTAAAGTCAGCATCTGGATTGGCAGTCTCACCAAGGCTATATCTCATGGAGGAGGGAGGGTTCCTAAAGCAAAAGTGAAATCAAGGTATTGCTATCATAAGAAAGACAAATGCTAGCTGTGTCAGCTAAAGCAGTGGGCATCTACCTCAAAGCTGTTTGGGAGCTAGATTTGAAGGAGACAAAAGATGGAGGGAATCACAAGGCAAAGATGATAGAGTGTGGACCAGAGCTGTGGTAGTCCTACTAGAGAAGAACCATGGGCTTTAAGAAGACTTATGGGATAAAGATTGGTGGTTCACTTGAAGAGGGAGGGAAGAATCAAGGATGAGTCCCAGGTCCTATCATGCAGTGATAGGTATTAGAGAGAAGGTAGAGCAGGGGGAGGGAAGATGATAAACTGCTTAGAACATATCAAGTTTGAGAAACCTGTGGGGCATCAGGTGGATATAGGAATTTGAAGCACAGTAACTGAACTCAGGGACATAGATGACACAATCTAGGAAGGATTTGAGGAGGAGCCATGCAAAACATCAGTAAATAAAATAGGTCTGCTAAGGAAATGAAGGTCAGAAAACAGAAAGAATGGAGAGAAGGGGGAGAACCAGGAATACTCAGGGTCATAGAAAGCTGCAGGATTTAAGGAGAAAAGCTTTGAGCTTTAGTGCAGGTAGAAGTCACCTTCTAGGGAACTAATATATAAATGGAAGATGAGTAAGTAGGAATAAAAACATGCAGATCATCCTTGTAAGAATTTTGGCTGAGAAAGGCTGGGGAAATGCATGGTAATTGGAAGGGGTACAGCCTCAAGGGAGTTAGGTGTTCTTTTTAAAATTGTAGTTTGATTTTTTTTTAAATTGAGATAGAACTGGAATACCATAAAATGCACTCTTTTAAAAATCAGTGGTTTTTTGACACGTTTTTGCACAGCAAAGGAAACCACAAAAAAAAAAAAAATCAAAAAGACAACCTATAGAATGGGAGAAAATAGTTACAAATGATGAAACTGACAAGGGCTTAATTTTTAAAATATACAAACAACTTATACAACTCAACAGCAAAAAAACCAATAACCCAATTGAAAAATGGGCAAAGGATCTGAATAGACAGTTCTCCAAATAAGATATACAGATGGCCAACAACCACATGAAAAAAAATGCTCAACATCACTGATTATTAAAGAAATGCAAATCAAAACTACTAGGAGGTACCATCTCACACCAGTCAGAATGACCATCATTAACAAGTCAACAAATAGCAAATGCTGGAGAGGGTGTGGAGAAAAGGGAACCCCCCTGAACTATTGTTGGGAATGTAAATTGGTACAACCATTATGGAAAACAGTATGCAGGTACCTCAGAAAACTAAATACAGAACTACCATATGACCCAGCAATCCCACTCTTGGGCATCTATCCAGACAAAACTTTCCTTGAAAAAGACACATGCACCCGTATGTTCATTGCAGCACTATTAACAAGAGCTCAGACATGGAAACAACTTAAATGTTCATCGACAGATGAATGGATTAAGAAGATGTGGTATATATACACAATGGAATACTACTCAGCCATAAAAAGAACAAAATAGTGCTATTTGAAGCAACATGGATGGAACCAGAGACTCTTATACTAAGAGAAGTAAGAAAGACAGATACCATATGATATCACATATCTGGAATCTGATATACGGCACAAATGAGCCTTTCCATGGAAAAGAAACTCATGGAGAACAGACTTGCTGTTCCCAAGCGGGAGGGGAGGGAGTGGGATTGCCTGGGAATCTGGGGTTAATAGATGCAAACTATTGCCTTTAGAACGAATAAGCAATGAGATCCTGCTGCAGAGCAATGGGAACTGTATCTAGTCACTTGTGATGGAACGTGATGGAGGATAATGTGAAAAAAAGAATGTTTGTGTTTGTGTGTGTGTGTGTGAGAGAGGGAGAGAGAGAGAAGGAGAGAGACTGGGTCACTTTGCTGTACAGTAGAAATTGAGAGAGCACTGTAAACCAACTATAATAGAAAAAATAAAAACCATAAAATAAATACATATTCTGAGTAAAAAAGAATAAAATTCAGTTGTTTTTATTATATGTACAAAGTCGTGCAATCATCACTCCTATCTACTTCCAGAACATTCCAAAAGAAACCCCATGCCCATTAGCAGTCACTCTCCATTTCCCCTTCCCCCAGCCCTTAGAAGCCATTAATATACTTCCTGTCTTCACAGATTTGCCTATTCTGGACATTTCATATAAATGGACTCATATAAAATACGATCTTTTGTTCCTGGCTTCTTTCACTTTTCAATGTTTGTCCATAGTATAGCATGGATCCCTATTTCATTCTTTTTCACCACCCAATGAAATACCATTGTATGGCTAAACCACAATTTGTCTCCATTCATCAAAGGATGGGCGTTCCATTGTTTCCACTCTTTGGCCATTATGGATACAAAATGACATTTGTGTACAAGTCATTGTGCAGAGATGTTTCCAATTCCCTTGAATAATACTTGGGAGAGGAAATGCTGGGTCTCTGTTGCTTCTTGTTGGGAGAGACTTGTTTACAGGCTGAAGGTGCAGGAACCAGCAAAGGGAAAGGTGGGAGATACAGCGATGGGAGTGGGGAGAAGAAAGTAAGCGCTGGAGAAGGGCTATTTTCTTTTTTGGCCCTGCCGCGCATGCGAAAGTTCCCAGCCAGGTATCCAACCCAAGCCACAGCAATGACAATACGAAATCCTTAACCGCTTGGCCGCCAGGGAACTCCAGAGGGGCTACTTTCTTTAGCATTCCTCACTTTCTCAGCTGGCACAATCTGAATGCCCTAACCTCTTTTCACAACTACTTGACCGTCTGCACACACATCACACTTATTGACTAGGGAGCGAATCCAGCTCGTGATGTGTCCAGGCCAGTGGTTTGTTTTCTGTTGCAATTAGTTCCTAGTTTTGAGGTCTTCGGTTACAGCCTAGCTCATTCCAGTTTTTTTCCGCGTAGATTCATTCACGGGTGATGAGACAATTCACTGTAAAGTCTGAATCTTGACTCCTGGTTCTTCAGGCCATCCAGGGCTCCCAGTCGTTCCGGATAAAGAAGGACGCCCAGTACCAGCGGCGGGGAACCAAGAACGCCAGCCCTCAGCAGTTGCCAGTTGCAGCCACTGCGCACGCGCCGTTTCGCCGCCAAGGAGGGGGCGGGAGAGTGGGCGGGGCGGTTATCTCTCGGACCAATAGGAAACGTGGGCCTCCGCCCTCCCTGCCGGTGGACCGAGCTTGACCCCGGCGGTAGGCGGAGGAGGCGGGGCCAGCCGCGCGGCCGCCGAGGGGGCGGGGCCAGGGGCCTGGAGGCGGAGCCTGGGGCTGTCAGTCCCGCGCTCGCCGCCGCCGCCGCTGTTCCTTACATGCGGTGGCCCGGGTGGCTGCCAGCGCTGCCGTCCGCTGCCCGCCGCCCCGGCATCCCGAGCTGCCTCCCGCCGTGCCGGCCCGGCGCGCAGGTAAGGCCAGCCGCGGTGCCGAACCATCGCGTCCTCCTGTTCGGCAGCGGTTTGCCGCGCGGGCGCCCCCTCCGGGCTGTGTCAGCGCCGCTGCTACCCTTGCCGCCCGGGGGCGGTCCCGGGGGGCGGGACGACCGTCCTCCCCATCCCCCCTACACCTCCGGGCGCCGCTACTGCAGCCGGGTCCCCGGGCCGCGCCTCCGCATCCCCGCATGGGGCTGGTTCCTAGCACCCCCCCTTGGGCCTATTACACAATCGCTGGGGGCGGGGGTCCTCTTCCCGAGCCTCGGTTCCACACCTGTCCCCGCGCCGCGCTCCAAGGCAGAGGACCGATACCCAGCGCGACAGAGGGGGCCCGGAAAGTTTCACTTTGTGGTCCGGGTTTGTTGACATCTGAGAGACGTGGGGAGATGGAGGTTGAGCAGCGAAGATGCGCCTAGCGAGCAGCGTTGCCTTTGCCCCGGGGGTGGCCCTGGTCCAGGTTTCCTTTCCAGAAGTCCTGCCGAGAGCCCTGCTCCGGGGCGGGAGGCTGACGCAGGGCACACGGGTCTCTGCCTGAATATTAGCGAGCCCTGCCCCTGGCTTGCAGCATTCTGGGGACAGCTCAGCCTCCCCTCTTCCACCTTTCCTGAGCATTGACAGAACATGTAGGCGAATTTACTTAGCATTTTCCTGACACTTTATATTTATTTGTGAGGCGCTTTGCCATCCCTGATTAGTTAATTAACAAGCAAAATAGATCCTGAAACGCACGGCTAATGCCTTTAGCAACTCTTTTAAGAACCACTGAAAGCTTTAGGCTGTTTGCGGTGAGAGACGCTTTTGGCCAAGGTGCTGCTGGGAGAGCTATTCAGGGTCTTCTGGTTGCCTTAGAAGGCTTTGGTGATAATGCCAGTGCTTTCTCTGCCTCTCCTTATATTGTTTATTAAGGGCCTCCAGTCTATGGCGGGTTATTTGGTTGTCTTCACTTAAGCGAAGAGGAATTAGAAGTGTTGCTGACAAAGCAGTTAAGGGAAAAAAAACAAAACCTGAGGTTCAGATAAGTTTGGGTAGTTGTCAGTTTTATCAGGTTACCCCTCCTGGGCAGAAAAGCTAGGATCTTCCTGTTCTCTGTCTTCCTGGTAGGACTGTATCCAACTGGGTAGATGATACTGGTTCCTCATTTAGTCCACGGAGCTCTTGCTGCCTGTGGTTTACAGACCTGCCTAGGGACATCCTCTAAGAGTGGGCTTAATTAGCACTTTTATCTGCCCATTAAGCAATACGGCTTGAAATCTCTTGTAATCAGGCACTGTTGCAGTTTTGAATCTTTAATAATGTTTAATTCATTTTAATAGTGTTTCTATAATAATCTTTCTATTAGTATGCCAGCTTTGCAACACCAGTACTTTTAGTATAGAAGCAGCAATTTACTTAAAATATTACCATGGCAAAAACAATTCTCCAACAGATACGCAGCCCTCTTTACTTAGATAATTACTGCTAGAGGTTGTTAAGGTTTTTATTCTTCCGTACAATAGGTGTTATCATGTGTTTGATCTGTGAGGTCATTATGAGGTCATTCCTCCTTGTAGGAATGATTTCAGTCACTGTGTCACTTAAATATTTTGTGGACTAATATTGTATGAGTTTTTCCCCCATGCTGATTTCTTTTTGAACAAGGTACAGAGCTAACAAGATTTAGTTTTGATTTGCCAGCCTAAATTTTAAGGAGGATGGTATTTACTGAACTTCAAGGATTATATGAGAGCTATGGCACTGGTTTTATTAGCATATATACCAGACATTGTTTTGGGTGCTTTACAGATATTAACTTCTCTAATTCTCACAACAACCCTATAGGGGAGGTACTATTATACCCCAGTTTCATATGATTAAATTGAGGCCCAGTTAATTGACTCAGGTCACATAGTTAAGTAAAGGACAGCCTAACCTCAGAGTCCAGGTACTTAACCACTGGCCTATCCTGCCTTTGTAGGTTATATTTTTTTCCAACAGATATTTATTTGTACCTGCTGCCTGTATATACTCTGCACTGTGGGAAAAAGAGCACTTATAGTGTGATAACAAACACTGGGTTAGGAGCTCTTGTTCTGGTCTTAACTCTGTCAACAACTATAATCTGTCATTTTGAGCAGGGTACCCAATCTCCCTGCCTCCCATTTCCTCTTTGGCGGAATAATACCAGTCGAAGCAGATGAACTAAGCAGTCTTAGCCTCCTGAGGAGCTGGAGAGACGAGTCAATGCATGGAAGAATTAGATGACCTCCTCCCTAAGGCACAGTATAAGATCAAGTATCAGATGAGTTGGTGTGTGTGTGTGTGCGCTCGTGTCATGGAGAAGGACCAGAGGACACGTGCCTGGTATTGCAGAAGGACTGGACCCCAAATGACAGAAGCCACTGTCCCCGCCACCTGCCTGTCCACAAGCAAGCTCTGAGAGGAGGAGCTTGTCAGTCTCTTCCTGGGATTGGGGGACATTGGGAGTGGACCTGGGAAGTCCAGTGGGGTGAAGAAGAGAGACAGCTTTGTATGCATACCCCCAAAGCTGAATAATAGACTGTGGCTAGTGTCTAAAAGTGTGTAGTGTCTAAGAGTGTGCAGAGCATAAGACAGATTTTCTTTCTTCTCAGGAGGGGGGTGTTCCATGGGAAACTCCCTATGCCTAATGAAGAAATAGAAAAGTATTTCCCCTTGGATGTCGCAACCTTTCACACTGCTCATTTAGCCTTGGGTTTTGCTTCTTGGTCATGTTGGGAATCTGGAGGTATTTGAAACTGTTCTAGAAGACCTGTGTGTGATGCTTTCTTCGGATTTCACTGGGAAATCTTTGGGAGATCCTGTTCTGTAGTGACACCTGTTGAATACGTGCTGCAGAGCCAACAGATCTGCAGTGCTTAGGGAGTCATTAGAAGTTTTCCTTCCAACGCAGATTGTTTGGCACTTCAAGGAGGGCTGGGTGTGCCTCGATTACCACATTGACGGGGAAACAGAATAATTTGGAGGAAACAAATAAGATTTACGCAGGAAGCCGCAAAGACAGAAAAAACAGTTGTGCATAAGTTCATTTTCCTTTGTTATTTTATGTGTTTCTGGCTGTGACATTTCTTCAGTACTCACGTTTACAAATTTATAAATTTAAATATATTGTCTAGGGAGTTCCCATTGTAGCACAGTGGAAACGAATCCAACTAGTATCCATGAGGATGTGGGTTTGGTCCCAGGCCTCTCTCAGTGAGTCGGGGATCTGGTGTTGCTGTGGCTGTGGTGTAGGCCAGCAGCTGTAGCTCTGATTCCACCCTTAGCCTGGGAATTTCCATATGCCTCAGGTTTGACCCTAAAAAGCAAAAAAAAAAAAAAAAGAAAAAAAGAAAAAAAAATTGTCTAATAATGCAGTTGGGAATAGACTGTATAATCTAAATTTTTTTTTTTTTTTTGCCAGGGCAGTATTGATCTTGGTTTTTCACTATCTTTTAGACTGGTGGTGTTTTCTGTTTGTTTTTGTTTTTGGCTGTGCCTACAGCATGTGGAAGTTCCCATGCCAGGCACTGAACCTGTACCACAGCAGTCGACAATGCCAGATCTTTAACCTGCTGAGCCACCAGGGAACTCCCTAGACCAGAGGGTTTTAACCAAGATCAGTTGCGCCCTTGGGGAACACTTGGCAATGTCTGAAGACATTTTTGATTGTCACGACTTGGGGGCAGCCTCTGTGCTAAGGGCATCCAGTGGATAGAGACCAGGGGAGCTGCCAGTTATCCCAGATGCCCAGACCAGCCCCCCAAATAAGGAATTGTTCAGCCTGAATTGCTAATAGAGTTGAGCTTGAAAAAGTCCACTTTAGAGGAGAAAAATGTTTTCTTCTTAGGAGCAAATTGAGGTTAGGGGGAAGCAGAAGCAAAAGGCAATATAAAGTGTTCCTTGACCCCTTAGAAGAGATAATAGCACCCTCCCTTCTGGCATGCAGGAGGAGAACCGACTAAACAAGCCTCCAGAGCACAGGCGTTTGTCTGCCACCCAGGAGCTATTTCAATAACTAGATTGCTCAACACAGTAGTTTGGAACAGGAAGTAGAAGCTCTTGTCGTGGGACAGGCCTTAGGGGTAATTGGTGGGGTTTATAGGCCAAGGAGGGAAGCTGGGTCCTGCCAGAGCAATTTTGAAAAGTTCTAGGGACTTTTTCAAAGGTGGTTTTGTCGAGGACAACAGAGTGTCGGACTTAGAAGGTACAGTGTCTGCTTCCGGGGGTGCAGGAACCCTGGAGGCTGTTGATCTGAGCCCTGCTTGGGTTCTTCTGTGTCCAGACACAGCTTGGAGAGTGAAGAGCCCTGGGTTAGGTTGTCAGGTTGTAACTGTATCCACCCGCAACCTTTCTTTCAAAGCATTTTTTATTATGGAAAATTTTAAACATACACAAAAATGGAGAAAAGGGTACAGCGAACTCCTATTTACCCAATGCCCAGCTTCAAGGACTGTCAGCTCCTGTTCCGTCTTATCTATACGCCGCCCATGTTAGACTCCGCCCCCCACCCCTGTTTTAAAATCTAGAAAATAGCTTAAATAATTACCGATGGCCTGCCTATCAGGGGAGGCTTTGGCAATGACTGGCAATGAAGATAAGTGATTTTCCGGTGCTTGGTTCTCCCCAGGGAAAAGCTGATAATGGACATGCATGATTTTAACAGCCATGAAGGCCTGAGGAGTAGGAGTAGGCTCAGGCACATCTCGGGTGGAGGAGCTCAGGTTTTCTTGGTGGGAAAGCCCCAGGGATCAGAGACAAGGCCCTTTCTTTTCATTTAAAAAATTTTTTTTTCCCAATGAGAATAGTTAACTGACATTTATTGAATACTTGTTATGTGTCAACTCTTTGAGGCTCTTGATGTAAATAAACATATTTAGTTCTTTTATTTTTTATTTTTCTTTCTTTCCTTTTTTTTTTTTTTTAAGGGCCGCACCCATGGCATATGGAAGTTCTGAGGCTAGGGGTCAGATCAGAGCTACAGCAGCTGGTCTACACCATAGCCACAAAGGGATCTGAGCCTCATCTGCGACCCACACTATAGCTCATGGCAAAGCCATATCCCCGACCTACTGAGTGAGGCCAGGGATCAAACCCACATCCTCCTGGATACTTCTTGGATTTGTTTCTGCTGCACCACAGTGGGAACTCCTTAGTTCTTTTAGTAATCTGGCGAAGTAGGGGTCAATATCGTTCCCATTTTACACATGAGAAGTCCAAATACAGAGTTACAGTGGACAGGTTCTGTCATAGCCTCCAGTGACCCCTGCCTCCTGCCCTGTGTAACGCTTTCTCTTGAGTGTGGAATGGCCATTGTGACATGCTTCTAATCAGCAGAATATGGCCTTTTTTATTTTATTTTGTTTTATTTTTTGTCTTTTTGCCTTTTTATCTAGAGCCGCACCCGCGGCATTGGAGGTTCCCAGGCTAGGGGGTCTAACAGGAGCTGTAGCTGCCAGCCTACGCCACAGCCACAGCAACACGGGATCCGAGCCGCGTCTGTAACCTACATCACAGCTCACGGCAACGCCGGATCCTTAACCCACTGAGCACGGCCAGGGATCGAACCTGCAACCTCATGGTTCTTAGTCGGATTCGTTAACCACTGAGCCACGAAGGGAACTCCGGCCTTTTCTTTTTAAACCTGTCTAGTAGAGAAGCCTCCTTAGAGTTCCCTGCCAGGTAGAAAGGGTTTCTGGTTTCTGCAGTCCAGGGTCCTTTCAGTCTGGAGGGAGCTTCACCTGCATGTTTCCTTTCAGAATCACCCCTTTCCTGTTTCAGGACCCTCTGGGTATGCTCTGTGTAGCCTTCTTGCCTGGCCTTGGCTCCCCGCTGGGCTGGAAAGCCCAGGGCAGGGATGGGGTGAGTTCTCTTTGGTAGCAGTTGCTCCCCTGCCTTTGATGGTGGATGTAGGGCTGTCCCGGTCCAGCCCCTGGCAGTCCACACCCATTGGAGTTGGCACCGCAGTTTATACTTGGCAAACGGGACTTTTTTCTCCCAACTGTGTCTCCTTGAGCTCCAGGATTACAGTTTTTAGGCCATGGCGAATGGGCGTGCATTTACTTGACTCAGTGTTGGGTTGTAATACTTATGCAAAAACTGGCTTCAAAAAGTTGTGAGTTCTCGGAGTTCCCCTCGTGGCGCAGTGGAAACGAATCCGACTAGGAACCATGAGGTTGTGGGTTCGATCCCTGGCCTCGCTCAGTGGGTTAAGGATCCAGCGTTGCTGTGAGCTGTGGTGTAAGTTGCAGATGTGGCTTGGATCCCGTGTTGCTGTTGCTGTGGCTGTGGTGTAGGCTGGCGGCTACAGCTCCAATTCAACCCCTAGCCCGGGAACCTCCATATGCTGTAGGTGCAGCCCTAAAAAGACAAAAAAAAAAAAAAAAGTTGTGAGTTCTTGAATAATCGGATAGTTGATGTCTGTGAATTTTAATTAGTGCTGGTTTCTGCAAACATCAACCTTTTGGACTAGGTTCACCAGCAACTCCATTAGTGTGAAGACTTGGGGCCCTGCATGACTGCATTTCCCATCTGTATTTTACTTATTAAATGCATCTACACCCTCTATTCCGCAAAGAGGTTTAGATGGTATGAGCTTATGAATATCCTATATCCCGATGGTGGATTTTCAGGTGTCCTGCCTTTCTCTGGGGAAGGCAGCTCCTAGTCTAGCAATAGGAGTTATCTACTCTGTGGCTCTATTATGCACCGGGCACTTTACATCTATTCCTTAGAACCCTTCCAGGTAGGAATTAGTATTCCTAGGTTGCAGATGAGGAAACTGAGTTTTAGAGAGGTTAAGGAATGCTAGGAGGTAGCATTGAGTTTCAACTCAAATTTGTTTGATTCCAAAGCCCTAATTCTTTCCATGAAGCCTTGTCTCTCATGGGAAAGAGTTGGTGGGAGTTTGTATTAGGATCAGTGAGGATGAGGGCAGGTGCCATGAAAGGGGACCAAGAGTTCTGGTTACTCCAGCTAATGAAAGCTTCACATTGAACCCCCTGGGAAAGATGACTTTTGAGTGTGATAAATTACCTGTGTCCTATTTTTGAACTGACGTAGAAAACAGAACTGCACACTGGAAGCCCTGAGCCAGATTTGGTCAGCAGCTGTGTTTTATTTGGTCTGCACAGTGTTTTATTTTTTAAAAATTGGATTTGTTGTCATCATTTTCAAAGTGGGAGACTTTACACTACAACTTGCAAATCTCCACATTTCTTGGCTCCTCTTGAACTATCGGAAGGTCTGGAAACTCTGGACCCACATTCCTCCATGGCAGTAGTTAGTTATGGTAGCTGCCCCTACTTTGAATGTAGCAGAGAGCCCCCCCCCCCCGCCCCCAGTTAGCTATCTTTCCCATCCTGCCCTCTTCATTCATTTGTATTACTTGCCCGGACTCCAAAGGCATTTGTTAGCAGCATCCTTGTAGAGGTCATGCCCATTCTCTCTGCCAGCGCCAGAGATGTGTTAGTGGAGCCTTGTTCTATATCCGAATTAAAGATCCCCAGCATTTCTCCCCTTTTTAGAGAGCCTGGAGCAGGCGACTCTACTTAGCTTGTGAACAGATACATCTAGCCCCTGTCTATCTCCCAGCAATGGCTCATTGGACTCTGGATGGGTTCTTGGACCAAGGGAGGCCAATCAGATATCTAGGATCTAGACACCAAGCTGAGGAACTCAGGTGGGAAGAACTTGTAGACTCAGACTGAAAATGTGATGCTGAAGGAGGTGACTGAGACAAGCAAAGAAGCTGGATGGTGAGTAGGTGAGAGACAGTGTGGCAGCAGATAGAGAGAAGCTACCCAGTTTCTGCTTTTATTCTACCTCCTGCAGTTGGGTTCCTCTGTAGCCAGAGCTTTCATTCAGTGACATTTACTGCATGCTTAACATGATGGCAGCCACTGCTTAGATGCTTGTGATACATCAGTGAACAAAAACAGACTAAAGTCCTGTTCTCATAGAGTTTATATTTTGGTAGGTGAAAATAGTGCCAAACAAAAAAGTAAGTAAGTATAAAATATGTAAAGTGGTGATAAGTGCCAAGAAGGAAAAAAAACTGGATAAGGAGACATGGAGTGGGTTTGATGATGGTTGTGTTAGAGAGGCTGTTTAAAGAAGACCTCCTGACAAAGCAGTATTTGAGCAGAGACATGAATGAAGTGAAAAGGTGTGAGCCATAAGGGAACCTAGGGGTGGGGCGGTTTAGCAAGTGGGAAGGTCCTATGGTGGGTGTGTGCTTGACCTGGGGATGTTGTGGCTATTGTGCAGCAATAATGGGAGAGGGGGAGGTGGAGAGAATTATAACCTCACAGCCATGTTAAAGACTTTGGATTTTATTCTAGTGAGAGTGGAAGCCATTGGAAGGTTTTTGAGCATGAGTGACATGGTCTGGCGTATGTCTTAAAAAATGTAAGCATTGTATGGAGAACAGACTGCAAGGCAGCCAAGGTATATGCAGGACAACTAATTAGGAAGCTGTGCAATAGTCTAGATGAATACAATGGTGGCTTTGTAGAGATGGAGGTGGTAAGAAGTGGACAGTTTCTGAATATGTTTTGAAAATGGACTTGACAGGACTTGATGTATTTTGTATTGGATATGAAGGAGAGAAGAGTCAGTCATTGAGTATAAACATTGCTTCAGTAGTTGGCATTTCCCTCCTTCTCTCTTGAAAACATTCAAAAGCAACAAGGAAGTTGAAAAAATAATAACGGAAATCTTGTAAATTCCATTTCTAGCAAAACTAGGAGAGAAATTTCATCTATAGACTTCAAAATGTGTGTAAAGACTGTCCCAAATAGATGTGATCAGGTGGAAGCCATGTAGGAAGAAATGAAGAGAGGCAGCATGGAGATGATGAAAGAGACCAGCAGCAGTAGATCTTAGAAAGTACCAGGAAAGTCATATTCTTTAAGGTGAAAAGTATATCCTTGTGTGAAAAAGCTATATCCCTTGCTTGTAGCAGTTGTTGAAGAAACTGGATGTAAGGCTGATAGAAGAAACCCTCCTGACAATAGTCTGAGTCAAAGAAGCAAAGGAAGAAGGGTTGTATAATCACATGGGCAAGCCGCCATGTTTGTAGGAAGTATTCTGTCTGGTAACAAGAAGAGAGCCTTTGCGTTGTGAAAAGAGCTCATCTGAAAGAGAGTCGTGGCTGCCCTCCCCTTTCCTGCCTAGAGGAACGTCGTGCAGATACTGTAGCTGTCAAGGAAAATGATCTCATTCAGGGATAATGAAGAAGGGAAACAGTAGACTTCTGTTTCTGACAATGTTCTTTGACAGTATTCTTTGCACCAGAGTTTTCACTAAAAAGTACTAAAACGTTGGATATATTTTTAAAAATTTAAAATAGAAGAAACACTAAAGAGCTGAGAAGAGAAAGAAGAACCATCAGGCCAAAACCTATGGTCAAGTGGGAATAGAGAGAGATGTGCAGACTGCTAGAACACTTAAGTTGCTTTTGTCCTGAGAACATTTGTGGATTCTAATAAATATGGGCTTTGGTTTTGGCAGCCTTTCAGGAGAAGGGGGTTAGAACTCAAAGTTCAAGGCTTGCTCGAGGAGGAGAGTCTTACAGGAGACTATCTCCAAACAAAGCTGGAACTATTCAGGATAAAGGGGAACCAGAGGTAAAACTGTGTTTCGCTACCTTAAGCAATACAGGGAAGGTTGCTCAGGTACTGGGCAGAGTAAGAGGGGGAAAACAAGGTATGTTGCAGTCACTGGCTAGCCTTTGTACAGGTTTTGAGGATGGTTTTATTTCACCTTGGCTCAGAGAACTTCATGCCATGAATTGGGTTTAAGATAGTGCCAGGCATTAGTGTGCTCCCCTCACCCCACCCCCTGACACCTGGCAGAATCAAAAGAATTAAAGGTGAATCTTCTCTGGAGGAAGGCATCTTCCTAACTTTCCATGGCCAATGAGCAGTACTGTAAGAAAGAACAAAGCACACAAGGAAACGCAACATGATGAGAGAACTCACAGAAGTAACTGATGGAAAGAAAGGGACTCACAAATTCTTTATGTATTTAACTGTCAGAGACAAATCTGTGTATTATAGTCGTAGAAATAAAAGCAAACTTGTAAATATCTTCAGGACTAGGTAACAATTAAAAGTGACTGGGCAGGTTTGAAAAAGACCTAATAGAGCTTCTAGAAATAAAACACAAAGCTTATATTAAAAAAAGAAACTTAATGGCTTACCATTAGACAACATATTAGATAAAATCAAGGAGAGGTTAGTGAATTGGATAATGTGTTCTCAGAAATTATCCAAAATGTTGCATAGAGAAGCGAAGTGACAGGAAATAGGGAAGAGAGGTTAAAGACATGGAGGATAGAGTGAAAGTTTCTTTTTTTTCTTTTTTGTCTTTTTGCCTTATCTAGGGCCACACCCGTGGCATTTGGAGGTTCCCAGGCTAGGGGTCTAACAGGGGCTGTAGCTGACAGCCTTTACCACAGCCACAGCAACATGGGATCCGAGCTGCGTCTGCAGCTTACACCACAGCTCATGGCAATGCCAGATCTTTAACCCACTGAGCAAGGCCAGGGATCGAACCTGCAACCTCATGGTTCCTAGTCGGATTTATTAACCACTGAACCACAACAGGAACTCCAGAGTGAAAATTTCTAATGTGCATTTAATTGGTTTCAAAAAGGAAAGAAAGAATGGGTCAGAAGCATCTCTGCTAAGATAATGACTGACATTTTCTCAGAATTGATAAAATATATCAAGCCAAGAAGCAGAGCACCAAAGGCAAAGAGAAAATTCTAAAAAAAAAAAAAGACAAATTGCCTTGAAAACAGTGATTTACATGCTTCCCAATACCACCAATGGAAGCCAGAAGCCAGTGAAATGATTTCTATAATAAAGTAACTGATAACCTAGAACTCTTATGCACAGAGAAACTGTCTTTCAAGAAAATGGTAGTTAATATGATCCAGCAACCTCACTACTGGGCGTATATCTGGACAATACTATAATTCAAAAATATACATGCACCCCTATGTTCATAGCAGTGCTGTTTACAATAGCCAAGACATGGAAGCAACCTAAATGTCCACTGACAGGTAAATGGATAAAGAAGATGTGAGATTATATATATATATATATATATATATATATATATATATATATATATATATACACATCAGCCATCAGCCATAAAAAAGAATGACATCATGCTATTTGCAGCACCATGGATGGACCTAGAGATTATCATACTAGATGCAGGAAGTCAGAAAGAGAAAGACATATACCATATGATATCACTTATATATGCAGTCTAAAATATGACACAAATGAATTTATCTTCAAAAGAGAAACTGACTCACACATAGGAGTTCCCATCGTGGCTCAGTGGTTAAAGAATCTGACTAGGAACCATGAGGTTGCGGGTTCGATCCCTGGCCTTGCTCAGTGGGTTAAGGATCCGGCGTTGCCGTGAGCTGTGGTGTAAGTTGCAGATGTGGCTTGGACGCCATGTTGCTGTGGCTGTGATGTAGGCAAGTAGATACAGCCCTGATTAGACCCCTAGCCTGGGAACCTCCATGTGCCGCAAGTGCGGCCCTAGAAAAGGCAAAAAGACAAAAAAAATTTTTTTCATTTCTTCTGGGGGCTGGGGGATACACTGTGGGTTTGGGACACAGAATCTATCAAATTGACTTGTGATGATTTATGTACACCTATAATTGAAATAAAATCCATTAAGTTAAAAAAAAAGAGAAACTGACTCACAGACATAGAGAACAGACTTGTGGTTGTCAAGGGGAGGTGGGGGAGGGATGGATTGGAAATTTGGAATTAGCAGATGCAAACATTATATATAGTATGGGTAAACAACGTGGGACTACTATGTGGCACAGGGAACTATATTCAGTATCTTGTGATAAACCATAATGAAAAAATATGAAGAATATATATATATCTTAATCCCTTTGCTGTATATTAGAAATTAGCACAAAATGTAAATCAACTATACTTTAATAAAATAAATTTTAAAAAGAAAATGGAAATATAAAGACAATTTCTATAAAAAGAAAATGTAGAATTTGTTATCACTTTGCCAGTTTGCCTCCCTAAAGGATATCTTCACTGATACACTTTAGACAGAAGGAAAGTGACTCTAGTGATAAGAGCTAAGATCTGGTAAGAGATGAAGGATTTTGAAAAGTGGCAAATATGTAGGTAAATGTAAATATAAGAATAATGATCTTTCCGTTGCTGTAAGTGAGGTATTAAAGTCCCCTGCTATTACTGTGTTACAGTCAATTTCTCCTTTTAAGGTTGTTGGCAGTTGCCTTATATAATGAGGTGATCCTGTGTTGGGTGCATATATATTTACACTTGTTATATCTTCTTCTTGGATTGATCCTTGGATTGATACTTTGATCATTATGTAATGTCCTCCCTTGTCTCTTAAAATATTCTTCATTTTAAGGTCTATTTTGTCTGATAGGAGTATTGCTACTCCAGCTTTCTTTTGATTCCCGTTTGCATGGAATATTTTCTTCTGTCCTCTCACTTTCAATTTGTGTGTGTCCCTAGAAGTGAAGTGGGTCTCTTGAAGACAGCATATATATGGATCTTATTTTTGTATTCATTCAGCCTGTCTATGTCTTTTGCTTGGAACATTTAATCCATTTACATTTAAGGTAATTATTGATATAGTATGTTCATACTTAAAAAAATGTATGCCATCTTATTAACTGTTTTGGATTTGTTTTTGTTTCTCTTTTTTCTTCCCTTCTTATTTTGTCTCCTCTTGTGGTTTGATGACTATCTTTAGTGTTGTATTTGAGTTGATTTTTCTTATTTGTGTGTGTATCAATTGTAGATTTTTGGTTTGCAGTTACTCTGAAGTTTTGATATAGGAGTCTATACACGTACACGATATTGTTTCAGGTTGTTGGTCTCTTAATTGCAAGTGTATCTCCATTGTCCTGCATTTGTACCCTCCACTTCTCACGATTTCTGATTTTGTGAGCATATTTGTGCGTGGATGATTTCCTATCTTTACTGTGTATATGCCTTTACTGGTGAGCCTTGTCATTTGTGGTATTTTTGTTTCTAGTTGTGGCCTTTTCTTTTCTGCATAGAGAAGTTCCTTTAGTATTTGTTGTAAAGCTGGTTTAGTGTTACTGAATTCTCTTAGCTTTTGCTTCTCTGTAAAGGTTTTGATCTCTCCTTCAAATCTGAATGAGAGCCTTGCTGGGTAAAGTAATCTTGGTTGGAGGTTTTTTCCTTTCATCACTTTAAGTATATCATACCACTCCCTTCTGGCCTGCAGTTTCTGCTGAAAAATCTGCTGATAACCTTATCGCTGTTCCCTTGTATATTATTTGTTTCTTTTCCCTAGCTGCTTTCAGTATTTTCTCTTTGTCTTTAATTTTGGTCAGTTTGATTAATATGTGTCTCGGAGTGTTCTTCCTTGGGTTTATTTTATATGGTACTTATTGTGCTTCCTGGATTTGAGTGAGTGGTTCCTTTTCCATGTTAGGGAAGTTTTCAGCTATTATCTTTTCAAATTTTTTTTTTGTCCCTTTCTCTTTCTCTTCTCCTTCTGGCACTCCTATAATATGGATATTGGTGCATTTAATGTTGTCCCAGAGTTCTCTTAGACTATCTTCATTTCTTTTCAATCCTTTTTCTCTTTTCTCTTCCACATCAGTGATTTCCACTAGTCTGTCCTCCCTTCGCTTATTCATTCTTCTGCCTCCTGTATTCTCCTGTTGGTTGTGTCTAATGAATTTTTTATTTCAGATATTATATTTTGCATCTCTGCTTGCTTAAGTTTTAAATATTGTATTCCTTTGCTCAGTGTTGGCTGTAAATTATCAATCTTTGTCTCCAGTTTATTTCCAAAGTCTTGCATCATCTTCAGCATCATCAGTCTACAGTCTTTTTCCTGGAGGCTGTTAATCTCCAGGTCACTTAGCTCTTTTTCTGTTTTTTTTTTTTTTTCCTTGCTCCCTTATCTGAGTTAGAGTTCTTTACCTTTTCATTTTTATAGGTTTTTGGTGTGGTCTCCTTTTTTGCAGGCAATAGAGTTGTTGCCTCTCTTACTTCTGAGGTCTGCCCCCCTTGTGGCTGAAGTTGGTAGGGGGCTTGCTGTAGGCTTCCTTATGGAAGGGACTGGTGCTTGCCCACTGGTAGGTGGGGCTTATTCTTATTTCTCTGGTGGGTGGGGCTTTGTCTCTGGGTGAGATTAGAGGCGCCTGTGTGCCTGGAGGGAGGGATCTTCAGTCAGCCTGTTTACTGATGGGTGGGGCTGTGATCCCACCTGGGTTATTGTTTGGCCTGGCACTTCTCAGCACTGGTGGGTAGGGCCAGATTTTCCCAAAATGACCACCTCTAGAGGAAGACACACAGATAAATATTCCTGAGACATTGCCTCCAATGTCCTTCCCCCACAACAAGCCATAGTCACCCCCTGTTTTCCCAGGAAATCCTCCAAGAACTATAGTTAGCTCTGACCCAGATTCCTATGGAGCCTCTGCTTTGCCCTGGGAGCCAGTGCACATGAAAATCTGTGTGTACCTTTCAAGAATGGGGTCTCTGTTTCCCACAGTCCTGTGGAGCCCCTGTGCACAAGCCCCACTGGCCTTCAATGCCAGATGCTCTGGGGGCTCTTTCTCCCAATGCCAGATCCCCAGGCATGGGGACCTGACATGGGGCTCAGAACTCTGATGCCTGTACATGAGTCTGTGATACAGTTACTTTCCAGTCTGTGGCCTGCCCACCTGGCTTTTATGGGGTTGCTTATCTCACGTAATTGCCCCTCTTACCATCTTGATGTGGCCTCCTCTTTGTCTTCTGGACTAGGATATCTTTTTCAAAGTTTCCAGTCCATTTGGTTGAAGGTTGTTCAGCAGCATTTGGTTGTAATTTTGTTGTTTTGGTTAGAGAACGTGATCTCCAGTCCTTCTATTCTGCCATCTTTGAAATTTGGCAGCATTTTAACAGAGCTTCTCTAAAGATGAGAGGGTACCCAACAGAATGCAAGAATAATGAAATATGAAACAAAAGGTTAATATCTTATGTGTTGAAATATAGAGACTTTAAAAATAAGACAATAGTATGTAAGTTAAGAAAGGATTCTAAGGTCCTGGCATTACCTGGAAGGAGAGTAAAGATTAATAATTATCCTTAGACTAATAAGTTAACAATGTATATTGTATTTCCTAGAATAACCACAGAAAGAATAGAAGCAGAGCGTATAACATCCCAGCTAGTCAAGAAAGACTTATTAATCTATAGCCAAAATCTATGGAAAGAGTGAAAGTGAAAGGAAGGAAAATGTATCCTGTCAAACAATAAGCACAGTATCAGATAAAGCAGACATTATGGTTAAAAACATCATTAGGGATGAAAAGTTTAAAATATTAAATATATTCTAATAATATAGCATAATATATAAAGAAAAGGATGACAGAGCTATAAGGAATAAGAGAAAGATCTGCAATCATAGCTAAGACATTTTAAAGAAGAACTAGGTCGGAGGACTTGCTCTATGGATATAAAGTCTTATTATAAAGCTATTCTAATAACAACAGAATAAAATTGATTCAAAGATACCATACAATCCAAAGGAAAAAAAATAGAGAGCCCATTTATGGACTCTTTATGTATTTCAAAGTTCTTATTACAGATTTTGTAATAAATGGTACCACGGCTCATGGACAGGCATACGGAAAAACCTAATTTGACCAACACTGCATGTAATACATAAAGATAAATTTCAAGGGGATTTAAAAACTTACATATAAATGGAAAAACTGTTAAACATTTTGATAATACAAGAGACTATTTTCATGATCCCTGCATGGGGAGGACTTCTTAAATGAGATGCAAAAAGCATTATACTTAAGAAAGGGTTGAGAAAATGGATTAAATTAAAATTAGGAATTTATTTTAATTAAAAACTACTGTGAAAAGAATGTACTAATTAATTATAGCACTGGAAGAAAATATATTTTTGCTTCTTAGGGCCACACCTGTGGCATATGGAAGTTCCCAGGCTAGGGGTCGAATTGGAGCTGCAGCTGCTGGCCTATGCCACAGCCACAGCAACATGACATCTGAGCCACAACTGCGACCTACACCACAACTCATGGCAATGCCAGATCCTTAACTTGCTGAGTGAGGCCAGGGATCAAACCTACATCCTCATGGATACTAGTCAGATTTGCTACCGCTGAGCCAAGGTGGGAGCTCCCTGGAAAAGAAATTTTTGAGCTTCATGAAGACAGGTACTGTGTCTGTATTATCATCATTGTATCCCAGCACCTCACACAAAGTCTAAAACCAAAACTTCAGCGTCCAGGGTACTATGTACTAAGTATTTATTGCCACTCACAAGTGATGAAGCTCACCTAGAGAGCAGAATCCACATCTAAACCACCAACATTATTTCTTTACTGTTTTCTTCTGCTGCTATTCATTCCTTAGAAAATAAGAGGAGATAAAATAGGGGTGGTAGCTTAATCAGCCAATTGTTTAAAAATATTTGCTGTAGAAACTATGTGTTTAATATTGGGCAGTCTGCTAAGAAGGTTATATAGAAATATGAAACAAGGATCTCTTCCTGGAGGAGTTTAGTTGGGAGACTGACAAATAGAAAAAGATACTTGATAAATCTGGACCATCAAAAACGTTCTTTATGCTGTAAAGTACATAGGAGAACAGAGATGGTCCTTCCAGATGTGGTAATTGGGAAAAATATTATGGAGGAGGGAAGATTTGATTTGTGTGTTGAAGGAGGGTAAATTTATGGATAGGAAAAGAGAAAGGAAGACATGGAAACAACCTAAATGTTCAACAACAGATGAATGGTTTAAGAAGATGTGGTACATGTACACAATGCAATACTACTCAGGTGTAGAAAGGAACAAAATAATTCCATTTGCAGAAACACGAATGGAACTATAAGTGAAGTCAGAAAGAGAAAGATAAATACCATATGATATCACTTATATGTGGAATCTAATATATGATACAAATGAACCTATCAACAGAAAAGAAACAAACTCATGGACATGGAGAACAGACTTGTGATTGCCTAGGGGGAGGAGAGGGTGTGGGATGGACTGGAAGTTTGGGGTTAGTAGATGCAAACTATTGCATTTGGAATGGATAAGCAATGTGATCCTGCTGTACAGCACAGGGAACTATATCCAGTCACTTGTGATGGAACATGATGGAGGATAACGTGATATATATATATATATATGAATGACTAGGTGACTTTGCTATACAGCAGAAATTGACAGAACATTATAAATCAACTATAATTTTTTTAAAAGAAGGAAAACAAAAAACAATGGAGGAAAGTATTCCAGGGGAGGGAAGGGGAGGAAGCATGCTTTGTAAGCAAGAAAAAGTCAAGGTGCTTTGGGGGAGCAGGCCAACATGACCAGAGTAGAAAGAGACAGATTTGAGTATAGAGTCTTTCAGAAGAAATATGAGCTGAAACATTCTCTTTTAAAGAATCATTGTGATGTAAACATAAAAGCCTTAGCAGTTATGAAAACTGTTTCTATAGGTCAAGTAATTAAACACATCCAAGTGACATTATTGCAGTCACACCTGGTTTTTCTTTCATTGCTGAAGTTAATTTGAGTTGGGCTATTTGTTATTTCAAATTAAAAAAATCAAAAGTGTCACAAAAGCAAGACAGAAAGGTCAGGAGAAGAGAGTGAAGAATTCAGAAACAGGCTTGAATTTCACCTCACTGGATACTCCTCTGTCTTCTTTGCTATGGATCTTCTCTTCCAAGTTTCTAAAGTTGGAGTATCCCAGGGGTCAGGCTTTGTTCCTAACTGAATTTATCCCATCTGTGGTATTAAATATCTGTTTGCATGACTCCTAAGTTTATATCTCCAGTTTTCATAATTCTTCTGAACTTCAGACCCATACATTCACTTGCCTGCCTCAGTTCTCAACTGGATATCTAAGAGGATCTGAAACTTCATGTCTGTATTGAACTCCTGATTCCCAAATTCTCCCACTCAAAACCTGCTCCTTTCCCAAAAAGGCTCCTAAAATGGCCCCAGCATCTACCCCATCGCTCAGGCCAAAAACCTGGGAGCTCTCTCTGAGTTTGAATGACTGAGTAAATGAAATTCATATATAATAGAGGTAGCATATAGCATTTTTTATGATTTTTATTTTTTCCATTATAGCTGATTTACAGTGTTCTGTCAATTTTCTGCTGCACAGCAAGATGACCCAGTCACACGTACATGTATACATTCTTTTTTCTCACATTATCATGCTCCATCGCAAGTGACCATACATAGCATATAGCATTTTATAAGAGATTTATTATTCAATAAGTGATTTTGGAAAAAAGGTTAGACATTTAAGGGTGAAATGGATTATTAATAAGATGATATTATGGGCAGTTTTATGCCAAACTATTTGGCAATTTAGATAAAATAAATAAGTTCCTAAAAGACTCAAATCTAACACAAGAAGAAATAGAAAATCGGAATGGCTCTATATCCATTAAAAAATTGAGTTCATTCTTAGAGACTTTCCCATCAAACAGATAAACAGTGAAACGAAGAGACTCTAGGCTCAGATGGTCTCTTTAGTAAAGTCTTCCAAATATTTAAAATAATTCTTTCAGAGAATAGAAAAAGGGTAACATGTCCCAACTTATTTTCAAGAAAAACGTTTATACCGGAACCTGACAAAGATGTTACAAGAAAATTAAAGACCAAACTCTCTCGTGGACATAGATACAGAAATGCTAAACAAAATATTCAGGAATTCAGGATTAGTTTAACATTTGAAAATAAGTCAAGGTAATTCCCTGCAATTATAGAATAAAGAGAAAAAAAAGGGAGTTACCATCATGGCGCAGCGGAAACGAATCTGACTAGGAGCTATGAGGTTGCGGGTTCAATCCCTGGCATTGCTCAGTGGGTTAACAATATGGCGTTGCCGTGAGCTATGGTGTAGGTCAGACATGGCTCAGATCTGGTGTTGCTTTGGCTCTGGCATAGGCTGGCAGCTGTAGCTCCAATTCGACCCCTAGCCTGGGAACCTCCATATGCCACAGGTGCAGCCCTAAAAACACAAAAAGCCAAAAAAAAAAAAAAAAAAAAAAAAAAAAAAAAAAAGAGAAAGAAAGTATGACCATCTCAATAGATGCAGAAAAAGTATTTGATAAAATTCGTCCCTGACTTTAAAAAGAAGTCTTAGGGAATGAAATTCCTTAATCTGATGAGTACCTACAAATAACTTAAAGCAAACATCATACTTAATGATGAAATGTTGAAAACTTTCTCCCTGGGATGTCTGCTATTACCACTACTATTGAACATTGCTTAGAAGTCCTAACCATTGCAGCAAGGCCAGAGAAAGAAATAAAAGGCATATAGATTGGAAAGTAAAACTGCCATCATTAGGAAGTAACATAACTGTACATTTAGAAAATCCAAAAGAATCAATAGATAAACTATTAGAATAATAAGTAATTTTAGCAAGGTTGCTAAATACAAAGTCAATATATAAAAATAAATTGTACTTCTATATACTAGTAACAAAAATAGGTTAAAATTAAAAAAAATTGTACCACTTACCTCAAAACACATCAGATTTATAGGAATAAATGTAATAAATGTGTACAAGATCTCTGCAATGAATACAAGAAGACATATTGAGAGAAATTCAATGAGACAAATAGATGGAGTGATATACTATGTTCATAGACTGGATGATTCAATATTGTAAAAATGTCAAATCTTCCCCAAATCTATCTATAAATTATAAATTCCAGTTGGCTTTTAAAATGGATGTTAACAAACTGAATATAAAATTTGTACGGAAAAGGAGTTCCTGTCATGGCACAGTGGAAATGAATCCAACTAGAAAACATGAGGTTGCAAGTTCGACCCATGGCCCCGCTCAGTCGGTTAAGGATCTGGCATTGCCATGAGCTGTGATGTAGGTTGCAGACGTGGCTCAGATCCTGCATTGCTGTGGCTGTGGCATATGGACCCCCTAGCCTGGGAATCTTCATATGCTGTGAGTGCGGCCCTAAAAGCAAAAAAAAAAAAAAAAAATTTTTATGGACAGAAAAGGGGTCAAAATTAGCTGAAACAATCATGAATAATAAGAACAAAGTTGAGAGAATGTCCACCCTTAGATATCTAGATTGATTATGAAGCTGTAATAATTAAAACAGCATAGTATATGTGCCAGACAAATGGCCCAATGGACAATGGTTGAGAGTTTAGGAAGAGACATCCCATATGGTCACTGATTTACAACAGAGGTGACATTGAAATGTAGTAGAGAAAGAATATCTTTTCTTTAAATGGTGCTGGTTCAATATGATAGCCATATAGAAAAATATGTCTTGACACTTCCCTCAAATCATTGGTAAAAATCAGTTCCAGAGGCATTGTTGATCTACGTATGGCAGTAAGACAATAAAACTCTTAGAAGAAAATGTAAGAGACTATCTCTGCAACTTTATAATGAGTAAACATCTCCTAAACAAGACGTCAAAGTACTAACTATAAAGGAAAATATTAATAAACTATATTAGATTAAAATTAAGAACTTCTCATTATCAAAAGACATCATTAAGAGAATGAAAGGACAAGCCACAGAATAGAAGATATTGCAAATAACTACAAATCAATAAAAGAAGGGCAAGTAGCCCAATAGAAAAATGGACAAAAAACTTGAATTCACACTTCATACGGAGGATGTTCAAATGGTTACTAAATATATTAAAAGGTACTCAACCTCACTGGTCCTAAGTGAAATGCAATTAAAACTACAATAAGTATCTCTACGTATCCACCAAAATGGCTAAAATTTAAAAGTCTGGCAATACCAAATGTTGACAAGAAAGAACATAGAAAATTGAGCCCTCATATTGTTGCTAGGAGTGTGAACTCATGCAACTACTTTGGAAAACTGTTTGGTAGTTATCTGCTAAAGTGGAACAGTCTATACCCTAAATTCCACTTATAGGTATGTACCCAACAGAAATGTATACACATGATTAGCACAAACACATATAAGAATGTTCATAGCATTCAAAACAACTCAAATGTCTAAAGACAGTAGAATGGATAAATAAATGATAATATATTCATATACAGTTATATATATATATTCATATATATATGAATGAAAATAAATAATCTATACATACAAAAATGTGGATGAATCTCACAAGTATAATGCTGGGAAAAAGAAGCCAGACACCAGAACAGACAGAACTGGGGATATAAAGCAGGACAGTGGTTACCTGGCGGAAGTGATGACTGGGAGGGGAAATTAAGGGGACTTCTGAGGTGTGGATTGTGTTCTGTTTCCTGAACTGGATGGTATGATCCATGGGGGAGTTTCCTTTAAAAATTCATCACCCTGTATGTTTATGTTTTGTACACTTCTCTATGTATCTTGTACTTTGTTAAAATATTTACCTCAAACAACCTGGATCTTTATTTCATTTCTTGAACCAAAGAAAATTATAACTAGACTCAGTATTTGTATATCCATGACAGTTCCATAATTAGAAATAGGTGAACATTTTTTATAATCTTCAACCATAAATTGGACTACATAAAATTAAAATTGCCTTTGAAAAGCAACAATTAAAATTGTAATAAAACCAAAAGGTGTCAACCTGAGGTAAATATTTATAAAGTAATAATGTATATTGCCAATCATATTAAATATTAAAAGATTGATAATACCAGGTGTTGCTGAGATTTGGCACAGGGGTACTCTCCTACCCTGTTATTGGAACTATTTTGTTAGTGTTTTTAGAGGATTTTGGCCACACCCTTTAAATTTTAAAATGTGCTTCCAATTTGACCTAACAGTCTGTTTCCAGGGATTTTATCACAGGAAATCTGCATAAGCACATTTTATATACATACACATACATACATGTACATACTTATGTGCATATGTACAAATTAAAATATTCATTAAAACATTTTTGTAGTAGTAACCTGGAAACATTTTAAATGTCTATTAATAGGACACTAGTTAAATAAGGTACATCCTGTGTAATAAAATATACTATGTCTGGTAGAAAAAAATGAGGTTGATCTATATCAACTGAAAACATCACATGACTGGGAGAGAGTGATTATTAAATGAAAAGAAGTTGATGAACATTTGTGTAGTATGTTCCCATTTCAATAAACACGTATTTCACTGAAAAGTCTTGGAAAAGTTATGCTGAAGTATTGACTATAATAATGAGATTATGAGAAATTTCACTTTGTAAGGTATTTGAATTTTCTAATAATAAGCAGTATACAATGTAAATAAAAATTACACAAAAGAAAATAAAATTATTTATACAGAATGACCCCTATATAGGTAAAAATATTCAAGGACACATCTTCAGATTGGTAGAAAATATATCATAATGTTAGCACCGGCTATTTCTTGGGGATGAGGTTACTAATAATTTTAATTTTATTTTTATATGTCTTTGAATTTGCCAAATTCCTTACAATAAGTGTGTGTTGATTTAAAAATCAAAAGATATAATTAGGACTCTCAAATTTTATCTTTGTTTTTACCAGTTTCACAATAATGGTCAAACTCCCAACAGAGGCATTTCTTTCCATCCTTCCTGCCTGTCTGTTCATCTTTATCTGCCCCTCATGCTCCACATGCATCCTGACTTTCATTTTTCTACAGAACACAGATACTTTCTCACTGGAAATAATTTAAACTATATAGAGCATATAGAGAAAAAGCGTGGAAGTCCCCTTTCCAATTCCACTGCCCTCCCAAGGTCTTTTTCTATACCTTTGCTCACATATGTATGTTCAGGTACAAATACTGTCTTTTTTAAAACTTAAATGGGATACTTGCCCCCTGCCTCTTAACTACATTCTGTTACTTGCTGTTCCTTGAACTGTTCATGCTGTTTTACCCCTACACGACTAGCCAAAAGCCCCCTTTGCCCTTTCCTCTAGTCCCTGTGCAAACAGCAATTGCAGCATCTAATTATTTGATGCTTTTACTAAGGACTTTGAATGGGAGAAGTTCAAAAAGGACAAAGCATGAAAGGAAAGCAGACAGAGCCATAGCCATGTGGGCAGCTGAAGGACGATGGGGAAGGTGACAGGATACTATTTCCAGTTATTCACTGAGGCTTTTGTTCCTCTGCTTCCTTTCAGTCATGGCACATCCCCCTGCCTGGGCAGCTAGGGCATTTCACATTCATTGCCTCAGGGGACAAGTGACATAGTGGAGTTCAGAAATCAATGCTTGGCTTTGGCTTTTCCAAAGCCTGGTCCTCATGGGGGCACCAAAGAACTCAGTGCCTAGGCAGCAGATTGAGAAGGATGCCTGATGAATAAAGGAAGCACTCCTCAGACATCTCCGCTCCCGATGGCATAGTGGTGCCCTTGGTGAGGGGAGGGTGGGGTGGAGTGGAAGGAGGAGAGGAAGATGTTTTTGGCCCCTGAGGAGGCAGGCTGTGCTCTGTGTCTAGGCTGAGTCCTGAAGGTTGCTGAGTGCAAGTCCCTCCTGATTCTGGGAAACCAGTGTGCAGAGGAAAACCATGCCCCTGTGTTTAGGCAAAGCTCAGGGAGGTGGTAGGATGCCAGTTCCCATCACCAAGATGGCCCTAGAGCGTTCAAGTAGAAATGGCTTCAAGCCCTATGGAGGCAGAGAAGCCTTCTAGCACTTCCCAGAGCCCTTGCACAGCATGGGGGAGGGAAGATGCTCCCAAAAGGGTATTAGAAGGCTTGAAGTTTGGCTTAGAGAGTGGCTGAGGAGGCCCTGTGCTTGGGAGAGATTTCCGTGGTACCCTGAGTGGCAAGGGGAGAGGAGATATGGGCAGAGGCTAGGGGGTGGGGGATACATTTGGAGGACCAGGTGCCTCTCTGCTTCTGGACCTTGGCACTCACTAAGGAAGGCCCTGGAATTTAGAGATTATTCTGGGAAGATGGGCCTGGGAAGAGACTTTGAATTGCATGTGATTACTAAATGGAGGATTTCAGTACACATCAGCTATTTAGAGAACAGTCAAGTTGTATTCCTCACACACCTGAGTTTAAGAACTGAGGATTGTCTCCTTACATCAAAGAGGAGAGATGCAGTTTTATTTCTTTGCTTTGGTCGTGGTGCTGTTGGGTTTTGATGTGATTGGCCAAGATCCCAAGGATCTCCTAAGTATGGTTTGCAGAAGCTAACTCACTTTCTGCCCTACTTTGCTGTTTTGTGGGGCTGCCATGGAACTTTGGAGGCCCACACAGGCCTGGCTGTCACAGATGTGTATTTGCCGTCACGTCTGTAGGTGAACATAGTAGAAAGATGTAATCAGCAGAATGGGACCTTTCTGGACAAGACTAAATGGGAACCCTGCCTAGAACACAAAGTCAATGCTGAATAATCCAAGAGCTACACATGAAAAGCAACAAGGAATCGTTTTTTAACTTACTGAATGTGGAGGAAAATGCTTGTCACTGACTTACATTAATTTGAGAGTTGGATGAGTAATTTTAAGACCTACATTTAGCATCGATTCAGAGAATTTAGAGTTAATTTTGGAAACCACCTGGCAACTTCAGCATCGTCAGTGCCCAGAATCTTCACTTAAGGAGATGTCATGAGACAACAAGCTAATGGAAATAAGAGGACAGAATGGCATTGCTGGACGCACAATAGAGCAGGTTGTTTCTTGGGAGCTGTTCTGAGTACTCTTTGAAGCTTGGGCTGAGGATTTTTTGTTTGGCCCAGCTGTATTTGTGCTCTGCTGTCCCACCGCCATTTCAGACTTTGCGGACCTTTGCCAGAAATCCTAATCCACCCATCCCATCTTCACCTTCTCTTTCTGCCTTCCTGATTACACTTTGCACACTCTGCCACCTTCTTCGCTTAGTGCTAGGCTTCGGTTTTTCTTCTCCTCCCTGACCTCTCACCCCATTTGTCCCTGGTCCCTTTCTCTCCTTGTGATGTGTGTATCCTTGCTCAAGTGCAGCTCTATTGTTAATTTTGTGGCAGGCCTTTTTCTCTCCACCTCACAGAATCTTCACCAGGTGGGGAACAACATGTATCTGCTCTTCAGGAAATGCTGTCCTTTGGGTGGAAAAGGACTGGCTTCCTGGCAGTGCCAGAATGAAGATCCTTCTCCACTGGAAACAAACAAAACCCCTTTATCTGTGGAACTTCCTGCTTCCTCCACTGAAAGCTGTGCTTTTCAAACATGGGGCATTCAGCCAGGGGCACATGGAATCATAGGATTAAACTGGGCACATCTCCCTGGATGTCACTTGAAACTTTGGGGGAAAATGGTTTCCCATTCTTCCTTATAAAAACGATGGCCACATGTGAGTTGAAGAATATTATGGAGGCCAATAGAAAATTCACAGGGCAGTTAAAGATTAAACAGGAGGTGTAAAAATTTTATGCTTCTGGTGAGCTGCTTTGGGTTATGTCTTGAAAATTCCTGCAGTGCCTTTCCACTTCTTTGCTGTAAAGAAGTACTTAAGTGGGGAATTGTGAACAGCACATAAAGCCATCCCTGAAAGTAGCAGTTTGCTTTGGGTTTGACCCAGTGAATTTGGTGCCTAGGGTTGATTTAATGAAATTGGAGAAATTTTTGAAATGTTAATAGAGATTTCTTTCCTCCCCACCCCTTAGAGTTCCCCTGTGTCCTGCTTATTCTGTTATTAATTTATTGCTTGGGGAGCATTTGTATTATTATAGCAGGAATGTAAAGATAAGGAGTCAGGGATCCTATTTATATATTTTTAAATTCATAGCAGAGACAAGCATGACTTGTGATTTGTAAGCATTGTGGTTCGAACATCAAAAGCAAATCTTTGAAGTAATTGAGGTGTTATGGGTTGAATTCATATATCCTAACCCCCAATACCTGAGAATGTGACCTTATTTGGAAACGAGGTCCTTACAGAACTATTCAAGTTAAAATGGGGTCTTGAGGATTGGCTCTAATCCAGTGAGCCTGGTGTCCTTATAAAAGGGGAAATTTGGACACAGAGACACTCATAGAAAGAAGATGATGTGAAGATACATAGGGAATGTGACCATTATTCTGTAAACCAAAGAGGGAAGCCTGGAATAAAGCCCTTCCCATCCCTCAGAAGGAACCATCTTCACCAATACCTTCATCTTGAGCTTTAGCTTCTAGAACTGTAGGCGGTAACTTTCTGTTGTTTAAGCCACCCAGTTTATGGCAGCCCTAGCAAAGTAAGCCACAGGCATAAAGTTATGCCATAAGCAATAGATTGGAAATATAATTTCATCAAGTCTAAGGTGTCGTCAGTTGCAAGGTACATCCCAATTTGAGAGATGTCTACATGTGAAAACATGTGTCTTAGAATCAATAAACCATGGTAGTGTAGATAGAGAACAAAAGTCTCTTGTTCTGTAGCTAAACATGGCCTAGTCTAGGGACAGGGAAGAACTGGAGGAGCTGTGATAGAGCTTATATTGCCATGGGTTCATGTAAAGAGATCCAGTGTTATATCTTTATGCAGTGGGCTGAGCCTTGAAGGTAGGGTGAGTTGAATCCAAGAGGAGGAACATCACCATCTTACTTCCCATTCCTGCTGTTTCTTAGGGAGAAGCCCTGTAGAGAATCCTTTGTTTCATATGGTTCAGGACCAGCAGGGTGCAAAATGTCAGGTCTAAGTTTGAGTCTAGAGTGTAGCTCACAACAGCATCCCAAACTCTTGGTCTTCAAGGTGGTTTTGAAGTAACAGAGAGGGTGGAAGGAAAGATTGACAGTGGATGAACCAGCAGACCCAAAGAAATCTGTGGTTGAACTAAAAAGGATGCAGATGACACCTCTGGACCTGATGCTTGGAGGCCAACACAAGGACTGAAGACATTGGTGAAGGATTTGATGAGGAGAGAGCCCAGTGACCAAAGGTCAGGTGGGAGGAAGACAGTTTGATGGAGGCTAGAGCAGGAACTATGTTCCCAAATGCCTGAGCCACATTTGGTGGAACCCTGGCAAGAATGAGGATAAGTTATGGCCTGATATTTTGAGTTGAAGAGTTTTAGCTTGTAATGCTTACTTTTATTCAGAAGTGACTGGGGTTACTTGGAAATAACCTAGATTAATTTCTCACCTTGGAGGGAACTGGGGGGATGTATTCCAAGACAAATGAATTATGATTAAAATTAATTCAAGGCATTCTGCTGTGATTCAGCAGGTTAAGGATCCAGCATTGTCACCGCAGTGGTTTGGGTTGCTGCTGTGATGCAAGTTTGATCCCTAGCCTGGGAACTTCCACATGCTGTGGGCACGGCAAAAAAATTAATTTGAGAAAAACGTATTTTACTTTATAATATTTGCGTTGATTTAAATTTTTTGTTTTTTTACTCAGTACATTCATTTTTACTTCTAACACATTGCCTCCCACATTGTATGGATTTCACTTGCACCAGAACCACACAGTTGATTGTCTTATCCATTTCCCTTTGGTCTCCTAATCTGCTTTGTTACAGGCACTGAGAATGTGATGAAAACTATGAATTCTTTCCCTAGGAAAATGCACATGTGCAGATACTTATCAAATTTGACATATAATTTCAGGTACTTCCCAGATACTCTGAAACCCCTCACATTGTAAAAAAAAGAAAAAGGAAATAAAAAGTTGGCTTGTGTTTTAGAAAAATATTAAGAAATCTCGTTTAAGATGAGATACTTGAGTACATTCATTTGCTTTCCCTGCCTTCCTAGAATGCACTGAAATGACAGTTAAAGATATGTAGAAAGAAAAGAATCCATGACAGCTCTGAAAACAGGAATGTATGCCATGGATAAATAAGAGATTTAATCAAATTTCTGAAAGAGGGAAATGAGATGGGCTTGCATTCTGTTTATTTCACGAGTGCAATAAACAATAAGAAACTGTGGCCTAGAGCTCAAATGGGGAATTATATTGGTGGTGGGAGCCTTTCTTCAGACAGTTACTAGAACTGTTACATATGGAGCATAAGAATGAACTTTGAGGCAGCAAGCTGGGTGGTTAACTAGAAGGGTGTCCTCAGGACATTTTGGCTAAGTAGCCCATTCCTTTCTTAGATGTGCATAGAGAAATTTGAATTCTAAGAATTGTTTTCTGAACTTATGAAAGATTTGCTAAAGGACAGTTCAAATAATGAAGTTGGAGCAAGGGAGTGAGGTAGACTAATATTTGAAATATAGCTACAGGATAAAATGGAAATTCTGGGAAAGAGCCAGGGGTTAAAAAGAAAGTCATCTCAGACTAGGAGGGAAATGCATTTGAAACCCTACTTTTCTTTGGTAGTGGAGGGGTTTCCAAATCTACCTGCCAGCTCCCTATCCAGCCATAATGATGAGAAAACTCTCCCTACACAAAGGCTATGGTCTGCCCCCACATTCAGAGCAAATAGATCTTCTTAACTGTAAAAGAAAATCCAACAAAATACCCATATTAATCTACAAAATTCTTCATTAGTGAATATAAATAGTTAACTAAGGACAATCAAACATCTGAGGGAAATCAACATCATGAAAGACAAAGATAAACAAACAAGAAGTCTCCTGAAAGGTTGTGGAGATATTAAAAGCAATCTGAGGGAGTTCCCTTCATGTCTCAGTGATTAACGAACCCAACTAGGGTCCATGAGGATGGAGGTTCAGTCCCTAGCCTTGGTCCATGGGTTAAGGATCCAGCATTGCCATGAGCTGTGGTGCAGGTTGTAGACACAGCTTGGATCCTGTGTTGCTGTGGCTGTGGTGTAGGCCAGTGGCTGTAGCTCTGATTTGACCCCTAGCCTAGGAGCATCCATATGCCACAGGTATGACCCTAAAAAGCAATAAATAAATAAATAAATAAATAAATAAAATAAATAAATACAATTTGAAGATTTTCACATAGGTGAAACAGTGAAACAGTGACTTGCAGGTATGAAAAAGATGTCATTGACAGTCATGAAATAATTCTCAGAAATTAAAAAGTATGATTGTTCAAAATTTTGGAGTGCAGTAAAAATGTCTAAATAACAGAAAGGACACTGATAAATTCCAAATGAGTTAACAGGAAGATAAAGTTAAGAAAATCTTTCAGAACCTAGAGCAAAAAGGTGGCAAGTATAAGAGATAATGTAAAAAAGACAGTGGAGTTTGAGAAGGTCTAATACCTGTATAATTGATACAAAAGAAATAATGGAATAAAAATAGAATAAACTTTCTCTGAAGAATCACCTTCTTCAATTGAAAGAGACCACTGAGTAGTGAGCAGAGTAAATGAGAAAATTTCCAAACATTCTGGTGATATTTCACTATTCTGGGAGTGAAGGCAAATGATGCAGAAGCTCTCAGCAAGAGGGAAAAATCAGATTATTCACAAGGAAATGAGAAATAGATTAGCAATATCACTTTAGTAATCAATAACAGTAGATTCTAGTATACAATGGAATACTGCTTTCAAAATTCTAAAAGAAAATAAACCAAGAATTCTATACCCAGCTGTATTAATTAGGGTGCTTTTGACTGCAAAGAAAGGAAAGCCAAACTCAAGTGGCTTTATTAAAAGGAAATGTATTATCTTATATAAAATTCAAAGATAGGGCATCACCAGGGTTTGTAAATTAATCAGCTTAATAATGGCAAGTAACAAAATTCTTGATTATTCTGTCATTATGCTGTGTCATCCTCAGCTTTTTGGCTTTGTACTCAGGCTGGTTCCTCTCTGATGACAAGAAGTCCAGTCATTCCAGGCACCACATTCAGAAGTAACAGTCCCCAGAGAAAGACAAGAATGTTTCTTATTCAGAAGCTCCAACTGACTTACCTTCACATTTTGCTGACCAAAATTTTATCACATGCTTATTCCCAAGCCAGTCACTAGAAGGATAATAGGATAGCCATGATTGACTTAGACCAGTCAGGAAGTACCCCCTGTGGGTACACTGAGAGACAGGATAAAAGAAGATTCTATTATGAAAAGTATGGGGGTGGGAGCAGACGAATGTTATGACATGCAGTAGTAAATCAGATCTTAGTCTCCAAACTGAAATATATTATGGAATCTTTGTTTATTATCGTTTGATTATTTGAGGAGGAAATGGGGAACAGAAAGACTGGAAGCATCTCGCAATGATCCAATGATCTTTTCTGGTGGTAAGCTGTGGCTTTTACCCCGCTGTGACCTTAAAGCTATCTGTGTAGAGCTGTTTTACAGAAAAATATCTGGATCTGGAAATTCCCAGGAAAATCATGAAAAAAAAAAAAAACTAGTTATGAAAGACTGGATATTTTACTTCCAAATCACTCCATTTGAACCATCCAAGAAAAGATCATAGGTGTTTGGCACAGTATCCCATTTCCCCCTTTAAACTAGAAGCAAAAGCATTGAATGTTAACTCTGATGGTTGTGCAATTTAACTAATAGTTTTAACTTTTAAACAACCGGAGAAGGCTTTATTTGAAAGGAAGTATTGTCAAGTATGTGACATATTCAATTGATGTCTAAGCGTTCTACATCCAGCACCTTCACTACTGCTTCACAGTGTAGTTCTAACAACTCACTTTTTCTAAAAATTTAGGCTGCAAAACCACATTATCAGAAGGATGCACTGTGGCACCAACACTCGGACCTTAAGTGACACGCTAGAGCACAGGTCCTCCAGCCTTCCATGGGAAATGTGTTCATCAAGATAGCCCCTCACTTGAATTTTTACAAAGTAAAGGAAGGCTGTGCACTCCCAAATATTTGTGCTGGGACTTGCTAGACTCATTTATTTATTCAACAAGTATATATGAGGACCTACTCTGTGTCAGACACTATTCCAGGCTCTCATAATAGACGAAACAAACTTCAGTCAAGCAACTTCCTGCTGGAGGGAGATGTACAGAAGATGCAATATAAACACAATATAGTAATAAGGAAATTATATGTTATTTAAAAGGAGATAAGAATTTTGGAAAAAATACAGCAGGGTAAGGGGGATCAGAGGTACAAAGTAGGCCTCACTAAGAAGGTGACATTGGAGAGTTCCCGTTGTGGGTCAGTGGGTTAAGAATCCACCTAGTATCCATGGGGGTGCTGGTTTGTTTTCTGGCCTTGCTCAGTGGGTTAAGGATCCAGTGTTGCTGCGAGCTGCAGTGTAGGTTGCAGACATGGGTCTGAGCTTGTGTCGCTGTGGCTGTGGTGTAGGCCAGCAGGTGCAGCTCCTAGCCTGGGAACCTCCGTATGATGTGGGTGTGGCCCTAAAAAGAAAAAAAAAAGAAGCTGATAGTGGGGCCAAGTCCTGTAAGAGGTTGGTGGAGGGGGCAGTGCTCCAGGCCGAGGGGAGGGCCAGGACAAAGGCCCTCAGGTGGGAGCATCCAGGACAGCAAGGAGGCCTGTTGTGGGGGAGGTTTCACAGAGTTGATACAGATACCAGCTGTTGAAAGTGAAGACTCCAGAACTATATGACAGGCATGCTTGCAGATGAAGCTAATATTTGAAACAAATATGAGGAGCTATTGTGTTTACTTAATTAGTTGCTATAGCAGTGTATCAGGAAACACAGATTGCTGGGCTTAACCCCCAGGGTTTCTAAACCACTTTGGTCTGGGGTGGGGGCTCCAGAATTTGCCTTTTTTTTACAAGTTCCTAGAGTGATGCTGATGCTGCTTCTTTGGTCACCATACTTAGAGAACCACTGCCCCATGATAATGGGATTTCTCTAAGACTGAAGCCTACAGTACATTTTATGCACAGTTTATTGATTTATTTATGAGCCTGTCTTTTATGTAAATAGAGTCTGTTCCTCCATAGTTTGTATATTGTGAAGCTCAAGTCATCAGCCAGTCCAGCCCTTTGCCTTCTGGGAAATCATTTTTACCATTTTAGCCCCGTTTTTGTAACTGATGAGGCAGTCAAGACCCAGAGAGGTTATGACTTGCCCAAGTCATATACTCAAGTTCTGGCGGAGACGGTGGTATGCAAAAGTAATGAAAATTAAGCTCCCCTCTCTTCTTTGTTTCTAGAACCAGGATATGCAAACCTCCGTAAGGTTTGCTTTTTGATCGAGGGAGGGGCATATTTTGGTTTTGACAGAGAGAACCGGAACTCCCAAGCCCCCACTTTATCTTTGCCACATTTCTTTTCTTTTTCTTTTTTGCTTTTTTTTTAGGGCTGCACCCGTGGCATATGGAAGTTCCCAGGCTAGGGGTCAAATCGGAGCTACATCTGCTGGCCTAGCAACACAGGATCTGAGCTGCATCTGTGACCTACACCGCAGCTCATGGCAACACTGGATCCCTGACCCACTGAGCAAGGCCAGGGATTGAACCCGCATCCTCATGGATACTAGTCAGATTTGTTTCCCCTGAGCCACGAGAACTGATCTTTGTCACATTTTTAGGCCTGGCATGCACTTTGGCCTTTGCCTGTTTTGAACTTATGTGCTTCTGGATTTCTCCTTAGGCTTTCCTCTCCTCTTTCTTCCCCGGTTATGCCAGGGGTTGCTCCCTGATCTGCTTGTCATCTTCTCTGTGAGGGCTGCTTGCTAGAAGAGGCGGCTGGACTGTGTCCAAGAACTGGCCTCATCAGCAGTGACAATGTTGAGGGGACACTGGCCACACAAGATGCCTCATCACTCAGTCCAGAGTTAGTACCTAACCTGGGGTATTTGCCTTTTTTCCTTTTTTTTTTGGTGGCAAGATTTGTTAGACAACTACCCATTTGATAGCACCTTAATTTAACCGAAATCTCAAGTTTATGCCTCCCCAATGCATATCAGAGGTTTTTCTCTTTACTGAGAGTGACCTTTTTTGTCCTAAAAAGACATTTCCCCATTGAATCGACTGCTTTGCCTCCCTGCACCTTAGTTTCCTTGTCAGCAAAGCAGGAAACATGATCCTTCTTTAGAAAGGAGACCTCGGGAAGTTCTGGGGCGCCATGGCTTGATTCCCTGCCAATCTGGGGAGCCTCATGGGAGGGCAAGATTTCAGGATCCATGCCAGGAAGGAGTGTCTGAAGGACTTGCTTCCCAAAGCAGTTTTTGTTCTTTTGCCATGGCCCTGTCTCTGGATCCATCAGCATCAGTGTATGTGAAAAAGGACCCCCTGCTGAATTAAGCACAAGGTACTTTGCAGAGGGACTTAGAAGACAGTGAGGACTCATGTAGACTATGTTTTTTTTTAACCCCTTTTGCATGACATTATCTGTTGAGAAGCCAACGTTTTTATCAAAGTGTAGTTGATATATGTTATTATGTTTCAGGCATACAACATAGTGACTCCCAAGTTTTAAAGGTTATACTCTATTTATAGTCATCATAAGATATTGGCTATATTCCCTGTGCTGTACAATATATCCTTCTAGATTATTTATTTTATACATAGTTGTTTGTACCTCTTAATCCCTTACCTCTATCTTGCCCTTCCTTCCTTCCCTCTCTCCACTAGTAACCGCTAATTTGTTTTCTAAATCTGTGAGTCTGTTTAGAATTCAATATTTGAATCTTAATTTCTATGTCAGTCACTAATATTTTTAAAAAGTCAAAATATTAATTAGCAGGAAAAAAAACAAAACCCAGGGAGTTCCCTTGTGGTACAGTGGGTTAAGGATCTGGCACTGCTGTAGTTGTGGCATAGGTTGCAAGGGTGGTGTGGGTTTGATACCTGGTCTTGGAACTTTCATATGCTATGGGCATGGCTAATAAATAAATAAATAAAATGAAATGTAAATAAGATAAAACTCCAAATCTGTAGAAAGCAGTAATGAATGACACTATTAAAATTTGCAGTCTTCACACCCATGATGAGACTCTCTTAACAAAGTAACAGTAGGCAGGAATTCCCTATTCTGGTAAAGAGTATCTACTAAACCCTGTACCAAACATGGTCCTTAGTGATGGGATCAGGAATGTTAAAAGAAAGCCTGCTATCCACCAATTCTATTCAACATTATACTGGAGGGCCTAGCCAATAAAATAAAACAAGAAAAAGAATCAAAAGGCACACATATTGGAAAGGAAGAAATAAAGACCACCATTATTTGCAGATAATATAATAACTATGTATTTAGGTAATCTGAAAGAATCTGTAGACCTTTATGAAGGTCAGTGACACAAGGATAATATTTTAAAAATCAATTATATTTCTATATGCAAGCCTCAAATAAGAATTGAATTTCAAAAAATAATATCATTTACAATGGCATCAAAACCATGAAATTGTCGGCAATAAATCTAATAAAAATATGCAAAAGGTCTAGATAAAACTATAAGCATTATTGGGATAAATTAAAGAAAACATAGATAAATGGAGGGTTTACCATGTTCACAGGTTATAAGGTCAGTATTTTTAAAATGTCAACTCTCCATGCTGATCTACAGGTTCAGTGCAATCCCAGTTTTAAAAAAGAGCCATATTTTTTTGTTATAGAAATTGACAAGTTCATTCTAAAATTTTTATAAAAATAGCCAAGGTATTCTTAAAGAAGAAAAAATTGGAGTAATTACACGGCTAGGTATCCAAGATCTGTTATAAAGTTATAGTAATTAAAGCAGTACCTGGCCTTAGGAAAGACATATAGACCGCTGTAACAGAATATAATTCAGAGACAGACTCACACATAAATGGTTTCCTGGTTTATAACAAAGCTGACAAGTCAGTGCAGTAGGGAAAAGCCCAGTCTTTTCAATAAATTGTTCTAGGTCATTCACGATCCACATGGTACAATGTGGATTTGACGTGTACAAGTAAAAAGGACACAAAATATACTAACCATCATAGAAAATATTGACTTCATTAAGAGTAAGAACTTCTGTTCGCTAACACCATTAAGAGAATGAAAGACAATCTACAGAGTAGAGAAAGCTAACTGTAATACATTTGACGAAGGATTCACATCAAGGATATATAAAAAAAACTCCTACAAATCAACAAGGAAAAGATGGAAAACACAGTGGAAAAATGGGCAAAATTATTGAACAGGAACTTCACAAAAAGGGCTATAGCGATGGCCAATAGAGATTAAGAAAGGTGCTTGTTGGTGTCAGTCATTAAGGAAATTCAGATACCCATATGCCCACTAATGTTTAAAAAGGACAAACAATAACAAGTGTTGGCAAAGATGTCGAACGAATGGAACTCTCATATACCATTGGTGGGAGCATAAATTGGTACAGCCATTAAGAAAAACCCTTTGGCGGTATCTACCAAAGTTTAATATATGCATAGTAGTCTATGACCAAGCAACCACATCCCTAGATACAGACCCAACAGAAATATGGACCTCTGTTCAACAAAATATAAGTACAAGGATATTTTGATAACTCCAAATTGGAAGCTATCTAAATTGCCATAAACATTAGGATGGATAAATAATTTCTGATATAAAAAAAATTGGGGGAGTTCTCCTTGTAGCTCAGCAGGTTATGAACCTAACTAGTATCCATGAGAATGTGGGTTTGATCCTAGTTCCCTGCTCAGTGGGTTAAGGATCTCACATTGCTTTGAGCTGTGGTCGCAGCTTGGATCTGGTCTTGCTGTGGCTGTGGCTGTGGCCAGCAGCTGCAGGTCTGATTCAACTCCCAGCCTGGGAACTTCCATATGCCACAGGTGCAGCCCTAAAAAGCAAAAACAAACAAAAAATTACAGTCTCATTTTAGGATTTGAAAGAAAATGTCTTTCTTGTCTTTACTTTCTAGCTACTATGTGTGGCCAGAAGTTCAGAACTAGTAAACCTCTGGACCTTACCCCAGGCAGCCAGGGGGTCACCCCTCATTGCCTGTGTCTCAGTCTTCTATATGGGCAGGGCTGGCAGGGGAACGTGCAGCCAGAGTAATATTTGAACATTGTATGGGCAGGCTTGTCTGGAGGAAAGTGGAATCAACCCTTGGGGTCTGACTTGTCCATGCAGGCAGCGCACAGGTCTGGAGCCCCCTCTGCTCCAGCAGATCCAAGTGGATTGATGGTCAACACTGGTGGTGCCCAGCTGTGGCCTGACATCTCCTTTAAAAGCATCCTCAGGTTATTTTAAGTCACAGTTAGAATTGAGGGCACATGACAGGGGAACCCAGTTGCCTCTGGGCCTGCTTTTGCAGACCTCTCTCAGGGCCTGTCTCAATCTTTCCTGGGCACCTGGGCAGGTAGAAGAGGATTTCCCACTGACTGAGGCTGTTACATGAGTGTGTGGGTGACACCCTCTCACTGCTGTGTCTTGCCACCCCTACTTGACTGACACAGCTTGCAGGCCCCTCTGCTTCCTGTGACTGCTGGGCCATCTGGGTCTGTCTCACTGAGGCCTCTGTTCTGAAGGCGACTGTTGAGAGGTGCTGCGGTGGGTGGCAGGGGCGGAGGAGGTGATTTGGTCCCATCTTGGCAAGATGTCCTCTGAGTCAACGGGCAGCACTCAGACAGTTTCTGATGGTCACATTGTGTGTCTGATGCTTTTCCTTTTTTAAAAAACATAGAGACCTACTGTTTCTACAGAGAACTGGCAATCAACCAGAAAAGTGTGAGTTTAAAGCTTGTCTAGAGGGGGTAGACACTTTTGCTGTTTGGCTACTTTTAGTGCGTATGAGCAGGGGCACGGTGCCCACCAGTCAGAACAGATGCAGCCCATATGCTGGAGAGGGGTCCTGGAGACCCCCTGCTTGGTCTGGGTTAGTCCTCTGGTTAACAGATTGTGGGGACATTCTGGGGGTCCTGGGAAGGGGGCCAGGGTGAGCAGTGGTGAGACTTAGGTAATGGCTATTTTTTTTTTTTGCTTTTTAGGGCTGCACCTGCGGCATATGGAAGTTCCCAGGCTAGAGGTCTAATTGGAGCTACAGCTGCCGGCCTATGCCACAGTCACAGCAACGCCAGATCCAAGCCGCATTTGTGACCTACACGACAGGTCACGGCAACGCTGGATTCTTAACCCACTGAGTGAGGCCAGGAATCGGACCCTCAACCTCATGGTTCCTAGTCGGATTCTTTTCTGCTGCAACACGACAGGAACTCCGGTAATGGCTATTTAATAAACAATAAAAAAAACTGAATGCTTTACCAACCAATATGCCTATAGGGGTGCATACTCTCCAGATGCAAAGTTTGCCTGTAAAAGATGCTAAAGATTCTGGTTATTTTCAGCTAGAGTGTGAGACAAACCAGGTGAAAAGGTGGTGAGGGCAGGGCTGTTTGTCCTGTCATTGTCCTGTGTTTCCTCAGGGCTGGGCACATAGCGGGTGCTCAGTAAATATACATTTGATCACGGCACCTAGTCTTTCTGTCCTTCTCACTCTCCTAGTAATAGCAGGCTACAACCTTAAAGAAACACTATGGAACATGACAGTGTGCTGCCTCGGGTCCTGTGTGGAAAGCTTATCCCCACTATGAGGCTGCCTTTGTGGGCACAGCATCTGTGGGAGGGAGAGGATGTTTTCATCCACTAGTGTAGGAGGAGTCCTTAATCTGGATTAGTTAAAGCAGATCGCTCCCAGCCTCTCTTGATGGTGTGTCCTGGTATCCTAGCCAGCGGTGGGGCTCGGCTCACAGGTTCATACTTTGGAGCTGACAGTTCTTTGTCTAGATTATATTATTACATTTATGTTATTACATTTGCTTGCTTGTTCTCTTGTAGATCATTTCAGCGTGTTCATTACCGTCTCTTTTTTCTCTTCCCTTGCTCTCCATTTTTACTTTATGATCTATCTTGAGTGGGGTTATTCTAGGCTTGGGGTTAAGAGCACAGACTCTGGAGCAGGACTTGCCTGGTTTCAAATCCAGCTGTGTGTGACTCTGGCCTCTCTGTGCTTGGGCTTCTCCATCCACAGTGGAAATAACTGTGTCTTGGGTTGTTGCAAGTAGTACTGTATGTAACACACTTAGGATAGGGTCTGGCATATCCAAAGCGCCTTATGAATGCTTGATCCACCTCTGATCTGATTTAAATGACCAGATTTCACATACGCTAACATAAGACACAAGAGCTGCAGCAGGTGGCTCTTATACTGGGGGGTGTGGTTAGGGAGCAATTGGATCTGGTGGTTCTCCATTTTGCAATTCAGTGCAGCTTTCCAGTTTGAACATTTGGTGAAAATCTTTGTCAGGAGAGTTGTTTAGGTGCTGGCTTGAATGTGCCTGTAGAGTACTTCTCAGCAGCATCTATTGAAAGAGGGACTGTCATCCATCAGCAGTCCGTCTCGGTGAGTGAGGCATGCTCATACTCAAGTCTGGGGGATTATGAAGATATATTCCCACTTTTGAGATGAAAGAAATCCCCCTAAATATCCCAGAGGTAGACAGTGATGGTTAAAGCTGTTATGTGCCAAGCATACTCTCCCATTCTCCTCTTCTTTCTTTGGGAAGCTGCTCCCCCACCTCATGTGGCCCTGGTGGGGGTGCCCACTGAGGTGACATGTACTGCCTCCTGCTCTCCCAGGGGCATGTGACCTATGCTGAGTCAACCTTAGTGTTACATCCCTCCAGTCACAGTGAGTGGCTTAAGGATGTGTGTTTTTCCCATCTGAGCCATACAAATGCTTCGCTGAGGCTCTTCTATCAGAACTAGTGGGGGAGACTGTTCTCCTTATTTATTCCAGCAAGGATGTTGGCCTGGGGCTGCTAGAAGCTCTCTCTCCTATGATATAGAAAGAATCTGTCTATAGCATTAAAGGATGAAGCTTAATCTACAAAGAGATGTAGATATAAGTCAAGTAGAGAAAGAGAAACAGAGACAAAACATGAACACATCATTTGAGCACCTAGATCAAGCTTTACCTGAACCAGTTTACACACTAAGCTTCTCAATAGTGTGAGCTAGTAAGTCCTATTTTTTTTTTTCTGGATTGAAATGGACTTCTATTAACAGCAGTTAAAATAACCTTGTCTAGCAAAATTCAGAAATGTTTGAAGATGCAAAATTTTCTGGAGTGCCCATAAGAAAACACTGAAAAAAGGACGGATCAAATTGCTGTCTGGCTTGACTTTCTTGATGACTGAAAAGTGGGTCACCAAGGCATTTCTTCTATGACTTGATCACTGTCCTTACTGGACGTCACAGCTAACTCTGTGCTTTCCATTGTGTTCCCTCTCCGTGGAATGCTGTTCCCTTTGACTTCTTAGCTTCTCCACAGCTTATTCATCATTCAGACTTCCACTCAAATGTTTCTTTTCTGACATCGTCTCTGATCCTGCTAGTCAGATCCCTTCTCTTTCTTCTCTGAGTTCCCCCAGCTTTTTATTTTTCATTTCAGCTTGCATTATGTTATAATTAATTGTCCATGCGTCCCCTTTGTCCTCTGGAGTTTTCCTGGCTTTGAGATTCTAATGGTGCTGGCTTGAATGCCTGTTGATATGAGGGCCAATCCTGGTCTGCTGATAAAATCCTGGGGGCAGGACTGCTGAGGAGGTACTTCTAAAAATTTAACTTGTATCTCCCTCTAGCATTTTTATATTTACTTCTTTGCTCCGGTTCTAATTTCTTTTCATTTAAAGAGTGAGACTGGGGATCTAATTCAGGGGCTTAAAAAAACACTGTTATGGAGGATTTTTACTTTTTTATTTAGTTGGTTGTTATTTTCTAAATTTTATGCAATGAGTATGTGTTGCTTTTGTAATTAGAAAAAAGTTTTAAAAACAAGAAAAATGATTCTCAATTATGTAGGTGGGACCAAAATAAGAGTGGCAAAATAGCATGAGGTTAGTGCTAGTGACAGCTTATTTTATCTTTTAGCAACCTTCTTATACTATAGGAGACATAAGAAAATCATTTATTCACTAATGCTTGGTTGTTTTAAATATTTCAAATGGTTTTGAATGGACAGACTTCAAGCGAGGGTTTATAATATTATCTTCAGCTATTAACGTTGAGACCTAATACTATCTAAAATATATACTCAGTTTTACATTTGACAGGACCTGACCGTGTACAAACTACTTATTTTAAGGATATTAAAGATCTGCTGGGTGGTATACAAACAAACATCCATTTAAGGTAGAAGACAGTAGCCTATCTGCAATGCTCAGTATATAAATTTGAGCAAAAACCATGATATCTGAGGGTATACATTTTGTTTAATTTCCCTTCTTCATTTCATAATATGTGCCAAATATCCAGAATCAAAAGTGAAGGAAACAGACAGTGATGGTTAGTTAAATTTGGGGGAACAAAATTCAGTGTCCAGTCTCCTGCATGTACAATAGTAAGACAAAAATGATTTAAAACAGCACTTTTTTTTTTTTTTTTGGGTTGCACCTGTGGCATATGGAAGTTCCCTGGTTAGGGCTCAAATTGGAGCTGTAGCTGCTGGCTTACACCACAGCCACAGCAACGCCAGATCCGAGCTGCATCTGTGACCTACACCACAGCTCACAGCAACGCCAGATCCTTAACCCACTGAGCGAGGCCAGGGATCGAACCTATGACCTCATGGATAGTAGTCAGCTTCGTCATCACTGAGCCATGATAGGAATTTCTGACTTAATACAGTCCTTAATTCAGAGAAAAGGAAGACAGAATACACACTTTTTTTTGGACATGAAATGTCAACTGAACGTTATGTTTGTTTTTTTAGTATACTGGCTTTCCTTTTTCACATTAATCTTATATTTTACCCCATTGCTAATCCTTATTTTTAATAGACAGGCTTTTAACACTTGGAGGGGTGTTTTGTTCATTGAAGTTAAGCCAGAGTACCTTAGGATATTTTACAAACACATCCACTGCAATTGCTGACTTCTCCATTTTTGACAATTTCCTAAACTGATATAACAGGTAGTTCAATTTAGCCGCTGTGTGGAGAGCAGTTGTTTAGCACAGTTTGATATTTAACACTGCAGCCTAACCATAAAAAATACAATTTATGCTAATATGCTCTATTCAGGCCTGTTTCCAACAAAGCCTGCAATTTAGCCACTTCTAGTTCTCACAACTGCTGTTTACTAATAATGCTTGATTTCAACAGAGAAAAAAAACAGTCCTTCAATTCAGACAGCATGGGAACTCATATTTTGAGGGGAGTCAGTCATTTCGTGATTCTTTAATCCTTACGCTCAAAGCTGGTTGTAATTTTCACATCCCCTCTGTTTCCTTCCTTCATATTATGTTATGTTTTGGACCCTTACAGAATTAAAGTGAGTACAGTGTGTTCACCTTTTACACAAGGGATGTGTTGCTAAAAACACTCACATGATTCACGACTTACACATTTCGAGTCTAATTCTCACAGAGGAATAAATATAAAGTAGGATTTGCTTGACTTACCTGGGCGGAACAAGAAGAGGTTTTAATTGTTTTGTATGGCACGGTTTCAAATAGGCTCTGAATGCAACTGCACTGTGTATCTTTTGCCTCTTCTTGCATGTCCATGAAATCCTTAGTCTGTTCATCTCTTTGAGTGTACACGCTGCTGAATGAAGAATTGGATGGAGCCCCTCCTTGCCCACGAGGCACGGAAAAGCCACAGCAGGGATGGTGGTGGGGCATTAAAAACATGCCACACAGGGTGCTCCTTCCACCAAGAGGTTGGTCTGGGCCCCTTCCTCTTGAATTGGGGCTGGCTGTGGTTGCTTTGCTCAGTAGTGTAGAACAGAAGTGACTGTGTGACTCCACGGTGTAGGAGGCAGAATAATGCTCTTCCCCCACCCCCCTGTAGATGTTCACATCCTCATCCCCAGAACTTGTGAATATGTTGCCTCATGTGGCAGAATGGACTTTGCTGATGTGATCAAGTTAAGGAGCTTGAGATGGGAATCTTAGCCGGCTGGGCACAGAGTCCTTATAAGAAGGAAGCAAGAGTGTTAAAGGTAAAAAGAGATTTACAGACGGTATGCTGCTGGTTTTGAAGGTAGTGGAAGGGGCCCTGGGCCAAGAAATGCAGGCGGCCCCGAGAAATTGGAAGAGGCAAGGGAACAGATTCTCCCCTAGAGTCTTCAGAAAAAATTCGGCCTTCCAATACCTCAGTGAGAACATTTGGGACTTCTGACCTCCAAAACTGTAACCCAGCAGTTATAATCTCTCTCATCTTAATTTCTCTTCATTCTTCTTTAAACCCATCTCTATCCTTCCTTTTGCTTAGGATAAAGGCTTTGGTACCTAAATATTTTGTGTAATGTATGTGTGTATGTACTTTGTGTGTGTATGTATCCATGTATACATACGTATACATACATGTATACATCTATATACATAAATCTGCATACATACATATATACATATATATGATATCTATTTATATATTTGTATCAGCTTTCTTTTGGTATTTGCATTGTGTATCTTTTCCAACTTTCCATGTCTTTGTATTTTACACAGGTCTTTTGCAAATGGCATAGCTACAACTGGATTTTGTTTTATATTCAGTCTGATGATCTGATTTTTAGCTTCAGTATTTAGTTCGTTCATATTTAATGTCACCTCTGATCTATTTAGGTTTCCATCTTTTATTTGGGCTTGCTGTTTTTTCTGCCTAATTCTGTGTTTTGTTTTCTTTCCTTTCTTGCCTCCTTTTTGGTTATCTCATCTCATTCCAGTTTTTTTTTCCCTTCCTGGTTCTGAATGTATGCACTCTATATTCTTTTAGTGATTCCTCTGGAAGTTACAACATACATGTTTCACTCATCAAAGTCTAACATTAATTAGTAAGTATCTTTACCCTCTTGCATGATACAGTGACCTCACAACACCTTAACTTCATTTACCTCCCTCCTGGTTATAAATTATGTGGTCATGCATTTTATTCCTTCGAAAAAATCCTCACAAGGCATTTTTATTGTTTTATGCAAATAGTGTTAATTTAGATTTATTTACGTCTTGTTACTTTTTCTGTTCCTCTTTCTTCTTGCATTTCTGATCATTCCTTTGGGAGTACCTTCCTTCTTAGAAAAAACATCTTTGAGAATTTCTTTTAGTGGGTATCTCCTGGTAGCAATTTCTGTCAGTTTTTGTTTGAAATGGCTTTAATTTGCTCCTATTTTAAAAAGATGTTTTCACAGAGAATGAAATTCTAGATGGGCAACTGTTTTCTCTTACTATACTGAAGATATCATTCCATTGTCTTTGGCCCCTTGTTACTATTGTGAAGACAACTGCCAAGTCTTTCAAAGTAATGTCTTTTCTCCCTGGCTGTTTTAAGATGTTTTCTTTGTCTTAATTTTATGAAGTTTCACTCTGATTGTGTCTGGAGGTGGATTTCTTTTCCCTTACTGTGATTGTGTTTCATGTGGAGCCTTTTTTTTTTTTTTTTAATCTTTTCAGGGCTGTACGTGGCATATGGAAATTCCCAGGCTAGGGGTCAAATCTGAGCTGTAGCTGCTGGCCTATGCCACAGCCACAGCAATGCCAGATCTGCGACCTACACCATAGCTCATGGCAACGCTGAATCCTTAACCCACTGAGAGAGGCCAGGAATGGAACCTGCATCCTCATAGACCCTAGTTGGGATTGTTACCAATGAGCCATGACGGGAACTCCTCATGGGGCCTTTTGAATTTATGATTGGCATCTTTCATTTGTTTTGAAAAATTCTTAATGATTAGCTCATAAAATATTGCTTTCATCTAATTCTCTCATCTGTCCGGCACTCTGAATAAATATATGTTGGACTGTATCCTCTTTGTATTTCACTATCTCCTCTGTATGTTCTTTAGTATTGTCTCTACAGTATTTTGGGTAATTTCTTTGAACTTTCTCATTAACTCTCCGACAATATGTAATCTTGTTACACTCAGTCATTGAAATTTTGTGCTTTTTAGAAGATTCTCGAGATTCTGTTTGGTTATTTTTCATATCTTCCATGTCACTTCCAGATTACTGTTCCCTGTAGATATTGTCAGGCTTGTACTCTATTTCTTTAAACAGAGTAAACATGATTGTTTTATTTTTTAGGTAAAAAATAGGAATTTATTGTCTCATATAACTGGAAAGTTTAAGTTTCAGGTTGACTTTGGGCATTACTGGGCTTTAGACTCAAACTAAAAAAAAAAAAAAAAAATTGGAAAAGGAGCTCCCATCCTGGTTCAGAGGTTAATTAACCCAACTAGGATCCATGAGGACCCGGGTTTGATCCCTGACCTCACTGGGTGGTTTAAGGATCCAGCATTGCTGTGAGCTGTGGTGTAGGTCGCAGACGCGGCTTGGATCCTGCGTTGCTGTGGCTGTGGCGTAGGCCGGCGGCTACAGCTCTGATTCGACCCCTAGCCTGGGAACCTCCACATGCCACGAGTGCGGCCCTAAAACGACAAAAGACAAAAAAAAAAAAAAAATTAAAATTGAAGTATTATTCATTTATAATATTGTGTTAGTTTCAGGTATACAGCAAAGGGATTCATTTATATGTACATATATATCTATTTTCTTTTTGGTAAAAATAATCATGATTGTTTTATACTTTGTGTTTCGTAATTACAATAATGCTAGTCTTGGCTTATGTGTTTCCATTTTCTATTGATGTTGCCTGCCTTATAATATGTTGTTTCCCAGGGAGCTTGTGTATTTTTCCTCTGCAAATTTCTCATTGTCCTTTAAAAAAAAATTTGTGGGAACTCTTTGAGGCCTAAGATGAAGGCCTAAGATGAGGCCTAAGAAGAAATTTTTCTTTCCCTTTTTTTCTTTTTTTTGCTTCTGTCAGGTGATATGCTTCTCCAATATAATTTTTTACATATATATGTATTCTTTTTCTCACATTATCCTCTATCATATTCCATCACAAGTGACTAGATATAGTTCCCTGTGCTATACAGCAGGGTCTTGTTGTTTATCCACTCCAAGTGCAGTAGTTTGCATCTACTAACCCCAGACCAATATCATTTTAATATAAATTTATAGCTTGATTTGAGGTGGGGAAGGGGGGAAGCCTACACAGGTGAAATGAAATTTTTTATTTATTTTTTATTACTTAATGAATTTTATTACATTTATAGGTGTATAACGATTATCACAACCAAATTTTTATAGCATTTCCATCCCAAACCCTCAGTGCATCCCCCCACCCCCAACTTGTCTCATTTGGAAACCATAAGTTTTTCTTTTTTTAATTTTTCCATTATAGCTGGTTTACAGATTTCTGTCAAATTTTCCAACTGCACCACGTGGTGACCTGGTTACACGTACATATATGGATTCGTCACATGTGATTAGACATAGTCCCCAGGGCTATATAGCTGGATCTCCTTGCTTTTCCATCCCCGAGGCAATAGTCTACAACTGTTAACTCAGACTCCCCTACCATCCCCTCCCCCGCCACTGCCTTGGCAACCACAAGTCTGTTCTCCAAGTTCGTGATTTTCTTTTCTGTAGAAAGCTTCATTTGTGCAGTATATTAGATTCTAGATATAAATGATATCATATGGTATTTGTCTTTCTCCTTCTGACTTGCTTCACTCAGTATGAGGGTCTCTAATTCCATCCATGTTGCTGCAAATGACATTATTTTATTCTTTTTTATGGCTGAATAGTATTCCATCGTGTATATATACCACATCTTCCTAATCCAATCATCTGTAAATGGAAATTTGGTTTGTTTCCATCTCTTGGCTACTGTGAATAGTACTGCAGTGAACACGCATGTACAAGTGTCTTTTTCAAGGAAATTTTTGTCCAGATATATGCCCAAGAGTGGGATTGCTGGGTCATATGGTAGTTCTATGTATAGTTTTCTAAACCTCCATAGTGTTTTCCATAGTGGTTGTACCAACTTACATTCCCACCAACGGTGCAGGAGGGTTCCCTTTTCTCCACACCCCCTCCAGCATTTGTTGTTTGTGGACTTGTTAATGATGGCCATTCTGCCTGGTGTGAGGTGGTATCTCATGATAGTTTTGTTTGCATTTCTCTAATCATCAGTGATGTTGAGCATTTTTTCATCTGCTTGTTGGCCATCTGCATGTCTTCTTTGGAGAAATGTCTATTCAGGTCCTTTGTCCATTTTTTCAGTGGGGTTGTTGGCTTTTTTGCATTTGAGCTGCATAAGTTGTTTGAATATATTAGAGATTAAGCCCTTGTCAGTTGCATCATTTGAAACAATTTTCTCCCATTCTATAAGTTGTCTTTTAGTTTTCTTTTTGGTTTCCTTTGCTGTGCAAAAGCTTGTCAGCTTGATTAGGTCCCTTTGGTTGATCTTTGCTTTTATTTCTGTTGCTTTGGGAGACTGCCCTGAGAAAACATTTGTAAGGTTGATGTCAGAGAATGTTTTGCCTTCTTGCAGGAGTTTAATGGTGTCTTGTCTTATATTTAAGTCTTTTAGCCATTTTGAGTTTATTTTTGTGCATGGTGTGAGAGTGTGTTCTAGTTTCATTGATTTGCATGCAGATGTCCAAGTTTCCCAGCAATGCTTACTGAAAAGACTGTCTTTTTCCCGTTTTATGTTCTTGCCTCCTTTGTCAAGAAACCATGTTTTTCAAAGTCTGTGATTCAGTATCTGTTCTGCAAAGAATTTCATTGTGTCCTTTTTTTAGATTCCACATGTAAGTGATAGCATTTGATGTTGGTGTCTCATTGTCTGACTGACTTCACTTAGCATGATAATTTCTAGATCCATCCATGTTGCTGCAGATGCTGTTAATTTCTTTCCTTTTAATGGCTGAGTAATATTCCACTGTGTATAAGTACCACATCTTCTTTATCCACTCCTCTGACAGTGGACATTTAGGTTGTTTCCATGTCTCGGCTATTGTATAGTGCTGCAATGAACACTGGAGTACATGTGTCTTTTTGAGTCATGGTTTTCTCAGCGGTGGGATTGCTGGATCAAATGGTAATTCTATTTTTAGTTTTCTGAGGAGTCTCCATACTGTTTTCCACAACGGTTGCACCAATTTACATTCCCACCAACAGTGTAATATGGTTCCTTTTTCTCCGCACCCTCTCCAGCACTTATTGTTTGTAGACTTTTTAATGATACCGATTTTGGCTGGTGTGAGGTGGTATCTCATAGTGGTTTTGATTTGCATTTCTCTAATAATGGGTGATGTTGAACATCTTTTCATGTGTTTTTTGGCCATCTCTATGTCTTCTTTGGAGAATTGTCTGTTTAGATATTCTGCCCATTTTTTGATGGTTTTTTTTTTTTTTGGTATTGAGCTGTAGGAGGTGTTTATAAATTTCAGAGATTAATCCCAGTAAATTTGAGCAGTAAATTTTTTGCAAGGATTGTCTTTTTCTCTTTCTCTAATTATCCTCCTTAGTTCTTTAAGTCTCTGCAGGTTTCTGCTTAAATATCACACCCATGGAGCCTTCCCTGACCGCTCAATATAAAACACTGTCCCTAGGTAATGCCAGTTACTGTCCCACCTTAATTTGTTCATAGTACTCTTGACAGTAGAGGATGCTCTGGAATTACTTGTTTATCTGTCTCTTAAGTCTCTCCTTTCACTATCATGCTTGAATGAATGAATGTTACTTTAGATGCTCAGAATCCTTTAGACACGATTCAGTACAGCACAACAGACAGGTTTTTTTTTTTTTTAATCAGAGATACTGGAAGTACAAAATAGCATCTGGAATAATCTATTGCCCTTTAGAGGTCTGCTTAATTAAAAAATAAAACCTCTCTCTTCCCAGTACTAACTCATTTTTTAAAAACATCACACTGTAAATATAATTGATGAATAATGTTTATTGAATACTCTGCCAGAAGGGTAGTACATATCTTAATACCTAGTTTGTTAAATGGGCAGTGATTAATAAATACCTTTGTGCTAACATTTTCCTATTCAACATAAAACAGTTGTATCCAGGTTAGCAAAGCTTCATGCCTTGTTTGACAAGTACTTATAGAACTTCTATGTTATATATGGAAGACTTGCTGTTATGGAAAGGAATATGATGATATTTTTGCTAAAATAATATTCCATATCCTTTGCAAGGAAAGCCTGAACAGATCGCTTCAGTTTGGCATAGAAATTGTCCTCCACTTGTGAATGTTCAACAGCTAGCTATTTTTATGTAAGTGAGTTCTCCTCTCTCAGAGATTTCTGGCGTTTTAAATTCTGGAACAGCCTTAGAGGGCAGGTTGCTCTCTCCCGCTGGCTTTCGGAGGCACAGATAAGATGACTTGAGCGAGGGCTTGCTTAAGAGAGGATGGTACGGTGCAGAGAAGAGGGAGTTCCCGTCATGGTTCAGTGGAAATGAATATGACTAGTATCCATGAGGATGCCGGTTCAATCTCTGGCCTCGCTCAGTGGGTTGGGGATCTGGCGTTGCTGTGGCTGTGGTGTAGGCCGGCAGCTGTGGCTCCAATTTGACCCCTAGCCTGGGACCTTCCGTATGCCACAGGTACAGCCCTAAAAAAAAAAGAGAGAAAAAAAAATTGTAGCGAAGATACAGTCCAACTTATGTTTACTCAGAATCCCAAACAGAGGAGAAAGAGTGAGAATGGGATAGGGGGATCCCGGTCTGGGAACTAGAGAGACTGTATCTGTGACAAGTTTAGCATGAATGGATCACTTTTTAAACGCACTTTTGTATTTACAGAAGAGATTTGATACCTTAGCCCTGTGCTGAAGGTTTTGCTAGTGTGTTAGGAGACAGTGCTACCCCACAGCCAACTGGACATGAGCAAACATCTAAACAGGTCTCCACTGAGCCACTGTCCTCGGTGGCTAAGTGGGCTGACCTGGCACCTCCTCCTTCTAGCTAGTGCCCCTGCCCCCGATCTGACAAGCAGGGGGAACTCAGCATTTCTCAGACTTGGAAGAAATACTTAGCAGACCCTTCAAGTTCTTTACCATGGCCTGCAAGATCCCATGTGACCTGGCCCCTGCTTACTTCTTGCATTTTATCTTGCGCTTCTATCATCTAACTACAATCTAACCTCTCTTAGAACTCACCATGCTTTTGAAAGTTCATAGCCTGGAGCTAGCCTTCCATTCTTCCCAAGGCCATCTCCTTGGTAGGACCTTCCCTGCCAACTCTGCCAAAAACACCTTGTTTGTTTCTTACAAAGCACCTGTGACAGTTTGTAATCATTTATTTCTTTATTGTTCATTTCTTCATTCATTCCATGCTCCTTTACTAGACTGTGTGCCCCAAGAGGGTAGGAAACGTCTTGTGTTCGGTGAGCCTGTGGGTTCCTTGCATATAGAAGGCAACCAGAAAGCACCTGTTGAATGAATGAATAAATGACCTCTGAGTTACTTCTAAACTCTGTATCCTGTGGCTTGCATGGGCATTCCCCCAACATCTTTGTATGAGAAGAGATAGAAAATCAGATCAGCAAAACTGGATCTTTGTATTAGAGGGGAATGTACTTTTTCACAATAAACAAAATGTCTCTGCTGTCTTGCCTTCCATGATTTCTCTTTGCCTTTTTCTCTTCATCCTTCTCCTCTGCCTTCTGGGTGACTTTTCCTCCTCTGACTCCTCACCGTAGACTTAGTTTTCTGGAATGTTAATTCTGCTCCTGGGTATTTCTCAGGCATTTTTAAGTTCTGCATTGGTATTGCTTTCTTCCTCATTTCTCATTAGCTCTGTGATGTCAACTTTGATTTGACAGCTTTGATCTCTGTTTTTCTTTTCCATAGGTGATAGTCCTTTTAAGTTTCCTTAAGAGAACAAAACATTATTTAAATTCTTCCTTGTATTTTTTCTTGTTGTGGTTGAAGAGCCTTTATTTGTTGTCTGCTTATTGATTTTTTTTTTAACCAAGGAAAATTCTCTCCAGGCCTATTGTTTGATCCAGAAATAGTATGAGAAAATTTTTTCTCAATTCCTCTACTTCTTTACCTGGCTGTGCTTGAATCTTCCACTTTGCACATGAGTCTGTATTTCTGGTAATTCTTTCCACTGCCCAGGGCTGAGCCTTCTGATAGAGTAGCTACCATCAGTAAACATTGTTTCTTTTCTTTTTTGTGTGAGTGTCTTTCTAGTTAAAAATAAAACCTCCCCAAACCCCCTACCCCCCAAAAGCCCCCCAAACAAACAAAAAACAAAGCGAACCTTCCAGGAGCCACTCAAAAGCTTAGAGGGAGCTGGAGCTGATATCCCAGGGAGTCTCTCTAGCTTTGGTGTACTGTCCTATCCTGCTTGGGGGATGAGCCAGGCACTTAGGAGCATGGATCTCATGGTTCCAGGGCTTGACTTGGTGTGACTGCCTTTTTTCCTCCACCCAGCTGTACCTTGGTTTGCTGTTGCTATTTTCTGCTAAGACAGTTAATCTTTGGTAGTTATTCTCTCATCCCTTTCCTTCCTTCTCATTCACATTTGGAGTGGGGTGGGGGGGATGGAAGTCTGTCTGTCTGTCTGCCTATCCATCCATCCATCCATCCATCCATCCATCCATCCATGTTCCTTGTACTTTAGGAACAGGACAACAGAACATGCACCATGTTTTGATCTACTGAATGTGCTCCTTACCTTAGAGTGTTTGCCCTTGTCAGTTCAATCTTATTTATGTGCATTATTATTATCTAGGTCTTGCTTTTGGTGGGTCAAGGTTACATTGTTATAAGAAATTTTAGGAGTTCCCATTGCGGCTCAGAGGAAACAACTCTGACTAGCATCCACGAGGACACAGGTTCAATCGGCGGCTTGCCTAGTGGGTTAAGGATCCAGTGTTGCCATGAGCTGTGGTGTAGGTCTCAGACACTCTCGGATCTGGTGTTGCTATGGCTGTTGTGTAGGCCAGCAGCTCCAGCTCCAGTGCTAGCCTAGCTTGGCAACTTCCATATGCCTTGGGTATAACCCTAAAAAGACAAAAAAAAAAAAAAAAGAAGTTTTAGATTGACTTTTAAATGCATAGCAGGTAGTGAAAACTTGTTCATGAGTATCTTTTCTTCCTTCAGGGAATCACTCATGCTGGTCTTTCGTTGGTATTTATTTGGTTCAACCAGCATTTATTGGATACCTCCTTTGTACCAAGCAGAGTCTTGAGAACACCGAATGTTCCTCTTTGTCTTCCACCTTGTCAAGACCTATTTGTGTTTTTTTACTATTTTTTTCTAAATTGGCATGTTTAATGATACACCTCCACTTTTATCACATATTCTGTCAGCAAATAATTAATGAAAATGTTAAATAGTACTGGGCAAGAACTGACCCTTGTAGAACTACATTTGTTAAATTTCCCCAAGCTGACATTTACACTGACCTGTTAATCAATTTTGCGTTCACTGGTACATAAATTATCGTTTCCCCATTTCATGATGGCTAGGTCAAACAAGATAAAACCTACAGCATTAACTAAATTCCTCTCCTTGAAGGATCAGAATCATCTAATTTATTCTCAAATAGACCATGTTGATTTTCACCCCAGCTGTAGCTGTTGATTGAAATAAGGGCTTTCATGTTTTCCAAAGACTTGGAGTGCTACAGTAGCAAGGAATTTGTTCCACTAATGCCTTTAACTGCTTTTGTTTGTAAGAAGAAGGATTTTGCTATCTTGGAATTCCTTTTTGAGTTTCCATTCTGACAACTTTGGTGATTGTCGTCATTCAAGTTGATTCTGACCTTTCCAGCCCCTTTGACATGAGTGACGTCTATGGCTCCAGTTTCAATGCAGTGTGTTTGTCGCTAATTAAAAACAAGCAAACAAGAAAAACTTATAAAATACCACATGAGGCCATCCATTTTGGAGGTATGTGCTTTAAAGTATGTGTGGGTACTCACGAGTGGGGTAAAATATATTCCTCTCCCCTCATCCTTCATCCCCCCAAAGTAAGAATTTCTTTACTTTGAATGACTCATCTTGGGAAATATGCATTCCTCCTTCCTTTAAAATTTTAGGTAAGATGTACCTCTCTCCTATCTTTTAAGGTTACTAATGGCTAGGTATTTAGGTCCTAAAGGTAGGAGAGAAGTCTTTGTTGATCTTGCTCTTCCATGCATTCGCAGTACAGAATTAAAGTCATGGCTTACAGTAAATACGCCTTTTGGGAGTCTTCCAAAATTCAGATGTGTACGTTTTTAAAATACAATCTCAACAGAGAATGGGTTCTCTAGGTAGGGGCTGTGCTGAGCCAATCGAGACGGGCATACTCTCTGAATGAGAATTACGAAATGTTCAACATGTTCTGTAGTCCCATACAGTGGGCTTTATCCTCACCAGAGTATGGGCATAAAAAATGAAATCCTGGCAAAGTGCAGGTTGTTTTTTTTTCAACCTCCAGAGTGGTTGAGTCTTATCTTTTTATTTTTATTTTTTTGCTTTTTAAGGTTACAGCTGTGGCATTTGGAGGTTCCCAGGCTAGGGGTTGAATTGGAGTTGTAGCCACTGGTCTATACCACAGCCACAGCAATGCCAGATCCAGGCCACATCTGCAACCTATACCACAGCTCTGGCAACGCCAGATCCTTAGCACACTGAGTGAGGCCAGGGATCGAACCTGCATCCTCATGGATACTAGTCAGATTCATTTCTGTGGAGCCACAACAGGAACTCCGGTTGAGTCCTATCTGAAAGTATGATGATAACTTTACTGGTAGACCCCCAAGCTTCTGTGGTCATGCTTACTTTTCTAACACTTCCTGGATATTGGTTCATGATAAGGCTGGCATAATGTGAAACGGAGTATTTTCTTTTTATTTTCCTTTCTCTTCCTTCACCTTTGAGAGTGTGTAGAAGAAAAGGAGTCCCAGTGTGATAAATCCAGAGGCAGAGCAGTGAGAAGTGCTTTACATTTATGACAGAATACAATTACCTTTTCTTTCAGTGCCTTACATTCTCTTGTTAACCCTCACACAACTTTTCCAGTGTGTTTGCAATGTCTCACCAAGCCCAAGTGAAGCCCAAGGAAGTGCCAAGCTACCTGGAAGAGCTTATTGCCTTGGGGACAGTGAGCCTCCTGTCACCTGCTCTTTGCTTTCCACTCTCCTGGCTGCTCCTGTGAGAGACATGCTTCCCTTCTCTTCTGAGCCCTCTCTCCTGGGCCCCACTTGCAGGGGCACCTGCGTCTGGTGGTGACTAGGCCTCTCCTCTTGCTGAACAGTGCATCCCAACTGCTTCTGACCCAGGTCTCTCGAAGACTTGCTCAGCCAGGCGGGATAAGCCCTGCTGGGAGAGGCTTGTGCTGGTCTGATCTGAGACACTGGCAGGCCTGACCCTGCTTTGTGTTCCTTTGGGAATATTTGCTCAGAAGCAGAACTTCTGCCCTAGAGGAACTGTTCCCCAGGGTTGCCTTTCAAGGCATTTCTTAGAGAAGAAAACGATGAGAGCTTTTTCCTCTCCTGGGGCTTACCTGTGCTTTAGAGAGAATAAGCCTTAGTTGTGCCAAATGCAACAGCTCACAGCTGTGGACCTCAAGTGGCCCTGTTCACATCCCCCTTTGCAAAAATAGCTTTATTTAAAAACAATTTTTTTTTTGCCTTTTTGTCGTTTTAGGGCTGCGCCCGCGGCATATGGAGGTCCCCAGGCTAGGGGTCGAGTCAGAACTGTAGCCACTGGCCTATGCCGCAGCCACAGCAACGCAGGATCCGAGCCGCGTCTGTGACCTACACCACAGCCCACAGCAATGCCGGATCGTTAACCCACTGAACAAGGCCAGGGATCAAACCTGCAACCTCATGGTTCCTGGTCAGATTCATTAACCGCTGCGCCACGACGGGAACTCCAAAAAAAAACGGAAACCAGCTTTATTGAGATGCAATTTGCATACCATAAAATTCACCAATTTAAAACACACACTATAATGATTTTGGACTTGTGCAACTATTCGCACAACTGGTTTTAGAATATTCCATCACCCCCAAAAGACCTGTTGTAAGTTTAGGATTAACATAGATACACTACTATATATAAAATAGATAACCAACAAGGTCCTACTGTTTAGCACAGGGAACTGTTCTCAATATCTTATAATAACCTGTAATGGAAAAGAATGTAAAAAAAGAAGATATATTTATATATGTATAACTGAATCACTTTGCTGTACACCTGAAGCCAACACAACACTGTAAATCAACTATATTTCAGTAAAAGTTAAAAATAACAAAATAAACAAAAGATCTGCTGTACCCAGTTGCAGTTAATCCGTGTCTCACCCCCAGCCCCATGCAACCTCTAACCTATTCTCTGTTTCTACAGAGCTCCTTTTTCTGGAAATTTCATGTAAATGGAATCATACAGGATGTTGTCTTTTGCATCTGGCTTCTTTGAAAAAGCATAAGGTTTTTGAAATTCATCCGTGTTGTAACCTATATTGATCTGTTTCTTTTTATTGCTGAATAGTATTCCCATGTATGGATAGCCCACACTTTGTTTATCCATTGGCCAGCTTATAGACTTTGAGCTGTTTCCATCTTTTTTGGCAGTTATGAATAATGCTGCTGTGAACTTTCTTATATATGTTTTCACATGGACACACACTTTCATTTCTCTTGCATAGATACCTAGGAGGGGAAATTTCTGGATCATAGGATACGTTTATGTCTAACATTTTTAGAAACTGCCCAGCTGTTTTCCCAAGTGGTGGCACTCTTTTACGTTACTATCAGCAATGTCTAAAGGGTCCCGTTTCTCCACATCCTCACAATATGTTCCCTTGTATTTTAAAGGTTGCCTCAGACACATTCTGAAAGCCAGCCATTTTCTCTGTTCCTTCTCTGGGCGTTGTCCCTTCGCTGGACAGCAGATGAATTTATCCAGGCATTTCTGCTCTGCAAAAGCAAGTTTAAAATGGCCCTAGAAAATATAACTTCACAACATTCATATTTTTGCCCCCCTAATTAGTAGTGGATTTTTTTTTTAGTTTTTTTTTTCTTTATGGTAGATGCCTTTTCTCTTATAAAGAAGGGAAGAGAATCCAATTTTTCCCAAATGCGTATAGTGCACTTAGTAATACACACAATGCACTAGGAGGAAGGTTTTTGGGTTATATTGTGGATGGGCATCCTGAGTCTATAGAAGCTAGTCAGTGTTTGTTTCAAAATGCAGACATTGCTGAGCCAAGGAAAAGGGGAGCTGAATCGTGTTAGGTGAGGTGGGATCTGATTGTGTGGTGGTGCAAGGGCCTAAAAGAATGAAGGAAGGGGTGGGGGAGAGTGACTGATAGTGACGGCAAGAGAGGACAGGGTGGAGAATGACCTGAGGAAAGCACTCTGCATCCTGGTTCTCGCACTGGGACTCTTGCTCTGAGTCTTTGGGAAGGGAGGAGGTTTCCTTGAACCCCCTCCTTGAACCTCTTCAGGACCTTGGGGGTGTCTGTGTCAACCCTGTGGGTCTTGACAACCTTGGGCCAGCATGTGCAGTAGCTCACATAGAGCCTGGCCCTTGGGAGGTGGGGGTGCTGGAGAAGGGCCGGGGAGGAGGCGGCAAGGCCGAATTCTGGGTCAGGATGAACACTACGGAGTGTAGACCAGTGGTTCTCAGAATTTCACCTGCTAAAGGCTCAGACAGTACTGCCAGAGTTTATGATCTGGGAGGCCAGGGTGGGGCCTGAGAATATGATTTTCTAACAAGTCTCCAGTGCTGCTGAGGATGCCTGTGTGGGTGCTGCTTTGAGGACCACGGGTATAGAGGGAGGAGCTGCTGGGGCACAGGTCCATGTCAGAGGGAAGAGAGGGTGCCTTCTTGATGCAGACCCCATTTAAAAAGACGAGGCAGGAGTTCCCGTTGTGGCTCAGTGGGTTAAGAACCTGACTGGAATCCATGAGGACACAGGTTCTATCCCTGGCCTCATGGGTTAAGGATCCGGCATTGCCGCAAGCTGTGGTGTAGGTCACAGGATGTGGCTCAGATCCCAAGGTGCTGTGGCTGTGGTGTAGGCTGGCAGCTGCAGCTCTGATTTGACTCCTAGCCTGGGAACTTCCATATGCTACAGATGTGGCCCTAAAAAGACAAAATAATAATAAAAAATAAAAAAATAAAAGGATGAGATGGACTTGGTCCCTGTCCTTGACATGCCAGTATAGCACCATGATTACTTTTTTTAATTAAAGCATGTTTGATTTACAATATTGTGTTAGTTGCAGGTGTACAGAAAAGTGATTTGGTTACACATATGCATATATGTATAATATATATATATATATTTTTTTCCTATTCTTTCCCACTATGTTTATTGTAAGATATTGAATATCATTTCCCTGTGCTCTACATTAAGTCCTTGTTTATGTGCTGTGATTCTTGGGGGCTGGAGGGAAGATTGAGAAGGTGATTCATGCTGTCCATTTTAGATCCTGCAGGGTGACCTTTGCAAACTCCACCTGCCCCTGCCAGGGGGGCTCCCCATCTCCTCACACCTTCCTCCTCCATACCATTGTCTCTTTTGTTTATTGCTATATTTTTGGTAATCAGAAGAGTACCTGACACTGAGTAGGTGCTCAAAAAAAATTTGTTGAATAAACAAATGAAGGTTGAGAATCACCGTTTGTATCGGTTTGCTACATTGGCTATAACAAATTACCGCAGACTGGGGGGCACAAGTAGAAATTGATTTTTTTCATGGTTCAGGAGCCTGGAAGTCTAAGACCAAGGTGCCAGTACCTTTGGTTTCTCCTGAGGTCTCTCTCGGCGGCTTGCAGATGGCCACTTTCTTACTTTTCCTTACATGACCTCTCCTCTGCTTGTGCATCATTGCTGTCTCTTCCTCTTCTCATAAGGACACCAATCCTATTGGATTAGGGCCCCATCCTTATGACCTTATTTAACCTTAATTATATCTTTCAAGGCCCTCTCTCCAAATACAGTCACCCTGGGGGATGGGGCTTCAATATATGACTTTGTCAGAGGAGGGGGGCACAATTTAGTCCATACTACCATGGACCACAGTTGCTGACCGGAGGGCTCATATTTCTCATCTTGGGACTCCATAAAGGTTGAGAACCCCAAATCTAGCAGATTCCTTTGTGCCTAGGCTGTTGAGAGACCTAGACTTGGGTCTTAATGGGAAAAAAGGAACAAAAGAACAGACGGACCCAGTTTGAGTTGGGAAACACTTGGTTTTGAAATTCCAGAGCCATTGCCTCTGGGCCTTATGATTCATTTTTTTTCTTGACTCTGCAGCATGAAACTGTGAGATCATTCCTCAGCTACATGTTGTTCATGACTCCAAATCTTCCCATGGTTCTAAAACTTGACATTAGAGCTGAAGCATCCCGGAGAGGTGTCCTGCCTAGATGCATCAGGGAGAGCCTGGAGAAACCAGGCAGTGGGGTAGACACGCAGGGAGTCCCACAGCTCTGCCTTTGGGTGGCGAGAGGAAGTATGGACTCTGTCGCCTGTGTTTTGATTCTTGCAACATCTGGTCCCCCTGTGGCCTAGTCCCCGAACATGGCAGGTTCTTAACAAATGCGTTCCACTGGAGGCCTCTACTTTATTTGCAAATGTTATGAATGAGTTTGCTCTCACTGGTGTGATGGCCTGATGTTTCCTGAACTGCCTGATCTCCCTCCCCTGTTCATGCTCAGGCAGGAGCATCAGTCCATCTGGGAGTGGCAGGCGGGCCGGTGCTCACTCCTTGGCCTGCACCTGCTTCCTCCCCTGGCTTGGCAAGCTGGGACCTCCTAAGGCTAAGAGAGGAAGGAAGGAAGGCAGCTGGAACGTGGGGGAACTTGGGGGTCACATCCCTCTCCTGGGGTGGCTCTTTTCCTCATGTGGAGGCAGCAGCAGGTGGCAGCTAGAACCAGCTGGATTGTACAGTTGCAGGAACCACGGAGAGGGATGATTTTCATGCTCTCCCTGCCAGGCCCTGTCCTCAGCTCCCTGTCTGGTTTTTGGTTTTGTTCTGCCTCTTCCTCTTTGTCCACTTTAGTCCACTCATCCTAGTTTACAGACTTCATCTGCCCAAGCTCACTTTTCCCATTGCTCAGCTCACCTACTTCCTTGCTCCTTGGGTTTTGAACAGGTAGGCTGTGAGCACTAGGAGGGTTTTAAAGTTGTAAACTTTGGGGATGTGTTGAGTATTGTGGTCATATTCTTCTGCTAGGGCTACTGGAACAAAGGGCCACTAACTAGGGGGCTTAGCATAGAACTACAAAAAAATATCACCTTTCATTTCCAGGGGCTAGAAGTCTGAAGTCAGGGTATTGCCCTTTTCTATCTCCATGGGACATAGCTGCAATCACAGGTGTGGAGGTGATGATTGTTGATACAGAGATGACCTTGAAGGCAGATCAAAGAGAAAATTGATCAGGTAGATGAATCCATGGGTCTTGGAATAAATGTCTGAGTGTGGTACATGCTGTCAGATTCTAGCATGAGGACTGTTTCCTCCTGTGAGTACTGACCAGGTGTATTTCCATGCTCTTTGCCACTTTGTAACTCCACAATAGGGTCCTTGATCTCTAAACATGGCCTTGCCAGTTCATCAGCTCCCAATGGATTTGTCTTTCAGGAGCATCACTCCCAATGGAATTTGCCATCACAGAATTGCTTGTTGTGCTCCCTACCAAGACAGACAGCATAAGGCTCCTGGTCTGTGTTATCACTGCCTAGAGAACCTCTGCCTTCAATTGTTGCTTGCTTTTTCTTTCTTTTCTAGCAATAGCTGGCAGCAGAATTCACCTACTCTGCATTCAGGTAGAGGTATTGTACCTGGGACCAAATGAAGGAGCTATAAAAATTTTATAAATTGGGAGTTCCTGTCGTGGTGCGGCGGTTAACGAGTCCGACTAGGAAGCATGAGGTTGCGGGTTCGATCCCTGGCCTTGCTCAGTGGGTTAATGATCTGGCGTTGTTGTGAGCTGTGGTATAGGTTGCAGATGCGGCTCGGATCTGGCATTGCTGTTGCTGTGGCATAGGCCGGCGGCAACAGCTCTGATTAGACCCCTAGTCTGGGAACCTCCACATGCTGTGGGTGTGGCCCTAAAAACACACACACACACAAAATTATAGATCAATTTCTCTTACTTCCAAAGAAAGGAAGTAATTTGCATCACTTATCAAGTATGTGATGAGAATCACCAGAAGAATTTGAGGACAAATGACCAGATTGATTCATTCGATTGATATCTACGAAAGGCCCAGAGTTTTTGCCATGGCACAGGAGGTTAAGGATTCAGTGTTGTCTCTGCAGTGGCTTGAGTTGATGCTGAGGCATGAGTTCGATCCTCAGCTGGGCGTAGTGGTAAGGATCCAGCATTGCTGCAGCTGTGGCACAGGTCGCAGCTGGGACTTGGATTCAGTCCCAGGCCTGGGAACTTCCATATGCCATGGGTGAGGCCAAAAAAAAAAAAAAAAAGAAAGAGGAAAGAGTCTACTGAAGGTCCAATACATGCTACCATAGGAGCTGACTGAGTAATACTGTAGTGGGTGTCCTTGTGTTAAAGAGTGATTTGAACAAAATTCATTTCTATTTATCCACTTGTCTCAGGTCATGTTCTCTGGGAAACCAGAGATTCTGGCTTCGAGTGGACTCTGCCATGGAGATATGCAGGCAGGAGGTTTATCTAGGAATGTTCTCTGGATCAGCATCAGTGGGAAGGTGAGGGAAGCAGGACTGGGTGGAGGGGAAGTTGAGCTGTGATGCGGTCACAGTGAAGGTCTCAGCTGATGCCATGGGAGGCTTGGGAGCTGGGCTGGCCCCTCAGAATTGCCTCAAATAGATGCAAGGGGACCAGCCTTCATATTCCTGTATCCAGTAGCCACTGGACACATGGACAGCTGTCAGGAAGGGGGCATGGCCCTGGGGAGGGCAGCAGTTCTTTACAGTCCAGGGCGATTCCCAAAAATGGACTCAGCTGAGGGCCCTCAGTAGTGGGAGGAAGGTAGGCCCAGTCCCGAAGGAAAGGATGGGTGGAGACAATGGCAATGCACCGGAGCATCCGCCACCTCTGTCAATAAATGTGTACTGAGCCAACCAGTGTCCTAGATACAAAGGCTGCAATAATACAGGTATGGCCTCTGCTCTCACACAGCTTTCTGTTCTGTAGAAGACAAAGGAGTAAATAGGCAATTACATTACAGAGTTTATTGTCCGGTGGGATTACATGGCTGGAGAGCCAGGAAGGCTTCCTGGAGGAAGCCACATCTAAGCTGAGATCTGAAAGCTGAGGGGCTGGTTGTATTGAGAGGTGTCGGAAAGGAGTATTCCAGGCCCGGGCACAGCATGCAGGGCATCCCAGGGCCAGAGAGGGAGAACATCGCATGTTTGAAGGTTGAATAAAGTTCAGAATGGCCAGAGGTACAGTGTGTGTGTGTGTGTGTGTGTGTGTGTGTGTGTGTGTGTATTGAGGGGGTGGTTATGACTGGAGGGATGAGCTGGGGCTGAGTGTAATGATACCTGAAACCACTGAGTGGACAAGCTGGCCTTGAGCGAGTGTTCAAATGAGAAGGGATAGGATTGGGATGGAAGGGAAGGGAGGAGAAACCAGAAATCAGGGGGACGAGCAGAGAGAGTCAGAAGTGATCACAGAGGGTCAGGAATAGGAAGAAAACCAGGTGACTTCTGGTCCCCCTTCCTCTTACAAATCCTGCTATGATTTTGTTGGCCTGAGACCTTTGGGAATCTTATACAACAAGTTGATGTCAACTTTTTTTTTCTTGGGCCTTTGATTTTCTTCCTGTCCCACCACCTCCTGCTGCCGCCACATTCTAGCCTAAGGAAGTCCACTTCTCAAGCTGCTACTCCAGGCCACCTCTTGTTTTGACTGTCCTGTCCCCTTGAAGATCCTTGTTTTCAGTCATCTCCCTCCCCTTGCTTTCCCGCCTCCCACCCCGGCCTGTACTTAGTCTAGAGTCCACTCCTCCAGTCCTTACACCCAGTCTCCTTCTGGTGGCATGGGTGACCCTTTTCAATGACTTTCTCTGCCATCGTCTTTTAAACTTCACTCCAGAATTCCATGCTGGTGACCCCCCTTTCCCTAGAGGGGTCTTTTTCAGGGTTTCCAGAACCTGAGCTCTCCTGATTCTCTTCATGATTTCCTCACTTTCTTCTCTCTGCTGCCCACTCTGCCTCCTCCACTTCCTACTTGTATTTCTCTGGAAGTAGGAGGGTACCATGACTTTGCGCTTTGCCTTCTCTTTAGCCTCTCTTTTCCAGTGATTTTATTCACTCCTACAACTTCAGCTGACATTTCCATGTGGTCACCCCCTCTCCCAACACAAGATTGACCTTGCTAAGGAATGTTGATTGGTCCATCAGGTTGTGTCCTCAGTGCCCTGGACCCCAGGTGCTATCTATCATCCTTCATCTTCCATCCATCCATGTTCCATCCAACCATCCATCCATCCATCCTTCATCTTCCATCCATCCATGCTTCTTCCTGCCTTTTGATTTTTGTGAACCACATTCTTCCTATTCATCTAGTTGGGAAACTTGAAGTTCTGACAAATCCTTCTTTTCTTTCTCTTTCCACACCTGCTTCAACCCTGCCCCATGGCCTGTCAGTCTCCCAAGTATTATAAGACACTTCCTTTGGATTCTGGCCTTTTGGAAGTGTCCCCATCTTTTCACTGCTTGATGGTGAGACAAGTCATTTTACTTATCATTCTTAATTTCCCTATCTGTGCAATGGGGATAGTGGTTGGCTTGTTTATCTCACAGGTTCTTATATTTATCCTATATGATGTGTGTTCAGTGTGGGTTGTGATTTGTAAAATACTATCCGAGTATTTGTTGTGGTGTTCTTGTTGCTATAGCAATCTACTCTAGACCTTCATTATCTAGACTAGAGCACTGGCTTCCTAACTGATTCTCCCAACTCCAAATGCACACTCTGCTTCCAGTCCATCCTACCCAGTAGTGCGTAATCTCTCGAAATAATCTTTCTGTAGAGAAGCTCTGCTCATGTTACTCCCATGGCCACAAACCTTTCCTGGATCTCCACTACCTAGTAAAATGCAGGTTTCTTTCACTGGCATTCAAGTGTCTGCATGGTATAATGTTGTCTTAGCTAGTCTTAGAAGCTGGCCCGCGATGACACACCCCCCCCTTGCTGACTGGACCTAGTGACTTGCTTCCAATGACTAGAATAGGGCAGAAGTGAGGGGCTCTCACTTCTGTTATTAGCTTATACAAGACAATAGCTTCTGTCTCACCCACAGACTCTCCCCCTCTCCATCTCTCCCTCTCTGCCCTTGATGAAGCCAGCTGCTGTGTTAGAGAGGCCCACGTGGCAAAGAACTGAGGGTGACCTCTGGCCCATAGCCAGTGAGGAACTGAGTCCCTCAGTCCAACAGTCCACAACGAATTGAATCCTGCCAACAGGCTGCAGGAGCCGACATCCACTGAATGAGCTTGGCAGCAGGTGCTGCCCACATTGAGCCTAGAGAAGACAATGGCCCCAGCAGATGCTTTGGTGGAGACATTGTGAAAGACCTGGGGTCAACACCTCGACTGCAGCCTCAAGAGACCCCAAAACTGATGATGAAGAGCCAGCTAAGCCTTGCCTGGATTCTTGACCCATGGAAACTGAAATAATAAATGTGTGTTGTTATAAACTTCCTAATTTGGGGGGGTAATTTCTTATCCAGAAATGGATAACTAATGTTATGTATGCTCTAATTCCTTTGTCTCTTACTAAGGCTTCCTCCTTCTTTGAAACTAAATTCCATGTTCTTTCCAAACCATACTGTGTGCTCTCTTGCTTTCATCATTTTTCTGTGGTCTTTGCTTAGAATGCTTCATCTGTTTTCTTCACTTGGAAAATTCCTGTTTGTCTTTTTCGCTTAAGCACTTGGACACTTGCATCTTACAATGTTTCAATTAATATTTATACAATGATTTCTAATAATAATAACAATTATTATTTTGAAGAACCCACTTAGAGACAAAGTGCTTAGAGGTATTAAAAACATTTTTATATATTTAATTCAGTAAGTATTTATTTAGAATCTGCCTGGGCCAGGTCCTATGGATATGAAGCTGTCAAGAACCAGAGTGGACCTTATTTGTTACATGTTACCCTTTCAAGGCAGCTTTCTTTGACTCTCAAAATAAATCAAGTCTACTTGTTAGATGTGTTCAGTGATGCCTGCACTTCTCTTTGGAATAATGTCCCACTGTTATAATTAAATAATTAATTGTGTGAGTGGAAGTGTAACATCCATCATCCCAGCCAGACTGTGGGCTCCCAGAGGCCAGGAAGCATCCCACTCCTGGTTCATCCTTAAATCTTTATGCCTGATCCAATGCCTTACCTCTAATAGGAGGCCAATAAATATCTGCCGAGTCAGTGTAGACTCAGTTTGTCCCTGGATCGCATTCTGGGTGGGGCAGCTGCAGTGGCAGTCCAGCATGATGGCAAGAGCCATGACATAGCTTTTGGTACTGGGTGCACTGGAGGAGAATAGCGGTGAGGCAGAAAAGACATCAGAGATGAAATGGTCACTGAGCTGGGCTTTGAACTCAGTAAGAAATAAGGCTTTCCTGCATGAAAGCAAAGGCAAGAAGAATCCTGGTGGATTAGAATAGAACTTCGCAGTGCAGTGTGAGCTGCAGTGTTCTGAGGTGCCTTGAAGAGGTGCAGTTTTGCCAAATTACTGACCTTTGTCTATCCCCATGCACCCTCCAACCTTATTATTTTCCGAGTGTGCCTTGACATGAAGAAGTTTGAGAGTCACTGGATTAGCTTCAGATGAAATAGGGCAGGGAGGATGGAATCTGGCAAAGATGAGTCTGGAAAAAAGGCTGTGAATGGATCATAAAGGGCTCCCATGCTCTGCTCGTTAGTGTGGATTCTCCCCTGTAGGAAGCGGTGGACTGTTAGCAGTTTTGACCATCTCTCCTCCAGGCTCCTCCTTCATCTTGTTAAGGATATTCATAGACTTTGTGCAGATGTTTATAGATTCCAAACTAATGTAACCAAAATGAGTAACTGTTCTGAATTCTACCTCATCATTCTCAGGGGCTCAATACCAAACACCCCTCTGTGGTGTGGTGGTTTTTCACTCTTGTGTGGTGACACATTGGTACGTTGGATCAGGTGTGATTGCATTATGAGTAATTTACTGCAACTAGTAAAACATTGATTTTCTCGAAGACTTTATTTTTTGAAGAAATTTTACGATTACAGAACATTGAGAGGAAGGTATAGAGATTTTCCACATAACCCCTGCCTCCGTTACCCCCATCACTCACCAGAGAGATGCATTTGTTACTAAGGCGCAGATGATGCTACTATGTCGACACATCGTAATCACCCAAAGGCCATAGCTGACCTTAGGGTTCACTCTTAGTGTCATACGTTCTGTGGGTTTGAACAAATATTTCATGACATGTATCCGTCATGATATTATACAAAGTATTTTCAGTCCTCTAAGCATCCTCTGGGCTCTGCCTATTCCTCTCCCCTCCCCCAACTCCCAAAAATCACTGATCTTTTTACTGATTCCACAGTTTTGCTTTATCCAGAATGTCATATTGTTGGAATCATAGTAGACAGCCTTTTCACTTTGGCTTCTCTCACCGAGTAATATACATTTCATGTTCTTCCAGGTCTTTTCATGATTTGCTAGCTCTTTTTTTTTTTTTTTTTTAGCTCTGAAAAACATTCTGTTGTCTGGCTGTACCCCAGTTTATCCATTCACCCACCGAAGGAATGGTTCCTTTCAGGTTTTAGCAATTATAAATAAAGCAGTTGTAAATGACTCTGTGCAGGTTTTTATGTGGAAGTCACTAATTTAAAAAAAAATTAAGTCAGGTGTATAACTTTTCCTGGATCAATCCTGGGTTCCTTTTCTGGGGCTGCTGTAATGAAGTATCTCAGACTAAGTGTCTTAGAACCACAGAAGTTTATTGTTTCATGGTTCCAGAAGCTAAAAGTCTAAAGTCAAGGTGTCAAGAAGGCCATGCTCTCTCTGAAATTTGTAGAGGAAGGGTCCTTCCTGGTCTCTTCTGACTTCTGACAGCTCCAGACATTCCTTAGCTTGTGGCAACATAACTAGACTCTTCACACAGCCCACCCTCTGTGCATGTTTGTGTCTGTGTCCACATTTCTTACCCTTTTTATGGAGATATCTGTCCTGTTGGCTTAGAGTCCACCCTGGTGACTGTATCTTAATTTCACTACATCTGCAAAGACCCTATTTCCAAATAAGGTTGTGTTAGGAGATACTGGAGGTTAGGACTTCAATACCTCTTTTTAGGGGACACAATCCAACCCATAACAACACCGTTTTTACTCACTGGCGTCTTAGTATTCTTTCTTGGATCAAAATAAATTGGTAGAGTTTTGCATTTCACCTCTAGTCCTGTTATGTCTGAATCTGAATATGTCTGTGAGAGTGCTATGCTTGTGAACTTGAATCTGTCCGGCAGACAAAATGTTTGAGAGCCTGTGCTATAACATAACACTGTCTCATTGGTTATCCCCTTAAATCTCAGACTTTTTGCTTCTCTTTCATCCTTCGGAAGCTGGCCCTTTAAGACTAGTCCACGCTAATGCTTTGGTTATCCACTGGGGTGATTGTGCCCCACAGGGGACATTTGGCAATGTTTGGAGACATTTGGGGCTGTGACCACCAGTGGGTAGAGTGAGGGTGTTACTGGCATCTAGCTGGTAAGTGCCAAGGATACTAGTAAATAGCATCCTGCAGTGCACAGGAGAGGCCCCTACCATGAAGAGTTGTCTGCTTTGGAGGGTCAGTTGTGCTGTTGTTGAGAAATCCTGCAACTCTGGGTTTTGGGTGCCTCAGCATCCAGGGTGGTCATAATAAAATGCTTGACTTGAGTCAGATCAGACTCCAGTTCATGCTTCTCTTAGGAAATTTTCAAGGTTGTCTTTCTAAGAGACTTTGATATTCTTGATGCCTTTGCCACTCTGGTAAGTGTTGATGACGTGATTTACACTTAAGTCAGCATCTCCAAAGTCATTCAAAGATGACTGAGACTTCCAGTATCCCCTCTGGTCCACACTTGATGGAACAGAGGATGATGCATAATAATTTTCACATACTCATGGTCCAGTGAAACCCAGGGCTACATAGTAAGTACAGTTTTCACGAATGACGTGTTTTGTGAGATTAACATTAAAATCAAATTATGAATTGGTGAATCGTTTGATGTGAAATTTCCTTTGCCCAGTTAACTTATATTCCATTCTAAAAAGGCACTAGGTGATTGTTATTTTTTGTCTTCGGTGAGTTGTTTTCAAACATTCATTTGGATCACTGGACCCAAGAAAGCCTAGCCTTTTTGGCCAAGACTGACCCTGAAGAAGCCCCAGACTAGGGGTTTGTTTTTATCTAGACATCTGGCCCCTGGCTCCTTCTCTTGTTTTGCATGGCTCTTCACTTTGGTTCTGATCATCTATGGGTAAATACCTACAGTCCTTTCTCTTTTAGGTTTAAGTTTATTTTCTGTGTTCCTGGCTAAAATAAATCCTTCTTGCTTTTTACTTATAACTCAAATGTGCTTCCTGGATGGTTCACTCTCTGTCCCTTTTGGATGAAATTTCTAATCTCTTATCTCAAAGGACTTGTAAATTAGTTCTTGGCTTCTGGTGCCTCTCACTGTAGCTAATAGTTGCAGGGAAGATTTTCTCTCCATCCACTGTCTTCTTTTCAAGGCACTCAAAGCACCTGACAACATTTCACCCTGTGAAGGCTGATTAATCAAAGCCCATAAGTTCATTTGTCATGTCTTTAGGGCCTTGGAAAAGGGATTTGTATCTCTAACTGGCTTAATCAAAAAGAAGGGAAAGGAATATTGAAATTTCAGGAGAATGATGTTATTGGAAAATGCTGCTATGATCGTTATTTTTATTGACAATAATCACAAAGCCCTTTTAATTACAAGTTATGAATTATCCTATCCTTGGGAATAGGGAATGCTTTCCAATTTCCTCTTGGATTAGTTATTTTCATATATAGCAAAAAATCCCCCCAAGTCTCAGTGGCATGCAGTAATAAGCATTTATTTCTCATTCATGTATCTGCAAGTGAGTTTGGCTAAGGTTTGGCTGATCTGGGCTGGGCTGGCCCCGGGTTGCAGGTTTTCTTTAGGTCTGCTACACACATCTTTTACTTTTTGTGTCTGTGACATGCTTGCACCCAAGACACGCTCTCCTTGTGGTGATGGCAGAAGTTCAAGATGCAAAAAGCCATTGGCCAAAACAAGGGATGTGACTAAGCTGAATATCAGTAGGTATCCTAGTTACTATTGCTATGGGAAAAATTTCCCCCAACCTTGTGGCTTAAAATAATAACAGTTGTTTATCTTTCATGGTTCCTCTGGGTCAGGAATTCAGGAAGGGCTCCGCTAGGTGGTCCTGGCTCAGGGTCCCTGGTACGGTTGTAGTCAGATGATGTCTGGGGCTGGCATAGCAGGGGGTTGACCAGTATTTTCAGACTTCTCCACATGGCCTCTCTGCATGGGCTAGATTGGGCTTTCTCTCAGGTTGGTGGCTGTAGGGTTGTTGGACTGCTTAAATGGTGGTTTAGAACTCTAGCACTATTGTTCTGGAGAACCCAGTGGAAGCTACACTGTCTTTAATGTCCAGTCTTGGAGGTCACATAGCATCAGTTTTGTCACTGTCTTTTGGTTGAAACCATCACAAACCCTGTGCACTTTCAAGGGGAAGAGACACATTTCCTAACTCTTGATGCCAAGGGTGTTAAGGTCACCTTGTGGGAAGTACATGAGGCTTGGGAGACAGTATTGCAAAAACTTTGAGAAAATACAGTCTGTTGCAGGGGGATGGGGGTGGGGGATGCTCTGCCCACAGGGGAGGGGAGGAGAGTACATATTTGCTGAACACAACCTAAACTATCCATGCCTTTAGCATTTTTATATGGGACGCACAGAAATGTATCCTGGATAACTGTGTTAGGTTGGGTACCCAGAAATGTGGCCTAGATGGGGAGTGGGTGCAAGAGGTCTGTTGAGGGATTGCTCTTGTGAAAACACCTAATGGGGTAGCCGGGAAGGAACTAGGCAAAGATGTGGTTTTAGGAGAAGTCTGGCTTCAGCCTAATGAAGCCTCATGAATGTTTGTGTCCCCCAAATTCATGTGTTGATATCTGAACCCTCAATGTGATGGTATTAGGAGGTGCGGATAATTAAATCATCATCCTCAGGAATGGGAATGCATTTATTCCAGAGAGCTCTCTAGCTCTTTTCCCAACATGTGGGGATACAAGAAGACAGCAATGTACATCTTGTAAGAGAGCTTTCATCAGAACACAACCATGTGGCACCCTGATCTTGGACTTCCAGAGATGTGAGAAATAAACATCTGTAGTTTATAAGTTACCCAGTCTATGGTACTCTGTTATGGCAGCCCCAATATGACTAAGACAGCGTAATCCCATAAAGAGCTCTAGAGTGTGACAAAGGTTTACTAACTTCAGGCAAGGGGCTGAACTTTTATTTTCTTGCATTATTTAGTCAGGGGTATCCCTGGAGGGAGGAGAGAGAGGCATTTCTAGAAAAGGCAGCTAAGAGCAATCCTCCAGAGAGGCATGCAGGTGTGAGCCATAAGCAGCCAACACTTGCAACAGTAAGATGATGAGGACATCTGCCTAGTAATTGGGGATCTGAGTGGGACCCCGATAGCGTCTGCTATAGTCCACCCCTTGGACCATTCTTAACCAGTCATTTTTTACTTCATGTTTACACTGTCCTCTTACAACCTCTCCAGGATTTTTCTTGGTCAGAAGTGTGGGGGTTAGTGGGATAAACTACAGCTTCCATTGTGGTAATGGGTCCCAAGGACATAACTTATACCCATCATCTCCTTTGTCTGCTATCCTTTCTAGAACTTCCTCCCTTGGCTAGCACTTCTGCTGACCAAGGTGGATTATCTAGTAAACCTGAGCCAGACTTTCATCCCTGAGGAGTCTGAGCCCCTGGTTACCATGTCCTTAGGCTGTGGTTGATGTACTTGCCAACTTATAATTAAAACTGGGCTTTCAAGGGTAAGACACACCCTGTGGATCACCTGTCATACCAATCACATGTCATCCCCATTCCTCCCTGCCCCGTTATGTAGCTGAGTCCCTACTTCCTTATGATAATCATGGTCAACCCCCTTGCCAGTAAGACAACTCCATTTCTTTGTCTACTGTTGGAATGAGGAGCATAGAGTAACCAGGCAGGCAGCAGCTACAGCTTCAAGTTTAGCAAAAACTGTGTCCCATGTTGGAAGCCTCTCTAGACTCACAAAGCCAACAGTATTGAATATCAGACGTACAAAATTCATAGGTGGCCCTGGGAATACTAGTGAGTAGGGCTGCTCTTACCTCACCCCCACCCCTTGGTTCCCAGACCCATGTCTTCTGTTTATTGGGTACCATCCCCATGTAATGGTTCTTGATTTAAAGAATGTGCTGCCTCCCAAAGAACAGTGTCTCACTTGTGCAGATATCATGTCTAAGCTTGCAGCTCAGCTGTGCTTTCAAGAAGCTATTCCAGTGTTATATCAAGCCAGCAGTTTCTGAAGGGCTGCTAAGTAGTAGGATGGTGAATCACATGGTCACGTCCGCATGTGCACCTTCATTGCTGCAAAGTGGATATCTTTGTCCAAAGTGAATTTATACAAGATCAGACTGTCAGCAGTAGCAGCCACTTGGACACTCTGTGAGTCCTTGGATGCTCATGGTGGCTGAGGCCTACAGGTGGGAAAGATAAATCCGTACCTGGAATATTTGTCAATCCTAATCAACATGAATATTACCCTTTTCAGTGTGGAAAGGAGTCAACTCATTTCCAACTAGGCCGTTGTTCTCCTTAAAGATGTACCGTATTGGCCTTTGTGGCTGGCAGGGTGAACATTTATTAGGAGTAGTTAGAGAAGGCTTGGAGAGTGGGCACCCATATGTTGGGCCCACGTGTAGCCTCTGTCCCTGCCATCATGTTGGCTCCATTCATGAACCTGCCCAGTGACATTCTTGGGCCACAGTCAGAGCTGAAAGCCTTTGATGCCGCCCATTCTACAGATGAGAAACGTATGTTCAGAGGGGTTAAATAATTTTTCAAGGTCTCAGAGCCAGTAGGTGGTGGTTGGGGAGTTTATAGGTGCCATTTCCGCTGTACCATATTGCCTCTTCTGTGCTTTCAGACCTATTTCCAGGATATCTATGAATAGAAGAAAAAGTCACCTGTGGTTGATTGCATGTGGGTGAATTGGCTCGCCCTTGAAATGCCAGATGTAGATCAGCTTTAGCTTTTCAAAATAGGCTCTGACTCAGGTAACTGTACTGTTCAAGGACAGGGACGGGTGCTGTGTCCTGCCCTGACTCAGGGAGTGATTCAGACCAAGAGCTAGCTAAATCTGGGAGCATTTTTGCATTGCATTATAACCTTTTAGGTATTCATCTTCTCCCCTAGCTAAGAATAGACCTGGACCATGAACAACCCCTTCTGAGATCACCCTCTTCCACAAGGGTTCTGAGTTTTTTTTCTGTGTCCCGTCCAGACAATAGGGATCACCGCATTTTGAACTCTTCTTTTCCTCCTTCTTGTCCAGTTTGTCCTTTGAGGGTGAGTTCTCCCAGGTGCTTCTGGATTGACCAGGACATGAAGGACATGGTTGGCTCAGAGACGTTCATTTCCTTGCTTAAGCTACTTGTTTATGTGGAAGCCAGGACTTGACCCCACGTGGCTTGGCTCCAGAACCCACCCTTTGTTTCACTGTAGCAGACTAGGGTTGTGCTAAATGTTTTATATTTTGACAGTTACTGACGAGAAACTACTACCGATTGTTGAGCAGTGTCTTAGGGAATTAATGATTTAGGGGATTAGATTGGGAATAAGATAGTACAATTTTGGATTGTATGCCAGTTTTTGGTAAAATTTTAGTTACTTGTATAAAAATTTTTCTGCAAAACTTTGAGTTTTTTTGGGGATGCAAGACTTTTTTTTTGTTACTTAATGAATATCATTACATTTATAGGTGTGCAACAATCATCACAACCAAATTATATAGCGTTTGCATCCCAAATCCTCAGTGCATTGGGGGTGCAAGACTTTTAAAAACTTTTCTTTATAGTGGCTTACAGGTTCGTGGGAGGTAGATTTTTAGAAAGGATGGTAAAAACATAAGTAGCTCTCATTTTGTTGAGTAAAGATGAAAAATAAAGGGATCCTTTCATACTAATATAATTAATTTCACATATAAATTTACTTTTTTTTTTTTTTGGCTATGCTCATGGCACGTGAAAGTTCCCAGGTTAAGGATCAAATCTGTGCCGTACAAGTGACCCAAGCCATAGCAATGACATTGCCAGATCCTTAACCACTAGGCTACCAGGGAACTCCCTAAATTTTCCTTCTAAATATGTGTGTGTATGTGTTTCTTTTACAGAATAAGCATATGATTTTGACTAAAAGAAAATTTTTGGCCCCTTCCCCACCACTTGTAAGGCTTTTTGGAGGACCGGAAGAATTCACTTCCTTTCAACCTGAGCACAGAGAAAAGAGTTTGGAGGATGAATGTAAATGAAAAGCCTCAACGGCAGGAGGCCCTTCTAACTCCCCCTCCTTCACAGCTGATTGTAGCTTCAGTAACTGGTCCCTTACTGCTCAAACACTGTAACACCTTGTATTCAAACAAAAGTGAAAAATGATTTTCAAACTCCATACATAAGTCTGAGGCCCATGCCTCTTTGTATTTCCATTAGTGGAAATGCTTTTGAGTTGTCCACACCCCTGCAAAAGCAATTGTGTCTGTGTTCTAGAAGGAAAGACACGGTGGTCTTGACCCTCTATGAACACCAAGTATACTTGGATGGGAATAAGAGAGTAAGATATCATATTTAGATCACTTGGTATTGGGCATGAATTTATACTGCTGGTCTGTTGGCATGGCTGACCTGGAGTGGCTGCAGTTGTAGAAACTCCTGGAATGGATTCATGGGGAGAATGTTTCCTTCCTTCCTTCCTTCCTCCCTCCCTTCCTTCCTTCCTTCCTTCCTTCCTCCCTCCCTCCCTCCCTCCCTCCCTTCCTTCCTTCCTTCCTCCTTCCTTCCTTCCTACTTTTTTAGGGCTGCACCCATGGTGTATGGAAGTTCCCAGGCTAGAAGCTTGAAGAATCACAGCTGCAGCAGCTGGCCTAGACCACAGCCGCAGCAACTCAGGATCCGAGCTGCATCTGTGACCTACACCACAGCTCACGGAAATGCCGCATCCTTAACCCACGGAGTAGGGCCAGGGATCAAGCAGCAACATCATGGATGCTCATAGTTGGGTTCATTACCACTACGCCACAACGGGAACTCCAGATCATGCTTTCTATTGCTGCTGTTTTTATACCCCTACACGGGGAGTGTTATATTTCTTGTTTCTGATCAGCCTTCATTTCTTCTAAAAACTCGCAGTCCCTTGAACTGTTTCAATCTATCTGACCTTACAGGGATCGGGAACGGGGAGTCAGCTGGTGTGTGAACTTCAACGAACTGCAGCAGGCCAGTCCACCGCCCCTGAAGGCAGCATGTACCCCATCTTGCTTGGTCTCTCTCCCCAGCTGGGCCTCCGCAGATGCAAAATATTTCTAGGTTTGGGCTCAAGAGAGACAGTCCAGTGTGATGATGGATTTTCACTTTCTCCTCACTTATAATTTCCCGTAGGACTTTATCTACACCAGGGAGGTAACTGACACTAGCGCCTTGTGGTGTTAGTACCAGAGGGGAAATTGCTCCTTTGGCGAGTTGCTTCTGCCGGGAGTGACTCCTGGCTCCCAGGCTGGATTATTTAGGGAGGGGAGGGAGGGGGGTCCTAGGTGACCCCTTGGTCCCTTTGACCCTGGAAGGGTTCCAGAATTTTCCTTCAATTTCCAGATCGTCATCAGAAATAATTTCAGTCCCAGAGCCCCTTTTCGAACCAGCCTAACCCCTGAGTCATCCCGGTGCACTCCCCATCTCCCACAATGATTGTATTCCTCTGTCCATTCGCAATTTTAATTATGCGTTTACTCAATGGGCTTTCCTTGTGCTTAACTTCTCCTGGTATCTCATTAAACCTCTGAGTTGCACGTTCATTATTAAAGAAGGGGGAAAAAAATGAAAGCACGAAAAGGAGCTGTGCCCCGGGAGACATGTGGGGAGGATCACTGCGGTTGAGTGCGCCTGGGTCTCCGGCGGCCTCCGGCAGCCCTTTTCCCAACCAGAATGCCCCTGATTGCAGGTGGCATATGGCCTGCTGGGAGGTCCTTGGTTGGGGTTGGCTTTAAGATGAGTTTCTGCTGTGGGAGGAGACCAGCTTGCAATTCTGGTGGAAATGCTTGCCTCCCACTTAACTATGCTCTCTGAACCTCAGCAGTCTCGAAACGACTGTGAGGCCACTAATTAAAAACTCCAATCTCAACTTGTGTCTCTGAAAGAACATTAAAGGAACTAATTCATAACCCACAGAGATATTTCTTAATATTCCCTTTCCTCCACAATTTTTTAAAAACAGCGCTCCAACTTCCCCACCCTCGACCACCCAGCCCACCAAATGATTTCCTTCCTCGCCCTCTCCCCAAGGTGAGTAACTTTGCTTCATCGGGCCTCAAACACCGCTCTGTAAAATGGAGTCTATGATAGCACCTGGATGATATATTGTTGTGAGGATTATCTGAGATAAAATATGTAAATACCACCTGGACCATGCCTGGACCACTGCAGATGCTCCTAAAGGTTTGCTGTTGTTATCATTTCCAGTTCCACATCCTCAACCTCAAATTTTATTTCTCTCTCTGTGGAAACACTAGAGGAGAAAATCTGGAGGCTGAGAAAATGATTCCTAAATAATAGTAGCGACAGCTCTTCTTGACTGAGTGGATTTGCCATGCATCCAATGCTCTCTCGAATCTTTTCTGAGCATTATCTGTTTAATCCTCACCATACCCCTCAGGAGTGGATGCTGTTATTATCCCCGTTTCACAAATGAGGAAACTCAGACTCAGGGAGATGGGGTAACTTGCCCTGGGCCGCTTAGCTACCAAGTGGTAGAGCTGGAATACAAACTCAGGCCTGACTGCCTTCCAAGTTCACGTTTAATGCTTCTGCAAAACTCTGCAGGCCACCAGGAAGTCGTGTGTTCTCTTTGTGGGTCTGGACTCCTGAGGACTGTGACCCCCTCTTCTGTGATTCTGGGGCTTGTCCTTGAGAACAGCTGGCAGTGTAGAGCCAGCCCCACCGCCTGGGGTAAAACCACCAGGCCTCAGCCAGTGTGAAGGCCCTGAAGGCCTCCTTGGTATTCAGTCAGAGGCAGAGAGAAATGTCTTTTTTCTGCAAAGGCTGGCCTTTATTGCTTAATAATCAGTTAAAAATTTATGTAGCCTCCCTAATCGGAAAAACAAAGGCTTTCTGTACTTTTATGTGTGCTAGAAATCACTAATGCATTCTTGGGGATTTATCACTGACTCTGGAAGAGAAGCAGAAGCCAGTATATCTGGAGTCCGTAAAAGCAGGTTTTGGCAAGATACTCAGGCTGCGAGGTAACCTTTGAATATTCCACACGTCCAGCACTGCAGCTGTCCTGGGGAATTTGAGGATGAGATGGTGCCTAGCCTAGGCTGCCTGGCGCCTTCTTCCTCCCCACGTGACCTGGAGCTTCCTGACCAGGTCCTGAGCAGTCCTTGTAGGCTTGTCTCCTAGGGTGGCCTTTCATCTGAGGATCCCCTCTCTGAGCAAAGCCCTAGTTGTACAACTCAGTTGTCTCAGGGGCCAGAATGTCATGTTGAGCTTTGTACCAGGATTAAGAACCAACGTATTCCTGAGTTCCAAAGAGTTAGCACCAAGAGGGGCTGCTGCGGGTTGAGGTCCTGTGATTGATGCCTGTTTTCTGTGGACACTAGACTCAAATACCATCGTTAGTAGTGGCAGTTCATTGCTCTCCTCTGCTGCTTCTTCCTCCTCCTTTTCCTTTTCATTTTCTTCCTCCTCCTTCTTCCTCCTCCTCCTCTTCTCTTCTTCCATTTCCTTTCTTCCTCTTTTTCTTCCCATCTTCCTCCTCCTCTTTTTTTTTTTTTTCCCCACTATGAAAGTATGTATAGCAAGAGAGTATGTCAGGAAGATTTGGTAGATCATTCATTCATTTCTCACTTATAAGTCACTTTAAACTGAGCTCGAAGTAGGGGGTAAAAAGATAAAGAAATCTTTCCTGTGGGAGGTGCATGGTCTAGGGTGAAGAGACAGACATCTGACAATTTTAATAAGACAGACATCTGACAATTCAAGAACTTATGCGCCTGGCATGGGGCTAGGTTACCCTTTAACCACATCACCTCATTGAGTCCTCATACAATTACCCTGAGCAGAATTCTAGTATTTTATCCTTTTATCCATGAGGCTCAGGCAAAGACAGATTAAATAATTGGCACAGTCACACAGCTAGCAAGTCACAGATCTGACTTGAACCCAGGCAGCCTGATTCCAGAGTCAGCAGTTAGCAGCTCTGCTGCCTCCTGCATAATTACAGCATGTTGTGACAGGTGTCATCTACGTAGGGTCTAAGCATAAGTGAAAATTGAACCTGGCCTTGAAAGGTGAGCGGGGGTATTTGAGGCTGGAGAGGTAAGGAAAGTGCATGGTGGGTATTGGGAATGGTGTGAGCAGAGACAGGGCCATACGGAACACCCAGTATCTTCAGCCTGTGACCACTGTCCTGTTGGTGGTGGAATAACTTGACACCTAAGAAGAGGGGAAACTGATCAGACTGGTATACTAAAAAAGATAGCAGTCATTTAAAAATGAGCAATAAAATAGTCACATTATTAAAAATCTTTTGAGTGTTAGGAGCATGAATGATAGTCTTTCCCCTTTTTATTTTTTAATGTGTTTTCCCAGTTGTCTTCAATGAGCTTGTCTTGCTTACGTAAACAATATGTATATGCTTTACCCATATGTGCATACATACACGTGCACACACGTGTAGAGGGTATGTGTGTTGGTGAAGGGAGCTGTGAGTTGGTGACAGTGCAGAAGGAGAAGTGAAGTGGGGAGGAAAACTTGTTGGTGAGACTGTGTAGTAAATTTCACCTAGGTAGGAAGCAGTTGGAGAGTCCAGGTGAAAGTCAAGGGCGTTGCTTGGTAGAGGCTATATTTGACTTGTCTCCACAATCCTCAGCCCCTCTCTTAGGGACCAGCGTGCCGTCCACATTTCACAAATACACAGTAACTCAAGGAACAAAGGAATAAATGAATGAATGAGTGAACAAAAGAGGAAAAATGAAGTCAGGGTAGCTGGAGAAGAGGGCATGGGATTAAGGAGGGTCTGAGGGAGGTGAGGTGTTTCGACCTTAAGCAGTAGGCTGCGGATGATCCTTGTACTTGTGATAGAGAATATGAGAGGAAATGCCTGAAGGGAGAATCGAGAGATGATGGAGGGTTTGAGCTGGACTGTGTTAACTTTGGGGTTAAATTGATAAAACAAATTTTACCGCTTGTTGCAAATCCAGATTGGACGAGAAAGGCAGAGGGACAAGAGAAAGAGCAGGGGGGAGTTCCCGTCGTGGCGCAGTGGTTAACGAATCCGACTAGGAACCATGAGGTTGAGGGTTCGAACCCTGCCCTTGCTCAGTGGGTTAACGATCTGGCGTTGCCGTGAGCTGTGGTGTAGGTTGCAGACGCGGCTCGGATCCTGCATTGCTGTGGCTGCGGCGCAGGCCAGTGGCTACAGCTCCGATTAGACCCCTAGCCTGGGAACCTCCACATGCCGCGGGTGCGGCCATAAAATGACAAAAAAGGCAAAAAAAAAAAAAAAAGAGAAAGAGCAGGGGCACAGCTCTGAAAGGAGCTGCTGCAAATGAATCACAGTTGAAGGTTGTCCTCAGAACCTTCCAGTCCAGGTGCCCTCTGCTCCCATTGTTACAGAATGTTAAGTTGTCCAAATCATTTATTTCTAACTACTGTCTATATTTTGGTTAGTTTTTATTTAAGTGTATTATATGTACACAAATCTTAAGTATACAGTTTGTAATTTACAGTTCACAAAATGAACACATTTCTCCAGTCTCCACTTAGAATGAGAAGAGAATGTTTCAAGCACATCAGAAGGCTTACCTGTGCCCTCTCTCAGTGATTATCTGCCTCCATTGACGATAACCACTATTCCAGGTCACATCACCGTAGGCTAATTTTACTTGGTTTAATATTTACATAAGTGGATATTGTACAACATGTTCTCTTTTTGTCTGGCTTTTTACCTCAGTGTTATGTTTATAAGCTTCGTTATCATGGGTCCTGTGGATGAAGTTTGTTCTTTATCATTGTCATATGCATCGGATGCATATGGTACCGTGGAATATACCATTCTGCTGTTGATGGCTATTTGGGCTGTGTGCAGTTTGAGGTATTATAAATAAAGATTTTATGAATATTAATGGCTATTGTCTTTCAGTTGATATAAATACTCATTTTTTTAAAATGTATATGCCCAGAGGTAGGCTTATTGGATCATAGAGCATATGTAAGTTTAGCTTTTGTTTTTGTTGTAGTTTTTTTTTTTTAAGTTGACCTTTTTTATTTTTTATTCTTTAGTCTTTTTATCTTTTTAGGGCCACGCTCGCAGCATATGGAAGTTCCCAGGCTAGGGGTCAAATTAGAGCTGTAGCCACTGGCCTACACAACAGCCATAGCAATGCCAGATCCAAGCCGTGTCTGTGACCTACACCACAGCTCACGGTGATGCCAGATCCCCAACCCACTGAGTGAGGTGGCCAGGAATTGAACCTGCGTCCTCAAGGATACTAGTTAGGTTCCTTAACTGCTAAGCCATGACAGATACTCCTATGTATGTTTAGCTTTTGTAATTTCTGCATACCAACCTTCCAAAGTGTTTTCATCAATTTGCTTTTATACCAGCAGTTTTTGCAGTACAAATTGATCTTTGTCATATTTTATTTTAACCATTCTGGAAGATTTGTAGAGTTATTTCATTGTGGCTTTAATTTGCTTTTTATGGTGACTGATGATATTGAGTTTCTTTTCATATACTTAGAGGCCATTTAGATATTCTCTTTTTCTTGTTAAGTATTGGTTTAAATATTTTGCCAGTTAGTGAAAAAGTCTATACATATCTGATAGCTCTAATGTATGTATGGGTCACTTGTGGATCTGTTTCTCCTGTCTATTTTTTCTTTTTATTTTCAATTTGTTTCTGTTTTTCTGCAGTATTTGGTATTTTTTCTTGAATGCTGGACATTATGTATGAAAATTTGTAGAGGCTCTGGGTAATATCTTCCTTCAGAGAGGGTTTAATTTTCCCAGATAGAGCATGTGAAGGTTACCTTGGGCCAGTTGAGGCGGGACTGTTTTAGTTTGTTCTTAATTGTAGGTCTTGGCTCTTCTAGATTCTTGATTGAAAACCTGGCGTTTAATGACCCCTTCCTCCTCAGTGGTCCATGAATCCCAGTTGTCTTTCTAGCTCACTGAGACTGCCACAGTCTCTAGGCTGCTGATTTCGGTCTACCTCTCTGCTCTGCGTTGTGTAGTATTCAGTGTCCTTAAGGGAAAATGTAGCTCAGCCAGAGGGCTCCCTTCAGTGAGCATTTATGCTCTTTGGGATCGTTGTCCCTCAAGTATTGGCTGTTTTGGCTGTTCTTCATTATCTTCAAGCAGCAGGTGTGTGTGTGTGTGTGTGTGTGTGTGTGTGTGTGTGTGTGTACGTGTGTTTACGTGTGTTTGCGCGCATGCGAGAGTGCACATGCATGCTCGTTTGCATGTGTGTGGTTTTCCCCGGCTTTTATAGAATGTTCCTAGCAGGAGGATTAGTTTGATATCAGCTATTCCATCGTAGCTGAAAGTGTAAGCTTGTTATCTGCCTTTTAAATAATTCTTAGAAGGGCATTTCAGTATCTTCCTCCTTCTTCCAGTGTTTAATTGCCTCCAAGGTCAAGGGCTCCAATGTCTGTCCATACTTTCTAAGTGGCAAGGGAGAAGCAAAGCCATGTGTTGGAAATGTGGGGTTTCTACTACAGTCAGGAGCAGAAACTAGGGGTCTGTAACTGGGGGACTGCATTCTAATGATTTTTCCTCCCCTAATGTCCAAATATATTTAGAAAGTTGACTGGCTAGCAAAATATCCCTTAATTTCTGGTCAGATATATTGCATGTTTAAATGAGTACGTATTTCCTTAGTAAGAAAGCGTCATTTTTACGTTCGTGGAACAATAAGGTCATTTGCTATATCAACAACTCAGAGAATTTTAGATGCAGAGCTTTATTTTTTCCAATTAAAAGACTTTATTTTTTAGAGCAGTTTCAGTTTTACAAAAAATTGTTTGGAAAGTGCAGAGCATTTGCACATACTTCTCCCCCCTCCCCTGTATACAGTCCCCCGCCCCCGTTATTTACATCGTGCATTGTTGTGGTGCAAGATACAGAGTTTTACTTTGAGAAGGTAAATTTTTCCCAAGTGGTTTCTCAACGTCAGCAGTAACTCATAGTACAGTGATTTTTCTTGTGGGAATAGAGGGGAAGGATAGAGCATTCTACTCAGAAGCATCAACACAAATATTATGGATTGGTGCCAATACAAAGCTTTGATTAGGGACAACCATTGGCATCTTAGGAACACCTTTTAAATTAATCAGCCTTGTGTAATTCTTAGTTAGACAAAACCCAGAGGGCAAAGCAGTGCAAGGGCAGAATGTTTCTGTTGGAAATACTCCTAGGAGGAGAATGTGGTACCATGTTTTAAGCCAAAAGTCAACTCTCTCCTCCCTAGGTGATCTTTAATGGGCCTGGAGAGGAGAGCCTTGGTTAAATTGTGTTTATATTAAAATGATGCATTAAAAGGTCACCGTTAAAAGAATTTAAACTGTATGGCTAAATATACATAACATCAAATTTACCACTTTAGCTATTTTTAAGTTTACAGTTCAGTGGCATTAGGTACATACACAGTGTTATGCAACCATCACCACCGTCCATCGCCAGAACTTCTTCCATTTTGCAGAATTGAAGTTCTGTACCCATTAAATAATAATTCTTCACTTCCCACTACTTTCAGTACCTGGAAACCATCATTCTACTTTCTATCTATGACCAAAATGGACCAGAGGGGAATTTCATTTTCAAGAGGTGTGTGGTCTAGGGGGAGAGCTAAACTGGATTCTCAAATCATGTTACTCTTTTGTGTGTGAGGAGAGTAGATGCGTCAGGAAGGGGGCATCAGGAAGTAAGATGCGAATGTGTGGCTGGGACAGACTCAGAACACTAAAGCCAGAACAAGGAGTTTGTGCTTAGTGGGTCGGTAGTAGGAAGCCGCCAAAGACTTCTGATTGTTTGATGTTTATGGATTACTTCATTTCTTTTCTATTTAATTTTATTTTTTAATTAAATAAAACCTTTATATGCTTTCAAGTTTAAAATTATAAAATATGGCATGTAAAAAGAGTTCTAGCTTCCATGCTATCCCCTCCACACTGTTCTCTTCCTTTAACCTATAAGTAATCATTTTTTTTAAGGTTTTGGTTTATCTTTCCGTCTCTTCTTTTTGAAAACATAAGGAAATATGTATAAGTATTAATTTTCCTTCTCTTTTTAATCTAAAAAGTAAATACTATGTACACTCTTCTGCATCTTGCATTTCCATGTAAATTCCTTCATAGCAGTACATACAGTCCTCATTCCTTTCTGTGTCTGCATAATACTCCGTTATATGACTTCATCAAAACTTTTACTGGAAGTAGATATAAGGGTCAAAGAATGTGAGGATATCAAAAAAGTGTGATAGACTATTTAGTGACTTTTGATCGAAAGCAGAAATGCTGTTATGAATAAAATAAGTGTTTTGTATTGGGATGAGCAGACATATCCTTTTTGTATGGCTCAAAAATGATTTTTATTAATATTGCTAAATGAAAATATTGATATTCTGGTTCAGGCCAGGTGCCTCAGACTAAACTAAAATGATCAATAATGTGGTTGAATTTTCAATAATGAAAATCTACCAGTAATAGGAATTCAGTAATGGGAAATAAAAATAATGATTTGTAGACCAAAGATGTGTATTTAGCTGAATGACTTCAGGCAAGTCCTATACGTTGGTTTTCTCAGGTCTGAAACAAGAACATTGGCTTTAATTTTAAGTATTTTCTGCAAATCTGTATTTGCAGAAAACACTTAAGTCTATGTATTTCTTCAATAAATAAATGGCTGCCAGTTCTATGATCTTGGTATTTGTTTTTCTAGCACATGCCTGATTCTGCTAAGAAAAAATACCTTGTAAACCCTAATGGAAACCATCCATTAGGGAGAAAGGAAGGAGACAAAGTTGCAGGGCTTTGTAGGTAGACTTCTCTGGTCCTTCTAGTAGAGAAAGGAGGTGTGGTAATTTAAAAAATGGTGGTGGTGGTGGTGGTGGTGAGAAATCAAAAAGAAAAAGAGAAACACTTTTTTCTTCTTCTGAGAGACAGTGGCTCTCCCACCTTTCTGAAGACTTATCAGTACCACCTGCAGTGTGGACAGCACCAAATCTCCTCTCAAATTCTCACCTCTCTAGTCTAAGCCCAGGTTCTTGGAGTTCTCTGATTAAGTATTAGCATTCTTTTTTTTAAAAAAAAAAAAAGGGAGTTTCCTGGTGTGCATTCCGTTAAGGATCTGGTGTTGTCACTGCTGTGGCTTGAGACACTACCGCAGCATGGGTTTGGTTCCTGGCTTCTGTGTGCTGAGGATGCAGCCAAAAAGAAACAAAAAAAGAACAACAACGAAACAATAGGTAAGACCACAAAGAGGGCTTCAAAGATAATAGTGTGAATCTTAAAATAGGTGCTTCATTCAAGAATGTCATTTTTCTTTTGTGATTTATATCATAATATACATTACATGAATTCTGTTGTGTCTCGCAGTTTTTCCATAATAAAATAACAGACTAAAAATATGTATCACATTAAAGCAGAATGAAGAGCCATTCTTATTTACAGAGAGGCCTTGGAGTTCCTGTTGTGTCTTAGCGGTAACAGATCTGACTAGTATCCATGAGGATGCAGGTTCCGTTCCTGGCCTCACTCGATGGGTTAGGGATCCAGCGTTGCCATGAGCTGTGGTGTAGGTCACAGATGTGGTTTGGATCCCACATTGCTGTGGCTGTGGTGTAGGCCCCCATCTGCTTCTTTGATTCGACCCCTTGCCTGGGAACTTCCATATGCCAAGGGAGCAGCCTTAAAAAGCAAATCAAAAAAACAGAGAGGCCTCGCACCTATAGGAATAATTAAGAGGTTATTATAAAGAATTTTGGTAACAAACCTTCTTCCTTCCTTGATGTTTAAAGTAAGATGAATAAACCCAGCAAAATAGATCCCACTTGAGAACAAGAATGTAAACCGGAAAATAGCAGATATTCTCCACTTCTGCGGAGCCCAGAAAGGCTGGCTGGGTACAGCCAGGTCAGCATTTCAGCCAGGCTCATGAGAAGGTCCACAAAGCAGAGGTCAAGAGTGTGATCTCCACGGATGTGGAGAACAGACTTGTGATTGCCAAGGGGGAGGGGGAGTGAGGGGGAAGGAGTGTGATGGATTGGGAGCTTGGGGTTTATAGATGCAGACTATTGCCTTTGGAATAGATAACCAATGGGATCCTGCTGTGTAGCACCGGGAACTATGTCTAGTCACTTATGATGGAGAAGTATAATGTGAGAAAAAAGAATCTGTACGTGTATGTGTAACTGTGTAGTAGAAAACTGACAGAATGCTGTAAACCAGCTATAATGAAAAAAATAAAAATAATTATGTAAAAAAAAGAATGTGATCTTGTTTTTAGAGTAGAGTCAGGTGAGAACTCCTAGAGTAGACCCCACATGTTCCCATATCTTTGCAATCAGGGTATAACAATGAGCCTATGAACCACATTGCCACAAACAGAGTGCAAAAACCTTAGGGAGAATTTTTATCATATGAAGTTCAGGAATGCTTTGTACTGCAGGCTTTACCATTTGAGTCTCTGATCATTTACTTCTATGCCTGGGGGAAGGTCTAGGAAGCCACTGACTGTTCAGATCCTTCCAGACCTGCTGTTCACCCGTTAGTTCTCATCCTTACTTTCTTTATGGTTCCACAAGACAGTATGAACCATAAGTAAACTTTCCTTGGCTTTGTTACACTTGCTTACCTAGGTTCCCCTGCCATATTACTTTACCTTCTCCTGGACTTCCTGTTTCTCCTTCCCCCTTTAACACTCGTGCCTGGCATTCAGAAGATGTTTATTGAGCATCTCCTGTTGCTGTTGCAGGTGCCAGGGATCAAATGAAGAACCACACAGCCATGCCATGCACTAATGCAGAGCATGGTATAACGGGGAGGAGGAAAGTAGACATCCAGCAGACATCTAAAGAAATTAACATATATTTTGCTCCACACATATAGAGAACATGATGTACAATGAGAGGCAAAGGCAGGGTGATGTATCTTAAGTTGAGTGGCCAGGGAACTCAGCTTTGAGGAGATGGCATTTAAATTGCAACTGGAAGGAGCAGGCAAATGAAAAGAAAGGATAGCATGTTCCAGGCAGAAGGGAAAGAATGTGCAAAGGCCTGAAAGAAAAAAAGAGCATTGACCCTGGAGGACTGGAAAGAAAGCTGGTACCATATGTTGGGCACATACAGTGGTGTTAACAGAAAAAAAATAGTTGATTTGTCCATGTATGGAATGCTTTGCGTGGCTCTGGACACACCATTAGCAAGGTTACTGACATGTACATAAACGGTCATGGTCTATTATTCAGTGAAGAGTAGCATCCTGAATGGATTGTGTGGTTCTTCATATGACTGACTATACAGTGTCTGTTAGCACTCTCAGATGCAAGTCCTAGACAGCCCAGTCAAGACTTGCTTAAGCAAAATAAAGATTTATTAGTTCACAGAGCTGAAAAGTTCATGGGTAAGGCTACCATTAAGCTGGCTGTTTCAGGGAGTCAAATTATTTAGACCAGTTCTGTTCAAGAGAGATGTAATGTGAGCCACATGCATCGCTGCTTCAACATGGAACAGACAAAAATTATTAGTGAGCTATTTTATATTTCTTTTTCATACTTAGCCTTTGAAATCCAGTCTGTTTTGAACACTTACATCATGTCTCAACTTGTACCAGTCCTATTTTTCATGCTCCATAGCTACCTGTGGCTAGTGGCTACCATCTTGGACAGTGCAGGTCAAGGTCTTGGATCCTTTGATTTTCAATACATGTGAGAATGAGCTGGAGAAGAAGTCTTCTTAGAAGTCTGAGCAAAAGTTTCTTTGTACCACATTGGCTGTAAAAGAATTGTGTGACCATGTTGAACCAACATTATGTCCAGGACAAAAGTAATACTCCCAATGGTTTTGACTGCAAGTCACCCAAATTGTAATGCTATTTCCCAGAAGTGTTGGAGAAGGGTAGGCCCCACCTGAATTCAACATATGGGATAGACATTTGTTATTTTGGGCCATTCAGTATTCTTTCATCTAGCCTCAGATTATAGTATTTAGGAATTCTGTCCTCTACACATGGAAGAGGACTGAAAGGCAGACTGTTAATGGAGGTTATATCTGGGAAGTGAGATTCCAGGGCGTATAGGGGACACACTTTTATTTTCTGTTTTATATGTTTCAGTTTTTAGTTTCTTGCTATTAGCATCTATTACTTTATTTTTAATTCTGCTTTTAAAGAAGAGTATAGGTAAACTTTTGTCTCCTTGTTCTAAAATGGGGGCATGGTCTGATACTTGAGTGACCAAATGTCTTGGCTTGCTTAGGCTGGTCCGGGTTTATTCCCATGATTGCAGTGTAATTACTAATGAAACTCCCTTCACCTCCAAAATGTCCCCGCATTGGAGCATATGGCGTTCAAATACTCTAACTCCATGGTAGGTGTTGATAAGGTTGACTCTGACTTTAAGACAGTATCTTGAGATAATAGGATGATTTGATAGATAGTCCCATAAAAGGCAGAGTAGTCACATCTAGTATTTCTGCATCCTCAGGGAACAAGGCATTTGAAGAGTTAATTTTTCTAATAACTAAGCTTACCCTTTTAAGCGTCAAAATGTTTTAACATTAACCACTCTGGTTGAAAATATGGCTCTGATGTGTTATATATTTTCCTAACTTCTTAAGTAGTATAAATCAAACATAACTGAACTGCTTGTTGACACAAGTTATTGCAGAGCTTTCCCCTGGTGGGCAACAGTTCACTGGTGTATTGTGAATGGATTACAGCTGTGGAGATGATTTCCACCTCCCTGCCCCCATCTCCACCTTTCAGGGAAGTGAGGTGGGTCTTGGGGTGACAGAGGCTCCTGAGTCAGTTGCCTTTGTCTATTTCCCCAGTGTGTCATCTTAATAGATTCATTTTTCCATGTGCATCTTGGAAAGGTCGGGAAGAGCCAGTTCTGGCTTTGTGTCATCATTCAGAGGTTCTGGCAGGGCCACCTGGTGTGTTCCTCCATCTTGGGTTATAGAGGGCACTTCCATTTACCCTTGAATTTTCCCAGGTGGCTAGCATTCTTTGCTGTTTGTGGCACACTTCCTCTTTACTTTTCTGGCGATTGTCATTGTTTCTTCTTGTCTTTCCTGTTTCATCTGCTGTCTTATTTTACAGGCTTGTTAGGGAAGGTGAACTATGCTTGCATGGAGCTTGCCCCTTCCAGCTGAAGATTTAGTAGTGGCTGTTTGCATTATTGTCTTTGTAACTTGTTTCTGTGTTGTTGCTATACTCCATATGTCTTAGATAACTGTAGAATGTCATGTTATGCCTTCTCTTTAGAGATAGCAAGTATCTCGTAAAGAGCTGTTTATTATTTATAGTTTAATCGATTGATTTTTAGTTAAAATTGTTTTATATATTTTTGTTTTTGAACTCTTTATTCTTGAGTTATTTGTGGTTTTATATATATATATAATTTCAAGAAGACTATAAATAAATTACTGATGCATCATAATGCAATGTTATATGGAAGAAAAGAATATTTGATACATACACACATACATATGTATGTATATGGGGTGGGTGGGGAGAAATTCAGAAAATGTGGAGGACAGTTTTATCCTCCTTTCAAACCAACCCGTAAAGGTCAGTTGTCATCCTTTCTCAACCAATGGTCCCTTATTACCATTCTGATATGGAATGTCCTTCTAGTTGGACAACTGATGTTAGCCAATAAGGCATTTCTGGTGCTTTGTGTTTTTATGCAAGAGTGGACGTCTTCCAGCACTGTAAATGACAGAGTGAAATACTCAATGGGACACACAGAATCTTAACTAGTATCCTTATGAATCCGTCTCACTTGTAAGTTAAAATCAAGATCTTTGGAGTCTGACCTGGGTTTGAATTCTGGTTCTAGCCCATGCTAAGTTTGTGCATTGGACAGCTTTATTAATCCCTCTGAGCCCCAGTTTTCTCACTGAGTGGTTGTGATGATAAAATGAAAAAAATGTTTTTAATTTCTCTGTCTAGTGGTAAGTGATAACTAAATGATATTGTTCCATTGTCATTACTGTTAACAATAATAATTTTGGAGTTAATGGTTAATGGAAAGAGTTATCTTTGGGGAATATATAATAAATAATAAAACAAAGGCATGGTATTTTTGTCATTAGCCTAATTTTGAGCAATTAGCCACCTGTCACATTTCTCACTGAACAGTGGCATGTATGAACAATTCTGAAAATGGCTTAAGTGGGCTAGAAATCTTCTCTGTTATTTTGCTCTTAGGTATCCATGAGGTTTGTTGTGTAGCATCATCTTCTTTGCCAGGCAGTTGCAGACTGGTAGATGCTTTCAGCCGGGCAGTTGTCCTGGATTATAGCTGACAGATCTATAGTTTATACTTTATGAAAAAATCAGTTTATCAGTTATATTTTATTTAGCCCACATGGATTTTTTTCCCTACAACTTATATTTCTCAAAAAAAAACCCCAAAACAACAGAAATAAGTGTTTCTGGTACATATGTCATCCCTGAAGCCCCTTAGGGAAGTTTGCAAGAGGGCAATGATTTATCTTGACTACCTTCTATATCTTCTTCAGCTTGCTATTACAAAGGATACGTAAGTACTTCTATTAAACAAAGTAGGGTTTTTCTATTCAAAGATAGAGTGAGCTAGAGGGAGAATTACTCTCAAATTTACAATGAAAAAAAAAGTTCACCAATAGCAAGTTCACAGCTTTTCTTGAGCCTGTTGAAGTACTGAGATTTCTGGGAAACCAGCAGGCCTAGAATCTAGGAAGAAGCAGGGTTCTGGAGGGAGAAACAAGACACGAGCACTGACTTACCTGGGCAAGAAGCAGTCAGACACCTGTAAGAATTTAGCTAGGATGGTTGTTGAGTAGGTAGTCTGGCTGATTCACTGACAAAAGAGGGTGAATCTAGGGGCCTCAAATAAAGCGGGGGTCCGTGCCCTCTTGTTGGCATTTTTCCATTAACCCCACCAAGAGCTCATAGAAATGGTTAGGAGAGTCTACAGAAAGTCTCCCTTGTGCTGCACAAGGAACAGAGCTGCTGTGGGAGGGGCAAGAAACTCTACTTGGACCCTTCTCTCCTGTGAACCAAAGCTTTAAATTGTGTGGTGTGTGTGTAGAAGGGGATAGACATTATTATTCTTAGGGTATTGGTGAAATCCTATCACTTCTGAAACAGGGGAAAAGGACTCAACTTTTGGGGGAAGAGCAAGTATAAACATTTGATCCAGAAGTAACCCAGAGGAGGGGTAGGATCACTGAGAAGGCTCAGTGTGTGGTGCTTGTTTAAAACTGTGGCTGAGGAGTTCATGTTGTGGCTCAGTGGTTAACGAATCCAACTAGGAACCATGAGGTTGCAGGTTCGATCCCTGGCCTTGCTCAGTAGGTTGGGGATCCAGCATTGCTGTGAGCTGTGGTGTGGGTTGCAGATGCGGCTCAGATCCCACGTTGCTGTGGCTATGGCGTAGGCTGATGGCTACAGCTCTGATTCAACCCCTAGCCTGAGAAGCTCCATATGCCACCTTGAGTGCAGCCCTAGAAAAGGCAAAAAGACAAAATAAATAAAAATAAATAAAACTGTGGCTTAATCAGAACAACAGAGAATGTTCCCTCCCTCCTTCCACCCCGAAACCACGCAAGTAAAAGAAGGCAAAAAAGGAAGAGAAAAAAGAAGAAATAACCAATGAAAGAAACAGCAAGATCAGTAGATTTTAATTCAGTCATTTCAATAATCACATTGAGGAGTTCCCCTGTGACACAGTGGGTTAAGGATCTGGTGTTGTCACTGCTGTGGCATGGATTTGATCCCTGGCCTGGGAACTTCTACATGCTGTGGGCATGGCCAAAAAAAAAAAAAAAAAAAAATCGCATTAAATATGAATGGTCCAAACACATCAGTTAAAAGATAGAGATTGTCAGATTGGATTAAAAAAAAAAAAGTGAGACCAAACTTTATACTGTCTACAAGAAACTCACTTTAAATATAAAGACTGATAGGTTAAAAGTAAGAGGCTAGAGAAAGATACGCTGTGCAAACACTAATCAAAATAAAGCTGGTGTTGTTATATTAATATCAAACAAAATAGACTTTACAATAAAAACTATGCTCAGGGATAGAGGGACATTAAGTAATTTTAAAGGCCTCAATTCTCCAAGAAGTAATAACCCTAAATATGTGTGTAGTATACAACAGAGCTCTGAAATACATAATTCAGAAGCTGGTACAATTGAAAAGCAGAATAGATTAGTTCACAGTTATATTTGAAAACTTCAGTGCTCTTTTCTTAGTAAATGGTAGAACAAATAGGAGGAATATCAATAAAAATATAATGACCTGACCAGCATTATCAAACAATTTGACCTAACTGACATTTATAGAACTGTATTCCCAACAGCACAAGGAATATTTACCATAGGATACTATATTTTGAGCCTTGAAACAAGCCTTAACAACTTTAAAATGATAGAAATCACAGAAAGTATGTTCATGAACTGTAATGGAATTAAATCATTATGTCTAAATATCCTATATGTCAAAGAAGATTTAAAAATATTTTGAACTATGGAGTTCCTGTCGTGGCTCAGTGGTTAACGAATCCAACTAGGAACCATGAGTTTGCGGGTTTGATCCCTGGCCTTGCTCAGTGGGTTAAGGATCCGGCGTTGCCGTGAACTGTGGTGTAGGTCACAGATGCGGCTCGGATCCCGCGTTGCTGTGGCGAAGGCTGGCAGCTACAGCTCCTGTTAGACCCCTTGCCTGGGAACCTCCGTATGCCGCGGGTGCAGCCCTAGATAAAGCAAAAAGACAAAAAAAAATTTTTTGAACTAAATGAAAAAGAAGTACTACATGTCAGATTTGTGAGATGCAGCTAAAGCAGTGCTGAGGGGCAAACTTATACTGTTAAGTGATTTATATTAGAAAAGCAGAAAGTATAGGAGTTGCTGTTGTGGCTCAGCAGAAACAAACCTGACTGGGATCCATGACGATGAGGATTTGATCCCTGGCCTTGCTCAGTGGGATAAGGATCCAGTGTTGCTATGAGCTATGAACTATGAGCTGGGGTGTGGGTTGCAGACGTGGCTCGGATCCTGAGTTGCTGTGGCTGTGGGACAGGCCAGCAGCTATAGCTCTGATTCGGCCCCTTGCCTGGGAACTTCCACATCCTGTAGGTGTAGCAGAAAGAAAGAAAGAGAGAAAGAAAGAAAGAAGGAAAGAAAAAAAGAAAGAGAAGCATCTCATTCATAAAACCCCACAACTCCAGTCTAATCATGAGAAAACATCAGACAAACCTAAATTGCAAGGCAGTCTACCTGATTAGTGCTCTTTAAGTGTCAAGGCCATGAAAAACAAAGACTGAGGAATAGTCACAGATCAGAGGATACAAAAGAGAAATGACAGCTGTGTACAATGTGGGATCCTGGATTGAATCCTGGAACAAAAAAAGGGCATTAGTGGAAAAGCTGGCAAAATTAGAGGAAATTCTAAAGTTTAGTTAACAGTGTCGTACCAGTATCGATTTCCTGGTTTTGATGATTGCATCATGGTTATTTAAGATATTAACATTAGGGACAGCTTGATGAGGAGTATATGGGAGTTCTTTATGTAATCTTCACAGGTCTTCTCTAGGTCTAAAATTATTTCAAAATAAAAATTTTTAAATGTTGGGAGAGCTTTTGATGAAATTGCCCCAAGGAAAGAAGTAAAAGCTCCTTCGTGCTATAAGGAAAAGATAGAGACACCTTTATACTGTTAATGAAACGTGTAGAAGATCATCTTGCCATTACCTGGGCCCCCAAGTGACTCACTGTGCAAAGTCTGAGAGTTGCTGATGTGGCCAGTTAACCCAACTCATTTGAAGATGTTCAGTTTTTAGGGGTGCTCTTTAACTCTTTCTGTATCTTGCTTTGGCTTTTTATCCTGTCTTCCCTAAGCCCTGGAAGTGATGATGACCTTAAAATCACTTTAAGAAAAGATTTTAAGACAGGTCATTTTCTTTCTTTTTTTTTGTCTTTTTGCCTTTATGTAGAGCCGCACCCGCGGCATATGGAGGGGTCTAACTGGAGCTGTGGCCGCCGGCCTTCGCCACAGCCACAGCAACGCGGGATCTGAGCCACGTCTGCAACCTTCACCACAGCTCACGGCAACGCTGGATCCTTAACCCACTGAGCAAGGCCAGGGATCGAACCCGCAACCTCATGGTTCTTAGTCGGATTCATTAACCACTGAGCCACGAAAGGAACTCCCAGATCATTTTCTTTATCCTTCTAAGAGAAAGATGATTTTTCTTTTTACCCCCTCGTCTTCCTTTTTTGTTTTTTTTTTTTTTTTTTTGGCTGACTGTGATCATCCTGGGGAGGAGGATGCAATCCATCTTCTCATGTCTGCTGTTTCTAATCAACGTGGCTATTGTTTATTTATTTTAAAGTTGGATTGGCAAGGAAGCCGGATTACTTGTTCCACGCTCTTTCACACTTAGGTTGTTTGCTGGTCCCTGAAGGCATGTGAGTTTTTGATCCAAGGTGAATGTTATAAGTTACATATAATTTCTGGTGTTTGTGATTTTTGTTAGAGCTCTTTCTAGTCAGGTGGGCAATGAATGGGAACTGCGAGGTCTGTCTCAGTGCAGGATTGGCTGGGGCTCAGGGTACCCCTTTGGGGCATGTGCCATGTCACTGGCCACCTGAAGTAGGGTCTCACTAGGTTTGAGAAGCTTGTTTTGTGCTACACTACACTCCTTTTCCACTAGAAGCTTCTCCAATATTCTCCCCTGGTTCACTGAAGTCACTGATAGTGGTTCTCATATCTTAGGTATCAGGGGTAAAAGAAAGATTTAGAAGCAATGCTCTAAGGTTTTATTTCTTTCTTTGTGTGTGTGTGTGTGTGTGTGTGTGTGTGTGTGTGTGTGTGTGACTTTAGATTTTGAATAATTTACTTTTAGGTAACCAGAAGCAAGAAGGGAGAAGCACATCAGCTTTGGCTGATTTTTTTTAATGCGCTGGAACCACCCAACCAAGGTCTTCAAACGGGCTGAATGTTGCAAGAAGGGAGTGGGACTTGAACCAGCTCTTTGTTTTTTAAACACCATCCTAGGGTGTTATTCCATCCAACTGATAAAGGCTCTTAAGGAGGTTAGAAGAAAACCCCCATTAACTTCAGTTGGCTCTTGTCTCAAGCATCACGTTAAGAGTCCTTGGACCGTCCATCAGGTGGGCATACCATCCTTTTCAGCAGGATTTGGTAACTTATTTTCTACCTTCGTCATGATATTTTCCCTCTTCATCTTTGGAAGAGGAAAGGGCATGAGTGGGAATCAAACAGACCAAGGTTTAATCCTCATGCTGATATTTACTGGACGGTTTGTCCTTGGACAAGGATATAAACGACATCCATCATCTTCAAAAAAGGAGGGGCTACTCTGCTTTAGGTGGTTTGGTAAGAATAACATACCCCTCTTTTACAAATGAGGAAACCGAAGCAGGGAGGGATTAAATAGTTGACTTAAATATGCAGGGTTTGAATCCCCATAGTCTGAGGCTGCCCAGAACCTGCTCATTCAGCCCTTCTTCCATGCAGAAGACCAACATGTACTTCTCATCCGTCTTAAGATGGCCCAAGGCCATCTTAAGAAGTTTCTGCAAATACTGTCCATTGCCCTACACTGGACAATTCTTGAGTCAGGTGCCTGGAGCACTTTCATCTTTGACGCTAAGTCTTGCAAGGAATGCTGACAACATACTCCTCGGGTGTCTAAAGAGAGGGTGGGCACACATAGACAAGGAGAGATTTGCATGGGCTCTGTTTTCATCAATGTTTATGGATAATAGTTTTCTGCCTCAACAGGGGGGATTTGTAGTTACTGTTTCAAAAAGTTAAAATTAGAATTTTAAAAATAAATGAATGAGTGAATGAATGAATGAATGAGTGTTTAACAAATTAGCTAACAATGGGGAAGTTCACAGCAGAGTGCCTGGAACACAGTCAGCTCTTCATAAGTGCTTGTCTCCATCCTCCTCCATGTCTCCTTCATTTGACCTTAGTTTAACTTATTTTCTTCTCCCACAAACCGAGGTCATGATCCTCTCCATTATGTTATACTTAACATTGATCAGGTGCTTTGATGAGCATGGTGTTTAGTTTGAGTGCTATACCTAAAGTGCTTTTTGGAGTAACATGAAATTAGAAAGACTAGAAGCTACTTTGGATGACAGAATCGGGTCCTGGATGTCAGGGTAAAAAGATGGACTGATTCTCACAAGGTCAATACAAGGTCTTGTGATGGCATCCAGAAAATTAACTGCAGGGCTGCAGAATGGGGGAGTTGGGTAGCTTAGCAGCCACAAATATAAAAAGTACTTGGGAGCTCCTTTTGTGGCTCAGTGGTTAACAAACCCGACTAGGATCCATGAGGATGCAGGTTCCATCCCTGGCCTTGCTCAGTGGGTTAAGGATCTGGCGTTGCTGAGATCTGTGGTGCAGGTTGCAGATGAGGCTTGGATCCCGAGTTGCTATGGCTGTGGCGTAGGCCAGCAGCTGGAGCTTTGATTCAGCCCCTAGCCTTCCATATGCTGTGGGTGTGGCCCTAAAAAACAAACAAACAAACAAACACTTGGGAGTTAACACTGACAGTTGTATTGGTTAGGGAGTAGACTCAGTTGCTCTCCCAAAGACTTAAAGTAACAATGGCCTAAATAAACTAAAAGTTTTTTTCCTTCTCACAGGGATGAAAATAACCAGTACAGGATGGAATAGCAATACCGGAAACCCAGGGTCCTTCTATCTTGTTGCTCTGCTACCCTCATCCACATTCCAGCCAATGGGAAAGGGAAAAGGTTGGGGGTGGGGGTATGATCCTTCCCTTTAAGAGCAGGACTAGAAAATTATACTTTGCACATCTGATTACATCCCATTGGTTTGATTCTAGCCTCCTGGTCACACCTTCCTACAAGGGAGGTTGGGAAATGTAGTCTTTAACTGGCGGCCATGTTCCTAGCTAAGAATTTTATTAGTAGGTAAGAAAGGGAGGGAGCATGCATACTGACTGAACAGTTAACAGCCTTACAGTTAAGTTGGTAGGATGAGGTAGTGCAACTTGTTTGCAAAAAAGTCTTGAGTAATATTTCATTGCATTGATAGAAGTGTAGGATCTTCTAGAACAGGAACTGGCAAGCTTTTTCTGAAAAGGGCCACATCTAAATATCTTAAACTTTGCAGGCCATGTATGGTCTGTGTTGCAAATTGTTTTCTATTTTTGTTTTTAACAATCCTTAAAAAATCCTTTAAAACTATTCTTACCTCATAGGCTATTTAAAAAAAAAAAAAAAAAGAGCCTACACAGAGGGCTTTATTTTTCCAACCCCTGTTCTAGAACAAGGATGATGATAAGTCTGGAATCAAATCTAAAGATGTGTCCAGAGGAGGTGGTCAGGGTGGGGAAGGAACTCTGGGTGAATTCACAAGAGCAATGACTGAAGCATTGGTTACTTTGAGTATGGAGAAGCTGAGACTCTTAATGAGGTGGTCATTGTCTTTAGATATTTAAATGACAGTCAGGTGGTTAGGAGAGACCCTTGTTCTGTTTGTATGCAAAAAGAGGAACTAGAATCACGAGAGGATGCTCTGGGAGACAGACTGTAGCCCAGCATAAGGAAGGACTCTCATCTTATTAGTTACCATTTGTGCATCCCTTATTGCCAGACACAGTTCTAAGCCCTTTACATTGTTGGTCTCACTTTATCTTCAACAACCCCATCACAGAGGTACCATTGTTATTTCTACTTTATGGATAATACCAAGCAGCACTGAAAGGTTATAGAACTTGCCCAGGCTTGTGTGCTACTGAATGGTGGAGCCAATAACTACAATTCTCCACTGCCTACTTGCATGCAAATTAAATGAGATCAACTATGTATATAATTTAGCAGTGTCAGGAACATGGTAATATTGTTGCTGGTAAAAATAATTATTATGATCCCTAGGAAGTCATGTCTTTCATCCTGGCGGTGTATCAGCTATAGCAAATAACCACAAACTTGATGGCTTAAAACAGTGTATTTATTTGCTTGGAATTCTGGAGGACAGAAATGTAGAATCAGTTTCACGGGGCTGAGATCAAGGTGTCAGCAGAGCTGTGCTTTCTCCAGGGCGTCTAAGGGAAGAATCTGTTCCTTGCCTCTTCTAGCTTCTGGCGGCTTCTGAGTTTCTGTGGTTTGTAGCTGCGTCACCATAACTGTGACCTCTATGATCACATTTCCTTCTCCTCTATACCTTCAGGCCCCCTCTTTTATTTATTTATTTATTTATTTATTTATTTTTTATTTATTTATGCATTTTAGGTCTGCACCTGCAGCATATGGAGGTTCCCAGGCTAGGAGTCCAATCGGAGCTACAGCTGCCAGCCTACGCCATAGCCACAGCAAATCCGAGCCGTTTCTGTGACCTACACCACAGCTCAAGGCAACGCCAGATCCTTAACCCACTGAGCAAGGCCAGGTATTGAACCTGCATCCTCATGGATACTAGTCAGATTCATTAACCACTGCAGGCTCCCTCTTATAAGGATACTTTGATTATGTATAGTGCCCTCCCAGGTAATCCGGGGTGACCTCTCCCTCTCAAGACTCTTCAGTTAATCACACTTTTTGCCACATAAGGTCATAGTCACAGTTTCCAGAGATTAGGAAGTGGAACCATTATTTAGCCTGTCACCATGGTATTTAATGGATAACCACTATTTTTCTTTTCTTTCTAGTATTAAAAAAAACAACTTCATAACATTTTTTATTTTTTTCCTGTGGCATTTTTTGTGCATGTGAAGCTAGCATATATTTTATATAACGTATGAGCTAGAAGCCATACCTAATTTTTTTTTTCAGATAGTCCCAGTCTGACACTATTTATCAAATAACATCTTTCCCCCATTGATTTAAAATTCATTTTTGCCACTTCCCCGTCACAGCACAAACACTGTTACTTGAAGCTGTTTCTTCACTTCATTCAGTTCCATCAGTCCATTTGTAGGTTCCTGTAATTGTGTTATATTGTTTTATCTGCTGTAGCATTTCCCCCCTCTTTTCTTCTTCTTCACTTGTCTTGGCTAATGGCACTTTTCCTGTTTTCTCGGTCATTGCGTATTTGAACTTAAAAAATTCCTTATTTTCATTTTAATGTGGTCTTAGGAAGAGAGGGGACAGAGTTGTAATTGTCTTCCTTAGTGATCCTCCTACCCTATTATTCATTCTAGTGATTTTACTTACCCATCTCCGTTGAGATTTTCCAGTTTTGGTTGTTGTTGAAATCATGTGGAAGTTTAATTCCAGGTTTCTTGATTTCTTTCTCGCTCTTCTATTCTGCCTATCTTATTTTAACAAATTAAACTTTACAACCACATCATCAATTAATTTGGTGCTTACCCATACATTTTATTGGCTTTCTTCCTCATTGCATTTTCTCATATAACATGTCGTCTCTTTTCTTGAGTTTATTATTCTGGCTTATTTTTTCCCTTGGTTGGAACAGATCTTCAAGTAATCTTTTTTTTTTTTTTAATTTAATTAAGGGTATTTCTATGTCTTTGAACATGCCTTTCTTTTGTCATCACATGTGAGGGAAATTATAGTTGGCAGCTGGAAGAATTCCAGAGTTACAATATTTCTTTAGAATTTTATGAAAATTGTGCCACTGTCTTTTAGCCTAGTGTTGCGGACTCATGATGTCAATCTGATTTTCCTTCCTTTTAAGCAGCCTGATTTTTCTACCTATCAAGAAGCTTGGAGTTGTTTCTCTTTCTTCTTAGAGTATCAGACTGCATCTAGACTTGTGTATTCTTTCTTTTTTCTTTTTCTTTATCTTTTTTTTTTTTTTTTAGGGGCCGCACCTGCAGCATGTGGAAGTTCTCAGGTTAGGGATCTAATTGAAGCCAAAACTGCCTGCCTATGGCACAGCCACAGCAATGTGGGATCCAAGTCGTGTCTGTGACCTACACCACAGCTCACGGCAGCGCTAGAGACCCGACCTGCTTAGTGAGGCCAGGGATTGAACCTGCATCCTCAAGGATACTAGTCGGATTCATTTCCACTGTACCACAATGGGAACTCCTAAAACTGTGTATTCTTTCAGTAATCCTGATGCTTAGCACTCACTAGACTCATCTGATCTAAGGCCTAAAGTCTTTCACCAGCTCAAGGAAATGTTCTATATTTCTTGCTTGATTTTTTTTCCTTCTTCCTTAATGATGTCTCCTTCCAGAACTCCTCTTAGACTAACAGGGGGTGTTCTGGCCTTCTCTGTTATATCTTGTGTCTTATTTGATTTTAAATCTCTTTTTCTTTTTCTTTTTCCTTTTCTTCTTCTTTGTCTTTCCTGTTCTCTGTGGCATACCAAAATGAGCTGGGGTCCAGCCCCTATTGAGACTTTGACTTCTTCCCGTATTAGGGACAAACTTCCCACTTTGCAGAGGCACTGTGGAAAAAACTGCCATTCTTTGTGGCAAGGACCAGCCTAGTTCCTGATGTCCTTTCATTTGCCTCTGAACTAATGCCCATGACCCTCATCCAATCTTTGATCCTCCGAGCCTGGGGTTTCCCAGGACCCTTTTCTGGAAGCCTGTCCCCTTTCTTCTTAGGGGCGTGTGCAAAATCACACATGAGCTCATCAGCACGAATCAGCTCTTCCCCATGTTCTTCAAAGTGTCAGCTTTATTAATGGCATCTTTCTCAGGCTCCCAGCACTGCCGCTAATGCTTTGGTCATATAAATGTGGGGTTTGGTTTGGTTTTTGTTTCGTTTCTTGGAGAAGAGGGAAGGAGTAAATGTCTGAGCCCAGTTTTGCTGCCCCTAAACCCAGAGCCCCAGAGCTGAAACAGTAGAGGAGAATGAAATATCCCAGGTCTGGCTGGACCGGATGACCTTTTAGCCACATCTAAGCTCCGGGGAGGCTTGTCTCTGAAGTCTAAAGAATAAAGCAGCATAATTAAAGGTTTGAGAAACAACTTTTACACAAAAGTCCAGAGAGAGAGGGTTTAATTTAGTCAGGAGAACAGAGTGAGGTGAGACCGAGATGGTGAGTCATACTGGACCTGCTAAAGATACAGCGGGAGGCACTAAGCTTAAATTACAGCCCAGATGATTCAGATGGGAAGCTACAAAGACCGTTTTACTCTTAAAGACTCACGTGGTATCACAAGGCACTGGGTAGCCAAGTTAGGAAGCCCCCTTTTCTGCTGAGTTTTCTTGGAGGGTTAAGTGCTGTTCTGCTTAAGGGAAGAAGATGGACCAAATCATCCTCTGGTCTCCCTGACAGCCTTGGGATGTTATGATTCTGATACCTCAGTGCACGTGATGTTAGATGGGGGATAAAGAGCTGCAGCAGATAAACTCCCTCGGGTAAACAATCTTGTTTTCACCCAGCCCGGCGGATATTTTTTATGTTTTACTGTGAAGCGAGAGTGTTTTTGTCAGGAACACTTGCTCCAGATCTTGAAAACATGAATGGAGACAGCTTCCTCTAACCTGCTGGAAGAACAGGAATTTCAGTTCTTCGCTTTCTCTCCCTGAAGTTGGAGGCAGCTAAGCTCCCAGTGTGGCTGGAGACTGGCTCCTTGGCCTCTGGCGGTCCCCTCCCCCAGGGCAGGGTGGAGAGACCAGCAGGGAGGAGAGGGGTTGGGGCAGAGCAGGGGAGAGGAATGACAGGCTCCCGGTGGTAGGTCTGTGCCTTGTCAGAGTTGCCTGGGCTCCGGTCTGTGGTGGCCGTGAGAGAGGCAGTTCCAAGCTGTGTGGCTGGTGACATTTCCGGCAGCCAGTGCCTAGCCAATCAGTGACAGGCCCAGCTAGCTTGGGCGATGACACATGAAATATGATAATTTTCTGCTAAAGAGCCCTGGAAGCTGGAGAGAAGGGTGTGTGTGTGTGTGTGTGTGTGTGTGTGTGTGTGTGTGTGTGTCTGGGGGAGGGGGGACGGGGTCAGCTCAGGCAGTGGCTGCAGCGAACTGGGAGGGTGAAAGTGCATTGGTTTCAGTGGTTTGCCCAGGGAAGGTGGGCTTTGAGGCCAGGGCCGGAGGGACCTGCCAGGGTGTGGCTGTAGGAACACCAGGGTTGCTGTTCAGGTCACTGCTGCTGCTGCTGCCTCTGCTGGGCTGGAACCAGGGGACCAGCAGCCAGTGTCATTCTGAAGCTCCGGGGCTCCTGGGTATAAAAGCAACTACAAAAGGCATTTGCCTTCCTTTCAAACATAAGTAAGGTGAGGAGTTTTGGTTTCCTCTCAGTGCTACCTCTTTAAAAAGCCAAAACAAAGCTGGAATAATAAATACCATCTGCGTAGCTGAAGTACCCAGTGAATATTTTTTTTAAGAAATGGGGTGTGTTGGGGGGGTTGGTTATCCTCAGCCCACACCTCTCATTTTTCTGCTTCCATGCTTAACCTAGCCCTGAAAAAGAAAATATACAAACAAAAACTCAACAACCAAACAAAACCATCTCGTTAACAAAATCTTGGAGAAGGGCAGAAGTCTGGATCTTAGAGAATGTAAAGGTTCAGGTGGTAGTTTTGATTCCAGATTCTGGTTGGAAAAAAAATTTTTGTGTTGGAACAAGATCTGGTCCTAGATTACATTATAGTTTACAAGCAGTGCCAGAGGATTCTTTAGTTTGAGGATATGACAATGCCCGGTGATTTATTCTGAGGTGGCAGAGGTCCCCACTTCCCTCAGCTGTCCTGGCAGGCTTCCTGGTCCTTTATCAGCAGTTAGGGGCTGGGGGCGGGGGTGACACCCATGCCGGCAAGCATCCCTTGCATTATTTGACCCCATGAGCATGTGTATTCAGAAATGAAGGATGGTAGTGTTTACATAACATGCTGATTAGTCACTGAAGAACTCATCACTGCAATAAATGTCTAGTTTTATGCCCTGCATTTGCTCACATACACACACACACTCTCTCTCTCTCTCTCTCTCTCTCTCTCTCTATATATATATATATATACTTTTGCAAAAAGGCACCGATGAATGAAGTCATTATCTCTGTGTGCACGCCTGCCCTGTGGCTGTAGGCTTGGGACTGGCTTCCTGTGCTTGGAGTGATGGCTATTCTGAAGTGGTAATTGGTGTACTGTATCTTTAAAAGGTTAAAACCCCTTTCAAAAAAGGTCTGAACTCATAGTGGAAGAGACAAGCCAGGCAGGGGTTGGCTCTGGATTCAGAAAACAGCTGCTGATTAGATTCCGTGTCTGCGGGCTGAATTTATTCCGTGTTTTTCAGCAGCAGGAATTCAAGAGGGATGCTACTGTTTGGGTTTCTGATCGTGATTTATATTTATTCAGAGGAATAACAGAGGGTGGATCTGTTCCCGGCGCGAGCATGCTCACAACCAGCCGACTCTCCCATTATCCAACTGCCTAGTTTGGTGCTTCAATGTACATGTATATTTCGTGTGCATATGTGTGTATACAAACACGCATGCATGCCTGGATGGACATATGTGTGCACAGGTTATTTTTTAAGGACAATTCCTTCAATAAGGTCTTTACCCCTTACTTGAAACAGGTGTTCAGGAAAAAAATGCACAAAATTCTGACTGATCGGAATAATTCATGAAGAAGGGGCTGGATCCGTGGGTCAGTGAACACAGGACCAGTTTGCCATCCCAAGACCGAAGGTAGGGGACTCTGGATTTTTATTCGCTGGATGGATGCCTCGCGCTTTATTTTATGTATTGTGTTTTTGCCGGCGGCCGCCACGGGGAAGTGAAATAGCGAGCTGCGATTCCATGTTGTCATGGCCTTTCTTGGGCGAGGTGTCCGGTGGCGGTGGTGCGGGGCCGGCCGGGTGGGCGTTCGCGCGGTGTGCCGTGCCCTCCGTGGGCTGAGCAGGCTGCTCGGTCCGGTGCCGGGGGAGCGGCGCGAGCCTCAAGTGACCCCCGCGCGTCAATCACCGCGGTGGCGGCGGCGGCGGCGGCGACGGCGGCGACAGTAACCCTGTGAGCGCCGCGCGCTCCTCCGCTTCCCCGCAGCCCAAGAGGCACGGGCGCGCTAAGCTGCTGGCTCTCTGCTGAGCCTCAGCGGTCTGGCCAATGCCTCGCTCCCCCGCAGCACCTGCAGTTTCTTCTGCTGTCCGGGCAGTGGCTCCGGGATTGTTCAGGTCCACCTGAGCCGTCTCTGCTGCTGAAAATGGGATCGGAGGATGCTGGGTGCCCAGGCAGAGGGCAGATCTTTCCCCCTCTTCTCGAAATTCTAGTCCCCCAACTGTTCCTAAAACAAAATTACAACCTCCCACCAAAGAAAACCAAACCAAACCGAAACTCTTATTCTATTGGGGATTCTTTAGCAAAGTGGGTGCCCTTTCCCAGTTGTGCCCCACATTTTACCATCCTTGAAAATAAGAAACACCACTGGTGCTGAATGGCCCCTGCTGAGATTGTGCGAGCTGCCTGAGGACTCCTGAGTGTGCCTGACAACCTGAAGTCGTGGAGACTTGGACAGAAGTGGTGGAGAGGCATTTAGAGACGTTGGTTTGTTTGACCTCTGCTGCTTTGGTTAACGTTGCGGGTCGAAGGTCTGGATGACCTCTGTGGCTCCATCCCGCCCTTGAACTTTGGGGGCAGTGAATGCAGGCTGGAGGGTCTTCAGAGGTCTGATCCCCGGGTCAGCGGCACCTAGGCCCTCTTTCTGCTTGGTACCTCAAGTTTCCCATAGCTCTTGGTGTTGTAACTGCAGCAACCAGCCGTCCCCCACCCCCCGAGGCATGTCTTGTGCTTTGGTTGTGTTAAAACTGGCTTGCTTCTGGGTGTTAGGGGAGGGGAAAAGGGGGAATCTGAGGTGTGCCCTGAATTGATCTCCACGGAGCATTCTCCAGCCCTTGTTTGTGTGATTATGTAACTTCAACTGATGATCAGAACGCTCCGCAGCAGCTCCCACCATCCCCCTGTCCTTCCCGCAAATGAAGTTGGGCCCCAGGTTTAAGACGTTTTTATATAACTGTGTGTGTGGGGAGGTCAGAGAGTGTGTGAGGAAGAGGGGAAGTGATTTGAGCAATTTACATGAAGAGCACAGAGGCAAAGATCATGTGTCCCTTAGGGTTAGCACTGAGCTGCCGAGCTGGCTTTGGGTGAGTGCTGATCTGAAGACCCTCCTACATGGCCTTCAGCCAGTTGTTGCTTGTCTGAAATACCGTTTGGTCATTTTATCCATCTTGAACCCTGGAGAAGGTTGGAATCACCCCTGCAAGACTTCTGGGTTCCTAATTCGATGCGAAACACGAATCTGGAGTCCAGGGTGACCGCCAGGCTCACCTGTTTTAGGTCCCAGCTATTCTTTATGCTTCCTGCTGTAGGGAAGAGTTTCTGCCATGCTTAGGGTTTCGGTTTTGCTCTGGGGTTGGGCTATACTGTGGGGCTGAAGAGCAGAGCCCCGATGCTGGCTGAGCTGCTTGACATATGCTCTTTAAAGCTCTGATGACTTGCAGACCCTGGAGGCCCTGTGCATTCTTGCATTAAATATTGTGGGTTTTTTTTTTTTTTTTTTGCAAAGTGGGTGAACAGCTGTCCCACTGAGATATCTGCAGGCAGAGGGGGAAAGGTGTGTGTGATGCTCAGCTCTTTCTCCTTCCTCGCCACTCTGTCTGTTTAGCTAAGGAACCCATAGGACACAGAATTGTTGCGTGGGGCCCTTCTAGCACACTCCTTAGTGCCTCAGCCTCGGGCTCCTGGGCAGACTGGTTGGTTTAGTGGGAAGTTTGGCCCCTTCAGGCTAAGATAGTTTTACTGTCTTCAACGTCCCATTGAGTCTGCTCTGAGGGGCAGTGTCGGAGGTGTGGCCCTGGCTGTGGATGGTGATGTGCTCCAAGGGCACTGTCATTGAACTGTCTCCTCCCACTGTGTCTCAGTGGCCATCACCCTCCTTGGAGTGGAGAAGTGTGTGCTGCCTTTGGGTTCCTGCCAAGTGAGCCACAGAGGTACTTAGTGTGTGAAAGGTACAGGCAAGAAGAAGATGCATTTAGTCTGAAGTCCTGGCAGCTCTGACTTGATGGAAGATAACGTTAAGGAAGCCGTGTGACAACTGGATAGCTTTTAACTTGTCTCTCACTTCCTGCTCTGTGAGTTCCCTGATGCTGTTCGGGTTCTTTTACACTCTCCAAGCTGCCCATCAAGGAGGCCCAGGCATGCCGATCTTCACTCTCTTTCTGGTGGAATCAAAGCATATTTACAGATCTACAGATACAATACTGCACAAGCAGGACAGAAAACAGTGGCTCCATGAACGGGCAGCACTGGTGTTTCAGGCCACACTTGGCCAAAGCCCTTGACCAAGGTCACTTGTTCTTCATCTGTGAAGTGCGTATTGCCATCCAACCTTACCAAGCCCACTGAAATATCTTGAGAAGGAAATGATTTGGTCTAGAAAGTAACAGGGACTCTGTAGCTGATGGGTAATTGGATGGTACCGCGACCAGCTGGAATGCCCATTTATACAGTGTCACTTATCCAGTTGGGACCTACATGTTAAAGCAAGAGAGAGGCCGGAAGTCCATGAGCTCAGTTCAGGTACTGTGATCACTGGAAGCTTTCACTGTAGAAAATTTCATATCCTCTTTCAAGGTTCTTTATTTACACAAAGTTCTAAGTCTTGGAGTTCCCATTGTGGCTCAGCAGGTTCAGAACCCGACATAGTGTCCTTGAGGATTCGGGTTTGATCCCTGGTCTCACTTATTTGGGTTAAGGATCTGGCATCTGGCATTGTGGTGAAGGTCATAGATGCAGCTTGGATCTGGTGTGGCTGTGGCTGTGGCTGTGGCCTGCAGCTGCAGCTCTTATTTGACCCCTAGCCTGGGAACTTCTATATGCCGCAGGCGTGGCCATAAAAGAAAAAAAAAAAGTTCTGTGAGGCTTGGTGATTAGTGTGCCAAATACACAGCAAATCCAAGAGATTGATAAAGTAGTGTACAAGGGTCCTTACAGTTCTTTTGTGAAGTATCACCAAGAAGTACTAATACTGTAAGCAATAGAAATAGTAAAAAAGGTTAAAATATAATTTAAAAGGCACAGAAATTCAAAATATAGAATTTTGTGGCTATTTAATATAAGTATTTGATGTGAGCATTTCAGCAAAAATTGTGCATTTTGATGGGCCAGAACCCTGTTTTTTAGTACAATAACTGATGTCCACAATGACATATATGCATCGAGGAGTTTAAATATTTCATGTGTCCAATTTAAAAACCCATGAGAATTTGAAATCTACCTCAAATGACTTTTTTCAGCATGATGCTTAAAGGAAAAACTGCGTTTATGCAGAATAAGACAATATCTGAGGTTTCTAGACAGAAAAGGGCTTATTGACCAAAAGTACATTCTCCCTGTAAAGCCCTCCTGTTGAAATTAATTGAGACCTTTATAATCTTTTGCTGAAATTTAGCAGGGAACTATTATGCTAGAATTAGTAGTACTTATGTTCTAACATTTGATTCTATAGTAGATACTAAGAAGGAGGCATGGGAGCCTTAGCCTGTCTTGTTTGGACCAGAGACAGAATCTTTCAACTTGGCAACTTAATGCTGTAATTAATGAAAAGAGATCAGATGGTAGGAAAGATGAAGCAGGAGAGGTTGATCCTAGTGGTTTCCATTTCTTAACGTCATTGTGGGCATGTGGACTCCCCGCCACTAATGTGCTGATAAAAAAAGTTCAAGGTGCCATGGCAACACCATCATGTTATACCGTGGTGATGTGGTGATGACTCAGTTCAGACATGGTGCTCAGGACTCGAGGGATGTGTGAGTTCCAGGAGCAGTGCTAAGCTTTGCCTGACCCTCTGTCGATTTGCTTGGTTACAGTTTATTCCAAAACCAAAGCAACAGGAAGAACAAAAGTAGAGGTAAATAAATGAATGCTGACACTTTTTAAAGAGTACTGCATTTTTAAATTTAATGCATATGTCAAAAATGTGAAGACCCTAAAATAGCAGAAGAGTATTGCTCGGTGTCTAGAGGTCCATATGTTCACCATTTTGGTAAATTATTTGGAGAAAGTTTTGAGCTTATTAAAAGAAACTGTCAAAAACAGGTCATTGGATATGATCAGAAATGCTCAGAACTATCCAAAGTTTCTGCGTATATAAGCTAAGTGATATGGTGTAATAAGATGGAGAAAAGGCTATTTTCTGAAATCCGAGAGTGCTTAGAAGGCAGAAGAGGTAGGGGATGGTGGTGGGAGGTGACAGAACCACTCTTCAGGGGGCTGTCCTTTGGGGAGAGTCATGTTTGGGAATGTGTGGTTGGGCCATTGATCCAGCCTGTGGATGAAAACCATGCATGAGTGGTATGATTCCTCTCCTCATTACTAAGTATTACAAAATACCGGATGTGACTGGCATTCCTCTGAAAAAGGGGAGAAGGATGGACATTTACATCTAGCCAGGGAAAGGTATATGGAAGTCAGTCTGAAGATTCTTGGATGTCCATGGGTCCTTGAACTGGAGTTCAGGGCCAACTTAAAAAAAAAAAAATGACAGGGATCCAAAGAAAAGCTGGTAACAAATAATAGAGGTTGGGGAAAAAAAAAACTAAATGGTGCTATTAATACATGACATGTTCTACTGAGCCTTTGTCACCAAAGTTATTCTATTTAGGACTTGTAAGCTGGGCATTAGATGCTGATGCTATCTTAAGATTGGAGCCCTGATAAAAATGACCCTCCTTGGAGTTCCTGCTGTGGCACAATGGGATCCGCGGCATCTCTGGGTGTAGTCACAACTGCAGCTGGAATCTGACCCCTGGCCCAGAACTCCATGTGCCATGGGGCGGCCAAAAAAGAAAAAAAAAAAAATAATGAACTGACTTAATTTTATAAGAAGAAGCCTGAAAACCTACTCAATCAAGAGGCAATCCAGCAGACTCTTGACAGTGTTTCTGGATGCCTCAAACCCTTTTCACATTCCCAAATTTGCAAATGCCGAAAAATTTGCATAGGCTCTTGACTTCCTTCTGAATCAGGTTTCTGTCCAGAAAGGAGAGGTTCCCAGAAATTATTCACTGGCCACCAGTGATTTATTTGCCTTTTCAGCTTGCACTCTAGGAAACAGTTTCATTTCGAGTGTTTCAGTTACCCTGGTGGTGTCTTGAAAGGGGGAGTTTTGACAAGGCTCCCTCTCCCGCTAATTGACTTGCTCTTGTGCTGTAGCTTTGCTACACAGAGTTCACAGATGTGCTTCAGGAAGAGGAGAGTTGCCATGCGGTGTGGCTCTTAGGGGTGGTAAATAAATAACTGAAAAAAGGGAACGGGGTGAACCTACAGGTGCCAAGCAACAGCTGGAGTCGCTAAAATAAAACGCACATGCTTGCAGCGTCCCAAATTCCACCCCGCCTTCCCCCTATTCCCTGGTCCTCCCCATGCATTCAGTACACTTAGAAACTTCCCCTGACTGTCAGCATATCTCCAAGAAGAGAACTGGGGCATCACACAGCCGAAGCCTTTGGTAAAAGACATGAAATGAGAGCAATCACCATTTGAAATCTAGGCAAGAGAAACAGAATGTAGTCATTTGCTGCATGCCCTCATTTAAAAGATTTCAAAATTTGAGATTCCAGGAGACTTAAAAAAAACGAAACCCACTGTGCTTAGGATTATATGAAATAAAAAGAGCCAGAGCAGAATATGCTCCGGAGGTTGGGCTCTGCTGCTCCTCATTGGAGCGATTCTTACAAGAATGTTTCTGGAATGGTTTGGGGAGAAGTTCGTAGAATTTGAAGTGGCTTTGAATTCTACCAGAAGTACAGTTGAGGAAATCATTTTTGCCCAGCACCTAGAAGAGATATGGCAGGAACCGTAGCAATTTGAGATGAGGGTTTCTTCTTAAACTGTCCTTTATGAACTTCTTTTAAATAATTTTAATGAAATAACCACTAGATACAAAAGAACATATACACTGTATATAAAGGTATAAAGACTAATTATTCTTTATTTTATTTTGTGACCAACACTCATGTCTTCACCCGTCAATTTAAGAAAAAAAATGTTACCCTTACTTTGAACAGTTAGGACCACTTTCCATCCCATCCCATCCCTCCCTTTTGCAGGGATAACCATTTCCTGAGCATTTCTGTAACTCTTCCCCATTTCTTCATTTTCTTACCTTTTATGTTTGCATTCCTAAACCATATCTTTTGTTGTACATGTTTGTGGACGTCATAGAAATGGAATCATTCTCATGTTCATAGTTCATTCATGTGGACTAGAGACTGTACTGGTTGATAAAGTGAAATATTTCCATATTAGTTGGTGAGAAGTTGCTACTCGCCTGACTCCTGCCCACCCCCAGCGGAGTGCTCCCAGGAGACCTTTTCAAGTCCCTTCACCTTTCAAAAGGGATTATACCTGGCACAGTAGGGGGTGTCGGGACCCATCTCTAGTCCTAAGGCCAGAGTCACTTCTGACTGTATAATCCCTGTGCCACTTGGTTGTTAAATGTTTTACTCCTGGATATGTTCACATTGTTGAGTGTAGCGGAAGTTTTTTCATTTTGCTAAAATGTATTTCCACGGAGTGACTGTGTTGTGGTTTATATATCTGTTCTGTTATCAATGCACATTTAAGTTATTTCCAGTTTTTTGCTGTGGTGAACTTTCTTGGTCAAGTCCCCTGGTGGCATGTATATAAGTTTACTTAGGAAAACTACATGAACTAGAATGACTGGTCACAACTCTGGGCATCTTCAAGGCTTCTAGAATGATTCAAAATTAATTTCCTTTATGGTATATGAATTTCACCTCAATAAAAAATTTCTTACCAGTGTCTCAGCTTGGAAGTCATTTTAAACTGTGTTTTTTTTTTTTTTTTTCTATAGTATCCATTTTTCTAGTTGTTTTCAGTAGAGTTGCCTGTATACCTAGCCCACCATAGAACTGGAAATAAAAGTCTCCAGAGGCAGTTCCCACTGTGGCACAGCGGAAATGAGTTCGACTAGTGTTTATGAGAATGTGGGTTCAATCCCTGGCCTTGCTCAGTGGGTCCGGGATCTGGCGTTGCCGTGAGCTGTGGTGTAGGTCCCAGACTCGGCTTGGATCCTGCGTTGCTGTGGCTATGGCATAGGCTGGCAGCTGTAGCTCCGATTGGACCCCTAGCCTGGGAACTTCCATATGCCATAGGTGTGGCCCTAAAAAGCAAGATAACTAACTAACTAACTAAATAAATAAATAAGGTCTACGGGTTTTTCTTTTTCTTTTTTTTTAATACCACAGTAAACCTTAACACTTGTTAACCATGAAAGACAATGCTGAGTCCATGGAGAAGATGCATGTATTTGCATGTACTTATTACAATGGTTAGTTTATTCCGTGATTCATTCCGTGGATAGGATGGTGATGGTGTATGCTCTGAGTAGTGGAGCTTAGATTCCTTCCAGGCTAAGAGAGAATATGAGTTGGTGCTCATGGATGGAGTATGCATGCCCTAAACCTGCCGGTAAGAGTCTGACCAGCCTAGAAACGAGTGGTAGCCCTCTACATGTGAAAGTACATCAGCTACTAGGGGGTTAATTCTTCTTTCTTGGTGACTTCGGGGTGCTGGAGGATTTGGGGGTGATTTTTATTTCCATGCGTCAGCAGTCCTATTTTGATAGGACATTTCTCCCGCATGCAGCTCTTTTCCAAACCCGGGACAGAGTGAATGAGGATGAGAGACCATCTCTTTCCTCTTCCATTTACTAGATGCCCAGAATTACTCACCTCTTCTCTTAGGTGAGTAATTATTATTATTATTTTCTCTCTTGGACCAGAGTTTGACCGCCATGTCATGCTACCTTTAATCTCTCTCTCTCTCTTTTTTAATTTTTTTCAAGCTGCACCTACAGCATATGGAAATTCCCAGGCTAGGGGTCTAATCAGAGCTACAGCTGCCGGCCTATGCCACAGCCACAGCAACACCAGATCTCCAACCCACTGAGCAGGGCCAGGGATTGAACCCTTGTCCTCATGGATACTAGTTGGGTTTGTTACCGCTGAACCACAGTGGGAATGCTGCTATCCTTATCTCTTTATTGTTAGTTTGTAGTTGAATGACAGGCCTTACCACCTGGAGACCAGCTCTTTTTGGACAGAAAAAGTGCAGTCATTGAGTTCTCTAAGACTGGCTCTCTCTGCTTCCAGCAAAGGACTTGGATGGCAGCTGGCACCCCTGCCCCTCCTGGTGCCCATGTGACTGGCTCGTGCTTGGCTGAACTCAGCTCCCAGGCCTGTTGGCCGAGGGGTTTTATACTCTCTGCGGCTGTGAGGGGGTTTGTCCAAGAGTCCCGACTGATGATGCTGCTGATGTGGTTTACAACTTGGCCACCGGCCCTGCTGCTCACTTCCTGCTGTAACTTCTGAGCAGAGGGTGCTTGGGTCGTCACTGTCCCCCTTCCCATCCTGTCAGCCTACTAGTGATGAGGCACAGCAGATGGACTTCCCGGCTGCCCTGAGCCTCCTGCGGGGCCCGGGGGAGGGACCCATGCCAGTCTCGTGTTCTGACCCCATTCCCGCTGCCTCTCTGCCCTGTCAGTGTCTCTGTTCACGTCTCATCCAGTCCCGGCATGGCGCCCCGATGCGATGCCGTCTTACTTAAGTGGCCTGGTGACAGTGGGGTGGGTGGAGGGTCCCTTCTCTCCCGCCATCCTTTCCAGGGCTTCAGATGGTAAGAGCTCATCTTGCTGCCACCTCAGAGCAGGGTGACATTTGCTCCCCTGTTCCCTCCCCCTCCCCCTCCCCCCTGCTGCAGCCCCTCACCACGAAATCCACCCCCAAATGTTCTGTGCGAACAATTCAAAGGTGAATGAACTTTTTTTTTTTTCTGGACAGAGAAAAATGATCTTGCTCTCTCCCAAGGCCAGGTAAATCTTGGAAAGGTGCTTCCTCTTTTTTTTTTTTAAATCTAATATACGCATACTTTCTACCAGGGAGGCAAAAGCCACAGGAACCCAAGGAGAGCCTCATGAGCTCAGCAGCCTTCTCCGTGGGTCACTGGCTGGTTTTGCAGAACATCTGCCCCTCTGAAGTCAGCTGCGAATCAATCTGCCTGGGTGTCTGATCACTGCCACTAATTTGTAATGGCAGTGCTGGAAATGTGCGGAGCTCAGCGGCCTGCCACTGGGGGTGGTGGGGCAGGAGGGTCTTGGCTTGGAAAGGGAAGGGAGGAAGGAGGAGGGAAGGAAGGAGGGAGAAAGGGAGAAGAGGAGAGAAGTAAAGGACAAAGTTCCCTTGGACCCCTTTGCAGGCAGTTCTCCCCTCCCACTGCCCCTTCCCTTGGCAACCAGTGCTCTGTCTTCTGAAGCTGGAATTTACCTTTTCTAGAACTCCTTGGAGATGGAATCATAAAATAGGTACTTTTTTGCACCTGACTTTGTTCCTCAGCCCAGTGCTTTGAAATGCATTCACCTTGTGAGTATCGGCTGTTCATTCTTTGTATGGCCAAGAAGTAATCTGTTGTTTGGATGTACCACAAATTGTCGGTCCATTCCTCTCTTGATAGTATTTGGCTACTGTAAATGAAGCTGCTGTGAATAATCATATAAGGTCTTTGTGTGTACCTACGTATATTTTCATTTCTCTTAGGCGAATACCTAATCAGGGTTCTTCTTTATCTCTCCAACAATTGGAAAGCTCATTTTGTCTGCCTTTGTGACTGTCAGCCTGTCGCCAGGTAGCCCCTTTCATTTCCCTTCTTATGAGTGAGCATCAAATAATAATGGGATTTTGGACCCCATCACCTGTGCTTATCTGTAGTATGTCCCATGGACACTCTATTCTGATTCTCTTGACACCTTTACTAGACTAGAAACAATATGGCACAAGGATTGAGAGCACTGGCATTGGAACCAGACTGCCAAGTGTTCCGTACTAACCATATGGCTTTGGATGAGTCGCTTAACCTCTGTGTGCCTCAGTTTCCTCATCTGCAAAGTGGGACAATAAGAATACTTACAGAATGGGGCTGTGAAATATTGATCAATTGTTATAGATAGATAGGTAGGTAGATAGATAGATATTCTTAGCCCATAATGCTGTTTTGTTGAATGGCTCAACAAAAAGAGATCTCAGGATTGGGATGCACATAGCCAGATCTCCCTTTCACAGCTCACAGTGAGACTGGAACAGTCTCCATCAAGCTCTGCTGCCGTGTACCCTGGCATCCGAGCTCCCACTGGACCACAAGCACTGCCTCTGGTCAAGTAGACAGCAGCTTTTTCCCTTGCTACCCACCAGCTTTTCTTCCAGCTTGGATGCTCGCTGCCCCCGTTTTTATTCCTTGAATTGAAGCTCCCTTCATTTCTCCTGCCTGTTTATTACAGAAAAATGTTAAGTACAAGTTGCAAGGGATCCCACTTGTTTGCTTTGTCCCGATTCCCTCTCTGGGTCCAGACACATCAAGGTCAAAAGCACTTTGCAGATGAGGAAACTGAGGCACCCAGAAGCCATGTAAGTCGTCCGAGATCGTTTGGTTGGTATGGGACAGAGTGTAATATGGACCCTGCAAAGGCTCCTGCCACACTCTGAAAGCCTCACGTCCCACTATGCACCGTCTTCAAGTATCACAGGGTTTGAAGCCCTGTGTTGATTGGCGATATGGCAGGGGCCCCACAGCCCCAGAACTGTTTTGCCTACAATTCCATCAAGGCTATTATGGTCAGGGTAACCACCATTGGAAGCCAGGGCTGTGATTTCCAGTCCCCAGGCCCTGTCACCTCTGCAAGCCTAAGACTGAGGCTCCCTTTGGCTGGCGACTCTCTTAATTAGGGTGGGAGATGTGGGACCATTAGAAACGAGGATTTAGCTTCACAGCCCTACATCCAGAGATATTTTCTAGGTCTGACATTTTTCTCTAAGAATAAGATGATTCAGGGCCAGGATTATCAAAGAACTGGAGGAATCAAAACGTGGGCTTGGTCCTTGATACTTGCCAAAGGGAGGCATCCGAACAGAAGTTCCCTTGTGAAAAGAATAAAGCTTCCAAGGTCTGATCCTTTGTGGGTCTGTTGGGGAAAACTCTGAGTGGCATGAAGCCAGAACCACCTTCTCGGGACGCTCTGGAAAACGTGGTATTAAAGGTTTCCATAGGTAATCTCAGTTGATTCACGCCGATGAGTGGAAGGTGGCCATTTGCCTTGCAGCAGTGCTTCTCAGCGCAGGGGATTCTGACTTTATTGGTCTGGGGTGAGTCCTGTGCCTTTGGACTTTCAAACACTCCTGCAGTGATTTTAAAGTGCAGCCAAGGCCAGGAACTCTTCTATACACTAGGGCCTCGAGCCTCCAGAGGTCAGAGTTCCTGGCCCAAGGTCACACAGCTGTGCGTGGAGGGCCAGGATGGGAGCACAGGTGTGTGTGATTGCATCACTGGGGCCTGAACGCCCCGTTCTGTGCGGATCAGAGATCTGTCAGGGCTGGCTCCCAGAGGCTGGGCAGGAAACCAGCAGTAGGGATACAAAGATGCTGGTGACTTTCCCAGTGCTTCCTTGCTGACCCAGCCCTCTTTAGAGTCTGGGAGACTCCCAGGACAGGAAGCCTCTGGCCTGGGCTCTGGGCCAGCCCAGAAGAGGATCACACCGTCCACCTTTCAATGCTTGGTACTTGCTTAGTTTGGATCTGGGTTCAAGAAAACAAGGATGGGCATCTCGATTTCTTATCTGGTGTGACCCTATAGCCAGGCATACTTGTCTGGCTCCTTCTTGAGCAGAACCAGATGGGAGACAATACAGGTAAGGAGAGGTTTTTTTCCATCCCTCACCTCCAGTGAAAACTGCAGCAGCAGGACTCCCAAGGACCGTGTAATTGATGTATACTTCAGGCATTGCTCTAAGGGCCCTGCAAAGGACCTCACTGTATCCTCACATCCTCATGGGAATCCTGAGAAGGAAGTATTATTATTATTCCATTTTCCAGATTGGAAAACTGAGGCACAGAGAGTCTGATGCCAGAAATAAGAGTCATCCCAGGTATTCTGACTCTGGGGCTCAACTCTTAACCGTCAAACTATATTGTTTACCGTGGATTCTATTTGGCCTCTTTTTTCTTTTCTTTTTTTTTTTTTTAGGGCTGCACCTGCAGCATATGGAAGTTCCCAGGCTAGACGTTGAACTGGAGCTGCAGCTGCCGGCCTACACCACAGCCACAGCAATGCTGGATCCAAGCTGTGTCTGTGACCTATATCATAGCTCATGGCACTGCCAGATCTTTAACCTACTGAGCGAGGCCAGGGATCGAACCCATATTCTCATGGATACTAGTTGGGTTCATTACTGCTGAGCCACAACGGGAACTCGCTTGGCCTTATTCTTTGTTTCAGGAATATTGTCTGCTCTCCAGCCTGATGATAAGCTTCTAGCTCAGCAGACATTTCTCCGTTTCACCTTTTTGGGCACAGAGCAGAATTTATAGTAGTTGTTCAGTAAATATTAGTTGGTTGATTTATTTTAATCGATTTTACTTCTGAGGATGCCACGATATCACAGTCTTGTGAAAGTAGTAAACGTGTCCCAGGAATGTAATACAGCTTCCCTGGTTTTCCCTTTCTTGGCTTTGAAGTACCCCTGCACACTCCGTGTGCTTTCTCAGTAACTGCGCATCGCATTCAGTATTAGGAGCTGGACTGAAGTTGCCCCCTTACAGTTTTCCAAGAGGAGCACCTCTATGTACTTGAGCAGCCTCGATAGCTTCCTTTGAAGGATTATTTTCCGGGACAAAGAGGATTCTGCCCGTGTGCCCTCCAGCTCCCTGGAACGAAGTTGGTTGTTTGGTGGGTCTTCTGGGGTGACCCCACACCACACGCTGTCCTGACCGAGGGGCAGACCTTGTCACTGCTCTGCCCGGACACCCCCGGATCACTTTGTCCAGCTCTGTGTGCCCACCTGACAGCCTCTGTGGCCTTTGCCCTGCCGCCTCTCCAAAGGACTGACTTCTTGTCAAGAGAGCTGGAGTCATCAGTTAGCCAGTGTTAACTGATGTGGGAATGTGAAAGCTTGGCTGCCTTGCCTGCGGGGGCAGGGACAGATGGGGGAGGAGGTGCCCTTTGTGCTCCAGAAGTGACCTGGGATTGGGCTGGGGTTGGGACTTTACCTGAGGTCAGAGCCTGGCCTGGCTTCTCTGTGCTGTTCCCCGAACTCTTTCCTGGCTCCCCTGAGAGCATTTCTTCCCTTCCTTCCTCCCTCTCTTCCTTTCTTTCTTCCTTCCTTCTTTCCTTTCTTTTCTTCTTTTCTTTCCCTTCCCATCTGGAGTTCCCCGGCCAGGGATCAGATCCAAGCAGCGGTTATGACCTAGGTCTCAACTGCAGCAACGCTGGATCCTATGCTGGCCTGGGGATCAAACCTGTATCCCAGCCCTCCAGAGACACCCCTAATCCCGTTGCATCACAGCTGGAACTCCTGGGAGCATTTCTTTAATGAATCGGGGCCCAGGAATCCTTGTCTAAAGGCTTACTCTGGGGGAACACGTCCTAAGACCAGGGCCTGTGGGTTAGCAGTCATTTAGACCAGAAACATACCTCTGAGTCTCTACTTTAGGCTTGCGTGTTAGTTTTCTGCTTTTGCCCTCCCCTCCCCCTGAGCCTGGGACCCCCCATCTCAGGGGCACCCACCCTGTCTCTCTCCTCCTCACTATGGGTTCATCTCATCAGTAGCTTCTGCTTGCAGCCCACTCCCTTTCCAGCTTCCCTTCTCTTACTAACCAAACGATCTCTGTTTCTTGTTTCTAGTTCAGTTGTTCAACATTCAACAGGTGTTCGTTGAGTCCCTGTTCAGTACCCCATATTCTGCTAGGACTGAGGGGGGACAGCAGTGCAGAAAACAGACCAGGTGCTTGTCAATACAGACCTTACCCTTCTGGGGAGAGAAGAAGACTGTAAGCAAGTAAACAAATCGACAAGCAGGATGATCATACGTGAAGATAAAGGCTGGGAGGGAGCCCTGCCACGTGGTGTGATGGAAGGTAGGTTTCGGGGAAGCCACCTGAGGTCTGAGTGTCCATCTCACCTCCCGCTGGCTCTTCAGGCTTTGCAGGCTGGGTCCCAGCCACGCTCGCTCCTAATAAGAATACCTCTGACCTACACGTCCATTGAGGCAGGTGGAGTTCACACTTCATCTGTCTCACCTTGGGAGCAGCATTTTATTAAGTTTAATTAAAGCTCCCTGGGCTTCTGAGGCAACACCCCCTTCTGCAGTTCTTCCTCCTTTCCTGGCTCCTCCTGCCCCGTTTCCTTCCCTTCACCCTCCACCCCCTCTGCTTGGCTGTCAAGCATTGGAGCGGCCCCTCTGCATCCTCCTCTGGTTTCAGTTCCCATGCGTCCCGTCTGGGTGGCTCTTTGGAACATCTGACTGTAAATACAATCACCTTCTCGACAGCTCCAGTTTGGTGACTCCACATATGGATACCTTGTCCCCCTCCCCCGCCCCCCCCGGAGTCCTCCACCAGCTCCTGCCCTCCGCCTCTGCACTTTGACATTGTCCATCTCAGGAAGGGATACCCTTGTCCCCCCAGATGCTTGGGCCACCAACCAGCCTTCATCCTCTCTTCTCCATCACCCAGCACTCCTTAATCTGTCCCCAGGTCCTCTCCATTCCTCTTCCTAAGGATGAGCGTTAGAATCCATCCACTTGTACATTCTGACTTCCACTCCCCTTGTCCAGGCTTGGCTGCTGCAAAAGCTTCCTAACGGGTCCCCCACCCCCTGCCTTGACCTTTCCAGGCTGTTCTTTGCACCAGCCCTGATCATGTCTGTGCTTTCTTGCTGAATGAAAGATAACAGAAAATTCTTAACAGGGGCTGCATGGCCCTAGAAGCTCAACCCCTGCCTGCTTCCCTAGCTCATCTCAGCACTGTCCCTTCCTGCCCCAACTCCAGCCCTCCTGACCAGGATGTTCTTTCCCAGGTATGCGCTTTTTTTTTTTTTTTGCCTTTTCTAGGGCCACACTCGGGGCATATGGAGGGTCCCAGACTAGGGGTCTAATCAGAGCTGTAGCCGCCGGCCTACGCCACAGCCACAGCAACGTGGGACCCGCAACACGTCTGCAACCTACACCACAGCTCACGGCAATGCCGGATCCCTAACCCACTGAGCAAGGCCAGGGATCGAACCCGCAACCTCATGGTTCTTAGTCGGATTCGTTAACCACTGAGCCACGACGGGAACTCCTCCCAGGTATGAGCTTTGCACGTGCATCTCCCTCTCCCTGGATAGCATTTCAGGGAGGCCCTCTATGGCCAGAGCCACATGGTATGTGAAGGAACAGCTTTCTCTTTCCCCTGGAGTGTTATCATCGCCATGGGGACGAGGGGTCAAGGAGACGGCCGCCATCGCTCTATATCCCCTTTCTGGGGAAATTGGAAGACATCTCAGCCATGGCGCGTGGCGTGTGGCGCGTGGCGTGCATGGTGTGGGGAAGAGGACCAGCAGGAGGGAGGGGGAGGGGAAGTCTACCGCAGGTGCAGGGAAGAAAGTATGTTGTCCGTAGAGAATTTAAAAGCAAGAACAAAACCCACTAAAAGTCTGTTTGCAGAGTTCCTGTCATGGCTCAGTGGTAAAAAACCTGGCTAGTATCCATGAAGACACAGGTTCAATCCCTGGCCTTGCTCAGTAGGTTAAGGATCCGGTATTGCCATGCGTTGTGGTGTAGGTCGCAGATGCAGCTTGGATCTGGCGTTGTTGTGGCTGTGGTGTAGGTTGGCAGCTGTAGCTCCAATCTGAGTGGCCCTAAAAAGACAAAAAAAAAGAAGAATAAAAAAAATAAAAGTCTGTTTGCTTTTTACTCTCACCATGCACCAGAAATTCTCAAAAAAAAAAAAAAATGCTGCTGCTGATCATATTCTTCCCCCAACAAGAGAGCTCTTCCTCTCCTCCTCCCTCGGCTGAATTGAGGAATAATTCCAAGGACCCCACCAAGAAATAATAGCAAGAACTGTCATTTGCTGACCAGCTTGTGCTAGGCACCGTGTTAGGTGCAGGAGGATTCTTAAAACACCGACTCCCCACAGCAGCTCTATAGAACAGGCACGATTGTACCCACTTAAAAGGTGTGCAAACCAAGACCAAAGAGGCAGAGGCTGGCACAGGCCCATCCTGAACAGCTGGCGGGGAAGCCCTGGGTGGGGAGGTGGCTGTATTTCACCTGATGCGAAGTAGGCTTTCTGATCTTGTTCTGTTCTTTTTCCTCCTGGGCCTCACAAGGCCTATGCTTCCAAGGAATCTGCTGTAGGGAAGGAGTGTATAATTCAGAATGAACCCAGAAACACTCCTGACATGGTCCTGCCTTGCCATGATGCCAGGGTTCTACCGACAGGTCTAGATGCTTTCTGGTGCAGGGATAGGAACCTAGATTTGGAGAAATTCGGGCTGGATTTGAATCCTGGCCCTGCTGCTTGTGGGTCTTTGGGAAGGCTGTTCTCAGAGCCTCAGTTTCCTCATCTGTAAAATGGGGATGCTAATAGAACTTAACTTCATAGAGCTTCTTGGAGAGCTAAATGATTCAACAAGGGCAAAGCCTTGATCGCTGTGCTCATTACGTATTAGGACTCTATCGTATATGTTAAGCTCAGGGCAGAGTACATGATGTGTAAGGGACATGGGACAAACATGGTTTCCTTCCACATGAAGGCCATCAGGAGGAGTGTCCACATTAATTAATATTCTTAGGGAGACACTTCACTCTTCAGTGGGGTCATGAAACAGGCAGGAAAGCACTAGAAACACCTGAAGTTGCACAAACCACATCAAACAAGAAACCAGATTTCTGGTTGGAGCAGCTTCCTGGTAGGGAGAGAGGCTTTCTTCAGGAACAATTAGGAAGGGGCTCTGATTCCTGATCAAAACACCTTGTTAAAAAAGGAGCTCCTTGGTACAGCTCTAGACATCATGGCACAGGTTTGCTTCTTCACAGTTTTTATTTTTGTCGCCTCAAAAACAGCCAAGATGGCAATAGCTGTGCGCTCGGTGTCCCCATCTCTTTTTTCTTTTTTGGAACAAATGATCGGACATTTAATAAGTAAAATAAGGGGAAGTGCAGAATTCTACACAGCATAAAGCAGGAATATGCATATTGGATTTTGGTTCGGGAAAAGTCTCCCTGAAAAAATAAAACTTAAGCTGAGTCACTGTCCTCATCTTGAGCGGGCCTCCCCGGCCAGGATGCCAGCCCGGGGAATTGCTCGGTGCTTCCTCTCTGCAGAGAGAGCGCGGCTGTTTATCAATTAAGCAGCGGGTTATAATGCTCGCTGAATGAATAGATCTGGTCTGTCTTCCAGCCTGGGAAGCAGGGCTCTTAGATTTGGTGTTATTTCCCCCCAAACAATCAATTCTTACAGCTCCAGTGAGAAAACAGCCTGTGTGCTTGGGCTGCAAGGAAGTTCCCTTTGTCTCCCTTCCTACCTGTGGAGATTGTTACTCTCAGAGGGTCAGACAGAGGCACGGCTCTGTGCGCCCCTGCTTGGGGGCAGTCAGGTGCCTTTGTAAACTCTTAGAGCAATCCTGTTCCTTCTGTATATGTCTACTGTGCAGTGTGTGTGTGTGTGTGAGTGTGTGTGTGTCACTTTTAGACAGTCAGATGTAGGTACTGCTCTGTGCACACCTGCTTGGTGGTGGTCAGGCGACTTTGTAAACTCTTGGAGAGGTCCCATTCCTTCTGTGTATGTCCAGTGCGTGTGTGCATGTGTGTGTGTCTGCACGCATGTGCTCATAAGCACGTGTGGCCTGATTCTGAGGACGGCTGACCAGAAGACCTGAAGACAGGCTCAGCCCTGTGCCTCTGCGGGGCCTCCTCTGAGTCAGGACAGGGCTGCGGGGGAGGATGGCAGAAACCCTTGTGGACAGGAGTTCTGAGCCTTTGCCGTGGAAAGGGACTAAGTCGAGACTAGTGCAAGGTGATGCTTTTTACTGGCAGGGTGTCAGCAGTTCTGGGGTTGGACTCCAGGTCACGCCTACCTCTCCATCACCTGCTTCATCCCATCTCACCCCAGAGGAAGACCCTCTGGGAAGGAGGGGACTTTCCTCTGCCCTCTTGGCTCTGTGTCCATCAACAGAGGCTCACTGGAAACCAAATTTTTCTTTCTTGTGTTAGAAAGAGCCTGAAATAGTTTGGTAGCCATACAAGGAAACTTTAATTCCAGCATGTACCAAGAAGGAAACAAAGAGGGAGTTCCCATTGTGGCTCAGTGGGTTATGAACCAGACTAGTATCCACGAGGAACCAGGTTTGATCCCTGGCCCTGCTCAGTGAGTTAAGGATCTGGTGTTGCTGTGATCTGTGGTGTAGGTCACAGATGCAGCTCGGATCCTGAGTTGCTGTGGCTGTGGCATAGGCTGAAAGCTACAGCTCCGATTTGACCCCTAGCCTGAGAACTGCCATATACCACAGATGCAGCCCTAAAAAAAAAAGAGAGAGAGAGAGAGAAAGAAACAAACACAAACCCAAAGGTGAAACCAAAGTTTCCTGGTCCCAGGATGCTGAGAGGCTGAACAAGTGCTTTATCCTGCACATTAGTGGCACCATCGATGTTGGTGGTGATGGAGGCGCTTAGGCTCTGTCCCAGCACCACGCCCCTCACCCCACCCACTGCCCGCTTCCCAGCCCGTGTGCTCCTCCTCCCAGCCCAGAAGTAGGTCATTCAGAGAATCGCTTCTCCCTGTGAGTGTTCGCCTCACCCACAAACGTGCAGTCCTTGGAGACTGGGCCTGATAAATATTCTCTCTGTGACCAAACTTTAGGCAGGCGCTTCTGAGCTCTTTTTCAGTTTGTTTTCAATGTTTGGGCCTCTGTGTTTGTTTCTGCGTGGTCCATGTTTGGCAAGAATCCCGCGAAGTCAGAATCCCTCATCCTCCATATCTGATCCCCCTCAATATCCGACTGAGTTCCTCCTCCTCCACCACCACCCCTGGGTGATGGCTCATCTCCCTGGCCTGCCTTCAGCAAGAACTCTGTTAGGCTGGCTTAGCTCTGATGCTTCCTCTTAGTAATCTTCCATCCATTGACCCTCCCCACCTGCTCCTTGGTTATAAATTCCCCCTTGTCCTTATTGTAGTTGGAGTTAAGCCCCATCTCTCTCCCCCACTGCAAAACCCTATAGCAATGGTCCCTATACTATTGTGATGGCCCCCAGTAAAGCCTGCCTTAACTGCTTTAACAGATGTCATTAAATAATATTTCTTCAACAGGTCCTACAAGGGTGTTGTCAGGATTCTCTATCATCTTGGGACTGCCTCTTCTTGAAGACCACTGCGGGTGTTGGACAGGAGAGTAGGATGTAATTAAAGGACCTGACTTTTTTTTTTAGAGTCACACCCTTGGCATATGGAAGTTACCAGGCTAGGGGTTGAATCAGAGCTACGACTGGGACCTCTGCCACAGCCACGGCCACAATGGAACCGAGCTGCATCTGAGACCTCTGCTGCAGCTTTCGGCAACACTGGATCCTTAATCCACTGAGTGAGGCCAGGGGTCAAACCCACATCCTCGCAGACACTATGTTGGGTTTGTAACCTGCTGAGCCACCGTGGGAACTCCAGCCCTGACTTTTGTCGGCATATTCTGGGGACTTGACAGTGAGATGGGCCTGGTAGACTTGAGTGGAATTTCAGGTCTGACAGAGTAGAGATCAAAGGATGCCCTTACCTCCAAAAAAACAGACAGACAGGAAGGGCTGGGTCTCTGGCTGTACCCCAAGCTCACAGTGATTAAGGAAGAACAAAATAATTCAGCACTAATTTCAGAAGGATAGGAAGCTTCGTAAACTGGTTGACACCCCAGGTCTTTCACTCGTCCGTCTTAATCCCGAGGCTCCTTAAAAATAAAAACTAACAGTTATTGAGAGTTCACTTTGAGACAGGCATTGTTTTGCCGGTGCACAGAGGGGGAAAACGGTACACAGAGAGGTTAAAGACTTTGCCAAATGTCACACAGCTAGTGTGTGGCAGAGGTGGAATTTATACCCAGGAAGCCTGGTTCCAGAGCACCTCCCACCCCCCACATCCTAGTATGTTCATAGGTATAGGAAGCAACTTTTCGCATTCAGTGTATGATGTGTTACACGTGTAACAGTCAGTTAATGGGCCTTGGGGCAGTCTTGGGATTAGCGATATGCTGTATATTATTTTAACAACTGAAGGTGCATTTTGATCAATGAATGGTCTTTCCTTTGGAGTTTTGCCAGCTTCTCCTCTTGATTTCTGGGGAAAAAAAAAAATCATTCCAGAGTTGGGGACAGTTTTCCAAGGATCTGCTACAGCGAGAACAGTGCCACTTGGCCTTATCTTTCTCACTTTGCCCAAACACAGTCTACCCCCTTTAAGCCTCTTTCTTGCCCCCAGCATTTCCATTCCTCTACCCACCATGCTCTCATTCTCCTAGTGTAAGACAAATTCATGTTTATCAGTCACCTGCAGTGTCACTAGAGGATGGGAACAGCCATGCTCTGTCTTGCCCTCTGACTTCTGTCCCATGACCTCCTCAGCCTTGGCTTCCACCCTCTTTTTATGTCTAGCCAGAACGGCCTTGCTTCGAGGCCACTGGCTGCTCACGGGGCCTGGGTGGGGAGGGCTTGGAGAAAATCACCTGCCACCCTTGAGCTGGCTGGCACCTTCAGCATCCGAGGACAGAGTTCTGGTTTGTGGGACAGGACAGCAGCCCCTAGTCCCATTTGTAAGCCACCCAGAACCACTTTGTTATTCTCTTCATTTCTGTGCTCCAGACCGAAAGATTCTCATTCAGCCACACCTCTAAACCAACTGCACTTTAAGTCATTAAAAAATATATATTTTTTTATTTAATCAGAGACATGCCTTTCTGCCGGTCAGCACTGCTGATTGGCCTGAGCTGGCCTGTGCTGGCACACTGGGGGTGTCCACAGTCCAGCCTGCTTTTTGGTTCACCTGAATATCTTCATCACAGGTAAAGGTTGGGCCATCTGAAACATTTAATATAACCGTTGGACCCTACGGATCTGAATGGCGTAGGAACTATTCTAATAAAAGGAGATAGAATGAAGGTTGGGACCAGATGTGGAATGTGGGTGGGGAGAGCAAGAGGAACAGATGGGAAGAAACTCAGATGTGGAGGAGAAAGGGGTGGAGTCCCAGGAGCATCCTTCCCCTAGTTCAGAGCTGAAGACAGGAGAGTCTGTATGGGAGGGGCCTGGCGGGGGTGGGGGATGCTGTGCTTCTTTGCCACATGAATCTGTTGAAACTGTCTGTCCTTTAGTAAAAGTAACCACTTGTCCAGTGTTTGGCTTGGCTAATTACTCAATTTCTGTGCTTCCAAACTCAACCACACTCACGTTCTGGGCTTGCGCTTTTTGTCCTGACTTGCTCGTGCAAGCTTAGTTTCTGCTTCTGCAAAATGGCTAGCCAGGGCGCCCTTATAACATGCTCCCGAGAGCGTGTTTTTCAGATGGCTTAGGGAGGCCTGCTTGTCTGTTAAATATAGATGACATCTGACGACGTATTTCCAAATAGACACACCGGGGACCTTCCAAGACCGACATGCAGAGGGACCAGGGGTCATCAGAGAGCAATGTCAGGTCTAGGACATTGTTCTCGGTGACCCTGCAGTGCTCACCTTTGTGGAGCCAAGATAATGTTGGGGGACTTTGCGCTGCAGTGTGTTAATGCCAGCCTGGCTAGAGCTCATTTTGCATTTCTAAATAAACATCTTGGTGTTGCTGGCGTTTGGGGAAATGGGAGTGTTTGAATGTCTGCCATTATTTTAGATGCTGGAAGGGAAGACGGAAAAGCCAGTGGCATGGTCCTGGATATCAGTGTTTAAGAGGAATACAAGTGATACTGGATAGATACTGCAGGAGGGCTGAGGAGTCTGATGGCTGCATGCCCTTGTTTCAGGGACTAAGTGAGACAGTGGATGTGAGCTTTAACCCAGAAGGCAACCCTAAGAACGGAGCGGTGTTAGGAGCGTGGGCTGTGACTCCACGCTGCTGGGGGCAGATCCTGGTTCTTCCACTTACTAGCTGAGTAATCTCGGGCCTCAGACTCCTCATCTGCAACATAGGGACGAGGATAGTGGCGTGCGGTGGTTAGGGACATCAGATGGGTTCATATGTTCAAAGTGCTTTGACTAGTGTCCGGTACTTAGAAACTGCTCTGTAAGATTTATTAAATATATAAAAGGTAGCTGGGGCTCTGAGAGGTGAAGTAGTGGAGTCGGGACTTGAACTCAGTGCTCTCTGGCTCTAGAGCAACATTTGTCAATCGTGACACTATTGACATTTTGGACCCAATAGTTCTTTGCTGTGAGGGCTGGCCTGTGCATCATAGGATGTATGGCTGTGTCTCTGGCTTCTGCCCACTGAATGCCAGTAGCGAGAGTTTGTCCCCCCCGATGCAACTACCAGAAATGCCTCCTGATATTGCCAAGTGTCCTCTGAGGATGGGGGACGAATTCATTCCTGGTTGACAAGCACGGGGCGAGAGGGTCTAACACCCTGGAGGGGTTAGCAGCAGCTTGATTTCTCAGTTCTGAGGTTAAAAACCCAGTTTCTAGTTATCCCGTTTTTTCTTTAAAGACCAGAGGTTGGAGAAAACTGGGACCCTGCTGGCTGCTGTCTAGGCACACAGCAGCCGAGAAGTCCCTGTTAGGCCCAGGCCAGCAGCTTCTTTAGTGTGTTTTTGAGGCATTTTCTTTTCTCCCTTTGGCTTAGGCGTGTTTTCAACAGACCGTGCGGCAGGTCAAGCCCCGTGGCTGACTTGAGTTTCTCGCTGCACCGGTGTCTGTTCAGCACTCAGGCAGCTGTTCCCTGGAAGCGCAGCTGGTGGGTTTCATCGGAGTCAATGTGAAGGGTCCTGGAAACAGAAGAGGTCAGCAGAGGAGAGCTGCCATCCACCGATGCGTCTCGATGCCACCTCACTCAGTTCTTGTTCTCATTTGTGTATTTCTGTGTCTTTTCCTCCACCTCCCACCCTTTTCTGTGCTCTCTCTGTTTCACCAACTTTGACGTGTACCAGGGATGGTCTGGGGTTCAGAGCGTTGGGGGCAGATGTAGGCTGTGAGCAGGGCTGATAAGTTCCTGGTACCCAGTTGCTGATTCCTGTCTAAGCCTCATCTGCAAGAAATATTTCGGCCAGCCACTCAGGGTCTCTGACCAGCTTCTTAGAAAACTCTCAGAGTTAGCAGCACGTGTTGCTCCTGATGGATGCAGGGGATGGAGGTAGGGTGGGGGTGAGGGCAGAGGAGGGATGGATTTTTTTTTTTTTTTTTTAAGTAAAGCTCCAGCGTTTGGGCCACTTAAGGAAAACTACACTGGGTCCTATTGCAGTATTTGTTATTATAGATTAACGGTTTTTACATCCGTATTCACGGCGTGGGTGTCCAACATTTTCTCTTCTGGTCCAGATCTTACTTGCCCCTCTTTTTGATGGAAGCTGTTCTCCCCGCATGCTCTGCTTCTGTTCGACGGCAGGATGGTATTTGCGCCTGTGTTGAACTGCGGTTGGGAAACAGGCAGTTCTCAAGCGCTGACAGGCCCGGAGGTGCCATTCGCATGAAGAGCCCTCCGCGACACCGGCACCCGCTTCTTGTGAGTTTTGACTCCTTCTCTTTTCTCATCGGAAGGCCACGACGTTGTTCCCAGCTCTAAAATCAGGATGCTGGGAGATGGCACGGTGGGGCGGACTGTGGGAGACAGCTCCTCAGTCGGTGCAATTAACCCCTGATCTTCACGGGAGGGCTGCCTCTTGAGCAAGCACGTGCTCTAAAGCAGCCCAAATGGGTGCTCAGATAGGGAGAGAGCATGAGTTATCAAGGACTTCTGGAGAGTGCTCTAAGAGCTTTCCTCCCTGCCTGGAGGGAGACCCATTCGTCCAGCTACCAACTAATATCTGCCGAGGCCCAGCCAGACACCGTGCTGGGGACACACCCATGACAGCCCGCGGGAGCTCCCAGTCGGTCCAGGGAATCCAAGTGGAATGGATGCCCAGAGCGGGAGAGGGCAGAGCCAGGCCCTCTGCGTGGTCACACCCACCATCGTTGCTCCTGTCACCCTGATATCACTGCTTGGGCTTGAGACGCACAGTTAAGGGAAATGAGTTTTTTGTTTTGATGAAGTTTAATTAAAACTGAATCCCTCCACTTGGATGCAGACCCTCTTCTGTGTGTAGAAATATATGTGAAATGCAAGGTTGGGAGATCCTGTTTGGGGCTTTGGGTGGATGGCCTGCCTGCTGTTTCCTTGCTTTTCTCTTTGATCCTGCACCTTTATGGGGATTCTTGTCCCTGCTAGGGACACGTAGTCAGACTCCAGTCGAGTTTCCCTGAAGAGGACCAGGTTGGGTCTAAAGCCGCGGGGGCTGTTCTTCCAGCTGCATGCTTCTGTGAGACTGGGTGGTGTGAGGTCTGCGGAGCCTGGAGCCTCCAGGTATCGGCCTGTGTCTCCAGCTCGGCTGATTTTTTCAGGGCTTCCACCCGGTGAGCGCAGAGCTGTAGCGAAAGAGGTAGGGCTCCAGGCAGGCTAATAATTCAGACCTCAGACTCACAGATTATCTAGTAATTACAGAGCAAGGAGCTGGAGAGGTGCCTGAATGGATAGTTTATTTTCAGGTGAGGACACTAGCATCTTGAACCCACGCAGGGCCCATTGACATTTTATCTTGCAGTGACTGCTGTTAACTGGCCCCAGAGTTCCTTTTCCCTCTGGTGTAGAGTCTTGTGGAGAATGGTTCTCCAGGAAGCTGCCTGGCTGCTCCCCACATTGCCCAGACTTGGAGTCAGAATTCTAGAATCAGATGCATGTGCACCTGAATCCTGGCTTCTCCGCTTGGCGGCTGGGCCACAGTGAGGATGCGCCTTAACTTAACTCCTCGTTTGTAAAATGGGCCAAGGATTCCATAAGAAACGTATAAAAAGGGTCTGTAACAGTGACTGTCCCTTAGTTCTTCAAAACTTAACTGAGTTTGTGGTTGCAGTGGATAAGCAATGAGATCCTGCTGTATAGCACAGGGAGCTCTATCTAGTCACTAATGGTGGAGCGTGATGGAGGGTAATGTGAGAAAAAGAATGTGTATGTATGTGTGACTGGGTCACTTTGCTGTACAGTAGAAATTGACAGAACTGTAAACCAACTATAATGGAAAAAATAAAAATCATTAAAAAACAAACAAACTGAGTCGTCACCTCACCTTTTCTGGCTTCAGGGTCCCTCGTTTGTGCCCCAAGTACCCTCTTCCTTCTAGCACTTGTTCATTCTTCTCTTTCTCCCATTAGACTGTAAGTTCCTTGAGGGCAGGGACTGTGTGTGGTTGTCTATTTGTAAGCAGTACCTGGAACATGGCAGCAAACACTTCTATGGTACCTGTCACACTTCAGAGCTCAGTTCTAAGTACTTTATGGGTATAAATTTTACCGCTTAGCAGGTGGTGAAATAATCCATGAGGTAGGTACTGCTATTTTGATTTTTTTTTTGTATTTTTAGGGCCGCACCCATGGCATCTGGAGGTTCCCAGGCTAGGGGTCAAATCAGAGCTGCAGCTGCTGGCCTATGCTACAGACACAGCAGTGCGGGATCCAGGTTGCATCTGAGACCTACACCCCTGCTGACAGCAACTCTGGATCCTTAACCCACTGAGTGGGGCCAGGGATTGAACTCATATCCTCATGGATAGCAATCGGGTTTGTTATCGCTTCGCCACAATGGGAACTCCGATACTGCTATTATTACACCCATTTCACAGACAAGGAAATAGGCATACGGTGAGTGAGTAATATGCTCAATGGCACATAGCAGGATTTGAACTCACCATGCAAGCTGTCTCTTCAGAGTTGTTTGGTGGGAGGTGAATGGATGGGCAGTGTTAATTGTGATGAAATTATTATTAGCTGTTAATTCTGGACAAGTCCCTTAGCTTTTCTAGGGCCTGCTTCTTTGTTGGTAGAGTGAGAATCAGGGCTCTTGTGAGGACGGGTTAGGATGGTGAATGTCAAGTAAATGCTATGGCCCTGACCCAGGTGTGGGGAACCATTGCTTTAGCAGCATCACCATGGTGACAAGCACATCTTTCCTATCGGAAGCTCCATCCTAGAGGCACTGGGGAGGGCATAGTTCATTGCCATCATCCTCCCCAGGACTTTTCACCATCGCCATCCCCACACTCTGATGTGGGGAAGTGGGGGTCCCCTTACTCTGGCAGGCCTTTTTGCTCTAGAATTCACTGGGTGAGTGCCCCTGGAAGCCCATGAAAGGAGCTGGAGGCTCCCCAAACTGTCCTTTAATGTCAGAATATGGGAAGTTGGGTGCAGGATTTATTTCCTGAGTCAGGCCCAGCTGGAGAGTTGAACCAAGGGATCCCTTCAGCCTCAGGAGCAAGGGGTGCTGCCCCTCAGATCTCTGCAGGGGACTGGAGCTGGCAGTAGCTCTTTGGGGGTCGGTGGGGTGGCAGTGGAGGAGGCCTGAGGAGGAGGAGGAGGTTATGCCAGTAACTCTGGGAGTCATCTAGATGTTCCAGCTGTGCAAAGCTGTTACGGAGTCCCCAGGGAAGACTTGGAGTGCAAAGTACACTTGAAAAACCGTGTGTGTTGGAGTTCCCACTGTGGTACAGTGGGTTAAGAACCCAACTAGTATCCATGAGGATGCGGGTTCAATCCCTGGCCTTGCACAGTGACTTAAGGTTCTGGTGTTATCGTGAACTGTGATATAGGTTGCAGATGTGGCTCGGATCTGGTGTTGCTCTGGCTATGGTGTAGGCTGGCAGCTGCAGTTCTGATTTGGCCCCTAATCTGGGAACTTCCATATGCTGTAAGTGTGACCCTAAAAAGCAAAAAAAAAAAAAAAAAAAAAAAAGGAACCTGACTACAGTGGCTCAGGTTCAATCCCCAGACTGGCTCAGTGGGTTAAAGGATCCAGCATTGCCACAGCTGGAGCTCAGACTCAGTCCCAGGACTGGGAACTTCCATATGCCGTCAGCATGGCAATTAAAAAAAAAAAACAAGTGTGTGTGGGGGTGTGTACGTGTGCGTGCGTGTAAAGAGACAACCTTGATTACAGAGCTGATAATAATCGCCACTCCTTACTCTTTCTTAGGTGTGACTTGAGTCACTTTCTTGGTTCCCTTCCTCTCTATAAGGTGGCCGGGGTTCTCTCCTCTCTGGCTCTCCCTTGGCTGCCCTCTGCTAACGGGCTGCTCCGCTCTGCTTTTCTTTCTGGACAGGCCTTCCCCTCTCCTCACATGTCTGCCACACTCACCTGAAAACACCCTCTGCTTGAGAGCTTAGATGTGTCTTACTAATGAAGACTGATATCAATTGAGTGAACAGTAGAACTTATGGGGGTGGTGGAAACAGTCCGTCTCTACACTGTCCAGTACAGTCACCACTAGTCACAGGAGGCTGGTGAGTACGTGAAGCGTGTAGCTAGTGCACCTGAGCGAGTGGAATTTTAATTCTGTGTCATTTTAATGAAACTGAAAGAGCCGCATGTGGCTAGTGGCTGCCATTTTAGTGCAAGTGTAGGAAATGCAGCATCTGGAAGCATCGAATCAGGTTCACTTATGCTGCGTGGGAATTTGGGATTATTTATCCTTAATCTGGGTAGGCACTTCTAAGAAAATCAAGTTTTGTCTGTTGACACGCTCAGGTCCTCAAAATGCTTCTTGCCTCTTCTCTGCCCACCCAGGCGATGGAGAAGAAATGTCAAGTATTGGTTGCTGTAATAGAGCCTTGGCTGATTCATAGCCCTCTGCCCTTGTCCGCTGCAGCCCAGGCTGCCTGATGACATGGGGTGAGCCCCAAGCTTAGGATGCCAAATCTTCCAGTCTGGGAGCTGCTGCTTCCTGGCTAGGGAATTTATTTTACCTTTAGGGATGGGATCGACATTTGTAGGGCTAGAAGCTTCAGTAATCTGGGGGAACCTCATGAAGACAAAGAATAGAAGATTACAAATCCAGGAGTTCTCTGGTGACCTAGTAGTTTAGGGATCTGGTGTTGTCACTGCTGTGGTGCAGGTCTGATCCCTGGCCTGGGAACTTTTGATGCCACAGGTATGGCCAAAAAAAAAAAAAAAAAAAGGAAAGAAACCCAAAGGATTACAAACACAAAATTAGATATGAAAGTGAAAATGTACTTAAAGTGAGAAAAAAAATCCTTTCCAACATAAGTTTTAAAAGACTGGTCTGTATCACAAGCTTTATAAAATCCAGAAAAATAAAGTATTTTTGTGAATTATTAGTCTGTCAATCCTGTATATGTTTTTTTCCCCCTTAACAACTGTTGGCTGAAAGCTCTTTGATCATCTTTTCCTATGATAATGATTTTGTAATTTTTCTAAAGGGAGGCTGAAAAGATCATTTAATTTTCTTTTAGTGTGATTGATAAAATTGTTTTATTTATTTATTTATTTATTTATTTATTTATTTATTTACTTACTTATTTAGCTTGTACCCACGGCATATAGAGGCTCCCAGGCTAGGGGTCTAATCAGAGCTACAGCTGCCGGCCTACACCACAGCCACAGCAACGCAGGATCCAAGCCGATTCTGCGCCCTGCACCACAGCTCATCGCTGGATCCTTAACCCACTGAGCAAGTCCAGGGATTGAACCCGCGTCCTTATGGATGCTCATCGGATTCGTTACCGCTGAGCCACAACAGGAACTCCCATAAAGTTGTGTTTTATTATTGATAGTCATAATGCATAAAAACATGACTTCATACTGAGGCATCCACTTTTGGTTGTACAGCTACAGGTTTGGGTCCTAAAATCAATAAATTCTGGTAAAAATCAATTTTACATAAGTCCCATCAAAAAGGGAAAAAGTGTCTGGTATGTTTATAGCCATGTTTGATGGTGTGTCATCAAATACATTTCTGACAGGAGAAGACTTCCCTTTTTGAGTAGGTGTCCTTGAATGAGAACTAAATTCTCCTCCTCCAGCTCTACATGTTTGAGGACTGGAAGAAGTGCGCACTGACCAGCTTCTGCTTCTATATATCTCGGTCTTTGTTATTTCCTCCACTTCACACATATCACAGGTGCCAGGTGGTGTACCTCTGGGTCTCCGTGACAGAGAGTGCCCACTAGGCAGTGGACAGATTCCTGGATGCTATGGGGACAGCTATGGAGGTAGCTGGCGGTAACCTGCCCCTGCACTGAAGTGACTGTGACCCGCAGTTATCAATCCCACTACATCCAAACTAAGTTCGTCCCCCTTTGCTGGATCCCACAGGGCCCGTAGCTGCCTTAACACCACTTGACATGGAGGAAAAGGCAACAGAAGGAGACATCAGAGTGGAAAGAGACAGTGCTCCTAACAAATTGCAGCTAAAAATACCTTAATTTGGGAGTTCCCACTGTGGTGCAGTGGGTTAAGAATCTGACTGCAGCAGCTCAGGTGGATGCAGAGCTGCAGGTTCGATCCTCAGCCCAGTGAGGTGGGTTAAAGGATCTGGTGTTGCTGCACCTGTGGTTCGGATTCAGTCCCTGGCCTGTGAACTTTCATATGCCTCAAGTGCGGCCGTGAGAAAACAAAAACAAAACCCCTAATTTGTAAAATTTCGGAAAACAGTTATGCAATTCTGCAAATACATCACTTGAAAGAGGCCTATACATCATTAGCCTCAGGGTAAATCTGCATCTGTTCAGCACTCTGAGCCTCAGAGTTTTCATCTTTAAAATGGGAAGAATGGAGTTCCCGTCGTGGCGCAGTGGTTAACGAATCCGACTAGGAACCATGAGGTTGCGGGTTCGATCCCTGCCCTTGCTCAGTGGGTTAACGATCCGGCGTTACCGTGAGCTGTGGTGTAGGCTGCAGACGTGGCTCGGATCCTGCGTTGCTGTGGCTGCGGCGCAGGCCAGTGGCCACAGCTCCGATTAGACCCCTAGCCTGGGAACCTCCACATGCCGCGGGTGCGGCCATAAACCCGCGGCCATAAAATGCCAAAAGGCAAAAAAAAAAAAAAATAAAAAATAAAATGGGAAGAATGAGGCCCATTTTGTAGAATCATTATGAACATTAAATGAGCTGTATTTGAAAACCCATTGACAATGTGACTGAGAAAGAGATGCTCAATGTCGAAGAATGAATGAATGAATGAGTGAATGAATGTTTGCTAGCCATCTGCTTCAAATCCAGTGTCCTGCTTTGGATTCCCATTGTTCTGCTTTGGATTCCCAGTGTCCCCCAGACTGCTGAGCAGTCCTAGGGGAGCCCTCACTCCATCTGAAAAGGGGCGGTGAAGATCCAGAAACTGAAACCAAGCTCACATGAGTGGAATTTTTTGAGCAGGCAAAATTCGGTCCTTTTTCTTCAACCAAGTCTGACTACCCATGACTCTCCCATGTGCTGTGATTCAAGGGCCCTGTACCTGAATTGTCACCTTAAGGCCAGAGATGGTTCTTAAGCAGCACGAGACTGGAGTGTATTTCTCAGCTGGCTCTGAGACTCCTTCATGTAAGGGCTGTTCTACAGAGAGTGTGAGGACCCGGTGCCTTTGGAATTCAGTAGCTGTGACCAGGACACTCCTCAACAAGGCTCCACAGCCAGATTTAAATAACCTTGGGTCTGAAAATTGGTTGTTGGGTCAAGAGCTATGGTGATGATGTTGAGAGATGCTTGAAATTTGAGAGTCATCTCTTAGACCCGGAGCCCCACCGTGCCTGCCCTGTGTGCTGCCGCCCTCTGTCAAAATGGTGGTCCTGGGGGGAGGGAGGCAGGTGAACGGAGTCCAGGCACACAGGGAAGACCCTGGGGATGCCAGGTGTGGGGAGGAGACTCCAGCAGAGGTTAGATCTGTATCAACTCTGATTTCCTCATTTACAGGTGAGGACATTGGTCCACATAGGCGCTAAAATTTCTACCACTGCTAATCTTTTAGGATGAAAAAAATTCGAGTATGTTGGCGTTGACCCACCTCCAGGTGGTAACCTTCTGAGGGTGGAGAGATGGGTGGTGTCAGCAGAAATACAATTCTTTTTTTTTCTTTTTTATGGCCACGCCTGCAGCATGTGGAAGTTCCTGGGCTGGGGTCAGATCGGAGCCGCAGCTGCAGGCCTATGCCACAGCCACAGCAACACCAGATCTGAGCGGCATCTGTGACCTATGCCACAGTTTGTGGCACTGAATCCTTAACCTGCTGAGCGTGGCCAGGGATCAAACCCACATCCTCGCAGATACTATGTTGGGTTTTTAACCTGCTGAGCCACAGCAGGAACTCCAGAAACAGGAATTTTTAAACCCTTGGCTTGGAATCCACCCGAGTTGCTTGATTCCAGTTCCCCCTCCTCCTTCTGCATCAACACCGCTTACCTGTCACTCTGTGTTGCTCAGTAGCAGCCACGGAGAACCATACATCGAGGGCTCTGCAGGGACGCCCGTGCATCCTTCCAGGTGGCAGAGGTATATGTGTTGTGCTCGGCTGAGTGAGAGAAGCAGGCTTCTAAAGAGTCGGCTGTGATGCAGTTTCTTAAAACAGGAAAACCTATCTGTGTCTATATGCATAGAAAAATACTGGAAGGGATTAATCCACCATGTTAATAGTGCTTCTCCTTAAAAATAATAGGTCAGGAGTTCCTGATGTGGCTCAGCAGTTAATGAACCCGACTAATATCCATGAGGACTCGGGTTCGATCCCTGGCCTTGCTCAGTGGGTTAAGGATCCGGTATTGCCATGAGCTGTGGTGTAGGTTGTGGACACGGCTCGGATCCTGCATTGCTGTGGCTGTGGCATAGGCCAGCGGCTACAGCTCTGATTCGAGCCCTAGCCTGGGAACCTCCGCATGCTGCGGGTGTGGCCCCAAAAGACAAAAATAAATAAATAAATAAATAAATAAATAAAATAGTAGGTCAGTTATTTTTTTTTTTTTGTTTTGAAATTAAAATAACCCCCCCCCCCCATTTTTAATCTTAAGTGTGTACTATGACAACTTGGGAGCTGGAGGATGCACAAGAGGTATTTGTAGGGAGGGGTTTGGGAGCCCCCGTTACCCCTGACTCCCAGGACAGAGGCTCTCCCACCTTAACTAACAAGGATCATGCAGGGAACTTGTAAAAACTGCAAGTTCTAGAACCTGCTTGCAGAGCTTATGACTCTGTAGGTCTAGGGTGGGGCCTGGAGTCTGCCACTCACACAGGCATCCTGAGGGCCACCCTTTGGGGAATGTTGGTCTGGGGACTCTTTTTTGGAGCTGGGTTGGGTTAGCAGACCTGTCAGGAGAGATCTAGCTAGAAGCAGGCAGGTGAGCTGAACGCCCAGCAGGTCAAGCTGAGGCTCCAGCAAGATTATGTCTCCAGATGGAAGTGGCTCCGGGACAGAGGTCAGAACAGGCCTGCCAAGCACTCAGCAGGCGGGCTGTGCCCGCAGCATCTTGCTGTCAAATTCTCTGCCATGCTGGGCTGCCTCTGAGGATGGGAGGTCAGACTGGGTCCCCTGGGGCCAGAGGCTCTTTTTTGGTCCCAGAACAGTCTGCCCAAAATAAAAAAAATTCTGGTTCTGCTATTGGCCAGTCGTGGGACTGTAGGTGAGTTACAGTTCTCAGCTGAGTTTTGTGTAATGTGAATGATGTCACCAACCTCCTAGGCATCTCGTGGGGGAAGGAAGTGGTCCATAGGTGGAGGTCACAGGCTGCCTGTCTTTTCTTATTCTTTGGCTGCTTGGCGGAAAGGGAGCACGAGAGACCTCTTAGCCAAGGGAAAGGACACAGCCCTGCCTAAAGCACTGCAGATTATCGGCCTAGGTCATTTTCAGAACAGCTCCTTCGCTGCAAAGCACAATATTCCTGGAGGATATTTACTGGCAGGACGACTAAGAAGCTGGCCCAGCCTGACCCTGCAGCTCCCCTCTGGCCGCGTCCTAGCCAATCTGTCTCTGTGAGTCTTCTGAGCTGCTAGGTGGTCTAAATACTGTCCCCACTGTTGTCTGTGTGGCCAGGGGACCCCTCAAATGGTGTCCCTCCTGTCCTCCCCATTAGAGCTTTGCTTTAACCTCCACAGCCCCTAAGCAGCCAGCTGGCTCCCTTCTCCTCTACAGTACCTTATTTTATCTGAAGCTTTCAGCCAATTCAATTCTGCTCCTCTTTGGCATTAAAAAAAAAAATGCCCTTATTTATTTACCCCAGCTTATAACACAACAAAGTAGAGTTTCAATATGGTGAGTCCTGTCCAATGCCAAGCACTGAGCAAGAGACTTTCCAAATGGAAAGTCTTGTTCTTTCATTTCGTCTTCCGTTGCAGTCATTCATTTCTTGAGGACACATTGTAGGAACAAGAATGATCGTGTATTGAGCGCTCTTTTGGTGCCTAAGGCAGACAGTCCCTGGCTTCTAGGAGCTCACATTCTACTGGGAATACAGACAGGCAGGTGGTTATTTACAGCATGGTGCTTGTGTGAGAGCGAAGGAATGGGTTGTCTTGGGGCAAGAAAGGATGAGCACGCTACCCCACCCTCACTTCTCCTGGGCCTAGTTACTGTGTAATTTCATAACAGAATATAGCACGATGCTGTCTTTTTCAATTGAAATCTGCTTCTCCTGTGACTCCTAGTTTAAATCCCTCTTTTTTTTTTTTTGTTTGCTTTTTAGGGCTGCACCTGCGGCATCTGGAAGTTCTAGGCTAGGGGTCAAATCGGAGCTGCAGCTACTGGTCTACACCACAGCCACAGCAACGCGGGATCCAAGACTCGTCTGTGACCGACACCACAGCTCATGGCAATGCTGGCTCCTCAACCCACTGAGTGAGGCCAGGGATTAAACCCACATCCTCATGGATACTAGTTGGGTTTGTAATCATTGAGCCACAATGGGAACTCCTTCACCATCCTCTTCTATGCTACCTCAAAGCACAGAAGACCTGTGAGACCTTCGTCCAGAGGTGGGGTTTTGAAACCTCCTGCCCACTGAGGGTCTGGGGTGGGCCAGGCTGCCTGGCCATGTCTGCATGCATAGGTGTGGACAGCCATCTTCCTTTTCAGTTTGAACCAAAAAAACAGAAGTGCCAGGCAAACATAGGGACAGTCCTGTGGTTCCCTTTCCCCCTGTAATGCGGCAGGCGACTGTTTATCTGAGAGAAACAGGTTTGCCCAGTGGGACGTTTATTTGGTTTCTTTGGCGGATCCTGGGAACACACCTGCCACTTTGCCGCTTCCTGCGAATCAAGCAGTTTCTTAGAAAAGGGACACATTCCTTAAAATATATTGTGTGGTTTGGGGGTGAGATATGGTTTCTTGGATTTTTATGATTTAATGTGTCTGCAAAAACATTTAAGTCACAGATAAAAATACATCGGCTGCCCCTTATAAGAAAATGGACTTCCCTTAGAATTAGGGAGCAGGTCATTTTAGTTTTCATGCTGGGTTTTGTTGTTTTTAAGTTTCTGTTTGCTCCTCTTCCTGTTTCCCAGCACTTCTCTTATGTTCGAGACACATCACGGGTGGGCACTTACTGGTACGATTCACTATAGTGAAACTTCTACGTATCAATCAAAATAATTTGGACTGGACTTTTACAAAAAAAGGCAACTAATAAAATACATTTTCTTAAATCTTTTTTTTCATAGCCCACTTTCAGAGCATATCCTGGGGGTGCTCTGAAACTGGGCTGTTAAAAAATAAGGTATAATATACATTATGAAAGTAAGATATAAATTATTTAAAAAGATATAAATATTTAATATATATATTATATTTATTATATATATAGTAGTATATAGATCTTCCCTGACTTGCAGTGGGCTTTTCTCCTGAAAAACCCATCATAAGGGGAAAATACTGTCCATTGAAAATATGTTTAATACACCTAACCAACTGAACATCATAGTTTAGCCTAGCATACCTTAAACATGCTCAGAACCCTCACACTGGTCTACATTTGGGCAAAATCATCTAACATGTAACTGATTGAATACTGTACTGAAAGTGAAAACTGGAATGGTTGTAAGGGTATCCGTTTTTTTACCCTTGTGATCTCCTGACTACAGCTACTGGCTGTAGCTGTGCTATTGGCGTACTGCCATCTCCCAACATCCCAGGAGGATCTAACCCAGCATCACTAGCCCAGGAAAAGATCAAAACCCAAACCTTTTTTTTTTTTTTTTTTTTTTGTCATTTTAGGGCCACACCCATGGCATATGAAGGTTCCCAGGCTAGGGGGTCAAATCAGAGCTGCAGCTGCCAGCCTATGCCACAGCCACAGCAATGCAGGATCTAAGCCATGTCTGCAACCTACACCACGGCTCACGGCAATGCCGGATCCTTAACCCACTGAGTGAGGCCAGGGATCAAACCTGCATCCTCATGGATGCAGATTCGTTTTCACTGAGCCACGAAGGGAACTCCAAAAACCCAAATTTTAAAGTATGGTTTCTATTGAATATGTGTTGCTTTTGCACCATTGTAAAGTCAAAAATATGATGTCGAACCTTTGGTAACTCAGGGACCATGTGTATATATTTTACACATATATACGTATAATGTGGGCTATATAAATATGGTCACCCTCAATTCTTGTACTTAAATCTGAAACGCTCTACAATCAGACTTAATTGCTTTGGCAAGTAGCTAGGAGAAAACCCTGAACGTATCTATTAAAAAGGTAGAAATAGATTTATGTTTAGTGTACTGTACTTACCAAGACAGGAAGGAGGACCGTGAAGACTGTGGAACATCTTTCAAACAAGTATTTAGAACTGATTGCACATGTATTTATGAGGAAAATTGAGTAATCAGCATACCCTGTTTTCAGAACTTCCTATACTCAGGTTTTCTTATTGGAAGAGACAGTCAAGCATTAGATAAGAATGTGAAATTATAGTCAGATTGGCCCAGGTTCATATCATGACCCCAACCATGACACATTGACCCAGATACTTGGGCTCTCTCAGCTAATTTCTCATCTTTAAAATGGGTGTTGTGAGGGTACCTGCCTCTTACAGTCGTTGTGAAGATGAAGATGGTGCATGAAGAGCAGACCCGTATCAGATGTGGCCCCAGTGCTTGCTCTGGCGATCGCAGCTGACACTGTCTTCTCCATCAGCATCATCATCACCATCTTAATGGTTGTCAGGGCCTTTGTTGCAGGCAACTTCTTTCTCCAACGGGGCTTGGGTTTGAGGGACTTGCATTATAGGATGTTCTGATTCCATGTCTCCAGGAAGTTAGGCTGGGATAACAAGGCCCATTTCTGAGTTTTATATGGAACCTCTAGAAATAGTTAATTGACATTTCGTGTCTTGGTTCGATTATCTGCAAATTTAAGCAAATGCCACTGTGTTAGCATTTTAGAATGTGACATCTTCTGCTTTCACAATCTTCCGAAGCCTGATGGTGTGGGTCCCTGATGGGCGGTCAGGAGATCAGGGAGATTTTGATTCCTTGGCTTTCCTGTTCGTTTATGGATCTGAAAGCAGTGACTCCAGAGCAAGGAGGCCCCGCAGAGGTCAGACTCCTGTCATGTGTCCCTTTTCAGATGACTGCCTCGTGTCTGGAGACCTTGAAAACTGATCTTGAAATCCAGAGCTTGGTCTGTTCAGTTTTTTTTTTTTTTTAATTAAAATAGAATCTTTCAAGGGCAGAGTCTCTCTTCTTCCTCACCCTGGCAAACCCTGCTCTTCCTGAAGGTGACATGTAAATATGTACAAATGTAGCTTATCTGCAGGGCTTGCCAGGTGTCCCTAGAGTCCATGCTGCATGGAAGGGGGCAAGGAAGTGCCTCTGTATCTTGTTCCCTTCCTGGTGAGTAGCCCCGCAGAGCTGGATGACAAAGGTTCAGATCCCAGCACTGCCCATTGGGAATTGGTTGACTCTAGGCAAGTTAATTAACCTCTTTGGGTCCCACTTTCATGACCTGTGAAATAGGGGTGATGATAAGACTGCATCGTAGGACTGTGGTGGGATTTCAATGGTTAACATATGTAAAGCACTTGGAACCCTGCCAGGCACATAACCACGCTGCTGCTTGAGAGTTTGCTGTTGTAGTTAGTTTTACCTTGTACCTTTACCAAGTTACTATTTGGGCCACGAACTTCCCTAATTTTTCTCAAAATCGAATAACAGGCCCAGATGTTCTTCAAATACAAGCTGTAGAAAAGGAAGTAGAAGCAGAGGTTTCAGCGTATGGTACTCCTTAGTCTGAAGGATGTGAAATCTGTCAAGTGTACTCTTCCAAGGGTGGAAAAACCAGAGTGGGAACAAGGAGCAGTGGGCTGGGGAGACTGGGAGGGGGCTGTTTGCTGGGGTCCTGGGAATAAAGGGAAGGAGGTTTGCTTGAGAGGCTGTTGTCTGGAAACCAGAGTGTTCCTGCTTAATTGAAGGCATGCTTCAAAGGGCTCCAGAATTTGTTAAAACAGAGGTTAAAGCAGTGGTTTTAATTTGCTTCCATTGAGATACCCTTGGTATTTTCAGGACGAGAAGAAGAGGAGGTTGTAGGAAATAAGCAGCCCCAAGCTAACACACGATGGAGGGTTGGGGTCTGGGTTGTGTGTGATCCACTGGGGGAAAACAAGCCTTTCAGGGCTTGAGATTTTACTTGAGATCCGCCCCGTGGATGGGAAGGAACACCTAGGCTTCCTGTGGCAAATGGTGCATCCTGTCCATCTAGGGGAGGCGGCGCTCCATGGATGGGCAGCTGGTGAAGGGGAGATCTCAGCTAGACAACTGCAGACACGGGAACAGATCATGCAAGCAGACTGCGACCCCGCGTTGATCCCACAGTGCTTTTTCTCCCTCTGGGCTGCCCATGCCCCGAGGACTTCGGAACAGAAAGAGGCTGGACCTTTTTCATCTCTGGATTTCCAGGGAGGGCTCAAGAAATACATAGGGGGCATGAGTTATGCATGAGTTACAAATCTGGGAAGACGCAGGACGTAAAACTTTAAAATGGGAAGAGGTGCTGATAGAGACAGTCCCAAACCTCGGGAGGTCACATCGCTTGTGTTCTCTCACAGTCTGTCCCCTTGTTACTTGAAGCAGGGTGAGGATGAGGTGTTCTTGCTGTCACCTGGCCTTGTTGATGGAATAGAAGGGGCAGGAAAGAAAGGAAGGGAGGAAGGAAGGGAGGAAGGAAAAGAAGGAGGAAGGGAGAGAGGAAGGGAGGGAGAAAAGGAAGGAGGAAGGAAGGAAGGGAGGAAGGAAAAGAAGGAGGAAGGGAGAGAGGAAGGGAGGGAGAAAAGAAGGAAGGAGGAAGGAAGGAAGGGAGGGAATCATTTGTGTGTACATTCAGCTTGGACCAGTTCTTCATTCACCTCTGCCTTGTTTTTTTTTTTTTTTTTTGTCTTTTACGGCTGCACCGGCAGCATATGGAGGTTCCAGGCTAGTGGTTGAATCAGAGCTGTAGCTGCTGGCCTACACCACAGTCAGAGCAACTCGGGATCTGAACCGTGTATGCGACCTACACCATAGCTCATGGCAACACCAGATCCTTAACCCACCAAGCGAGGCCAGGGGTTGAACCCACGTCCTCATGGATGCTAGTTGGGTGTGTTAACCACTGAGTCATGATGGGAACTCCCATCTCTGCTTATTGGATTTGGATACTGTGATGTGGTGTGTGTGTGTGTGTGTGTGTGTGTGTGTGATTTTCTTTTCCCACCCTCTCCCCACCATGCAATTTAAATTTTATCTTCTGCAAAGGTGGTTGTAAACTAAAACAAAATGACCAGATATTCCACGTTCAGATTTATGCTAATGGAGTGATGGTTCGAGCTAATCTCACCCCATTGTTCTTCTGAAATTATTTCTTTCAGCGCCTTAGCAGTTTAGTTCTGTTGAAACGCAGCAGGACCCTGATACACTCTGGGAGAGAATGAAGATGAACCCCTGCAGAACAGAATGTCCTTAAAATTGGTAGCTGGGGGAGTTCCCATCGTGGCTCAGCGGTAACGAACCCAACTAGTATCAGTGAGGATGCGGATTCCATCCCTGGCCTCACTGAGTGGGTTAAGGGTCCAGCGTTGCTGTGAGCTGTGGTGTAGGTCGCAGATGCGGCTTGGTTCTGGTATTGCTGTGGCTATGGCGTAGGCCGGCAGCTACAGCTCTGATTGGATCCCTAGCCTGGGAGGTTCCATATGCTGCAGATGTGGCCCTAAGAAAAAAAAAATTGGTCACCGGGGCTGTGGTTTTCATGTGTTGTAGGGTAAAGTTTCACAAATTACTTGCTCTTTGCGGGGGGGGGGGGGGCAGAGATCTAAATCTTCCATAGTGCCAACCAGCTGATGATGCTTAATTCATTTTTGCAGGTTGCTAGATGTGCAGTTAATTAAAAAACACTTTTAGTTGCATGATTCCACAGAAACTTGCTAGAATTCCCAGGTGTATTTTATAATTGAAATTAGGGTTTGCGGGAGTTATAAAATTATATATGTGTGTCTATTTCTTTTCATCTCAAATGCAAGAATAATATTCCTGAATCCAGTTTTACTTCCTGTCTTTAATCTTTTCTCTGTAGCTGTGCTGCTGTAAATACTCCAGGACTTGTTTAGAAATCAGATAATTCTGTGGACTCTGTCATTGGAAAATTCATTGATATGGTTTCCAGGTTCTATATAATGAGCAAAGTTAAAAAAGATACAGACTCGTCTCTTTCCTCATCTTTTATTCTTAGCCTTATTAATATCTACTGAACAATATTGTTTCATATGGCTTCCCCTGAGCAGGAACCGCTGGCTGTATAACCCATATGCATTTGCATATTTGGGATGTGGCTGTGTGGTGTTGTTGAGGGTGGGGAGAATGTTTCTGAACCTCAGAAAGTCGAAATATACCTGGGAGAGAGCATGGAATTGATTCTGCAAGTCCAATGCTAGAATTCATTCACAAATGTGGTTTTGCATCTTCAGATGGCTTTCTGTTGAAAGGAAATAGAATTCAGTTAAAACTGCTTGAGTCAGGGTGTGAATGGCTGTGAGGAACAATGGTGTCTTTGTCCAGGCCTAAATTCAGAAATATCACAGCTTCAAAAGCCTGTCCTGGAGGTTCCCTGGTGGCCCAGCAGGTTAAGGATCTGACTTTGTCACTTCTATGGCTTGAGTCACTTCTGTCCCTGGCCTGAGAACTTCTACACGGTGTGGGCATGGCCAAAAAAAAAAAAAAACATCAACAAAAATGTTGTCCTACCTCAGGAGCAAGCTGCCACCAGGTGACTTGCTTGCTGGTCATGTGGTCACCCCCAGGAAGAAATTCCCTCTGCGTAGAGTGTGGGTTCGGTTCCCAGAGGTAGTAACCCCACTCTCTTCTAGGTAGGGGCTTGAGTGTTTGTCAGATCTTGGGGAAGAGAGAATTCTGCCTGGGGACCTAATGAAGGCATTCTCATGGGCAATTATATTATTGACCAAAAAAGAAGTGTTTCAGGAGCTTGCGGTGGGTGTGTGCACTTGACTCATTAGGATCACAGTAATCTCTCAGTGCCTAGGACTGCCTTACTCTGCAGGCAAGGAGAGCAAAGCTCAGGGGCCTTGAGTGCTTTGTGGGGCAGGGGGAGGGGGGAAGCAGAGGCTCCGCCCAGGCCTCCAGGGCCTCAGAGCAGCGGAGTTGAGCATCACTGAGCATCATTTCCGTCAGGACGCTCATTTCATCAAACTCGGTTAAGAAGCAGGAAAGAACCTGACATATTTTAGAAACACATGTTATCAGGATGGGTGCTTAGCTATCTAAGAAAATCTGGCTGGCTGATTAGAATAGTTTTCTAAATGCTGAATTTGGGCCTGATATTTAGGGGTGGTCAGAAAATATTTGAAGAGAGAATGTTAGGAGATAATAACTTAAAGAGAAAAGAGTTCTGGTGGGGCATTTAGAAGACCTGGTTTAATAATAATAAAATAACAAAAAGTAATGATTATAACAATAATAATAACATTTGTCAAACATTTGGTGCTCAACAAACTCGTTCAACATTTATTGAATGATGTCAGGCACTGTGCTAAGAACTTCACAAGTATTAATTCATTTAATTCTCACAAAAATCCTCTGATGTAGATGTTATTATTATCCTATTTTGTAGGCAAGGAAACTGAAGCACAGAGAGGTTCAATAATTTGCTCAGAGTTTTACAGTTACCAAGTGCCAGAGTGAGGAATTAAAAAAAAAAATTATTGAAATATAGTTGATTTACAATATTGTGTTCATTTCTGCTGTGAAGTATATATAGTAATTATATATATTCTTTTTCATATTCTTTTCCATTATGGCTTATTACAGGATATTGAATATAGTACCCTGTGCTTTATGGTATGGCCCTGTTGTTTATTCATCCTGTATATACTAGTTTGCCTCTGCTAACAGCAAACTCCCAGTCCTTCCCTCCCCCAGTCCCCTCCCCCCTGGCAACCACAAGTCTGTTCTCTATGTCTGTGAATCTATTTCTGTTTCATAGATAAAGTCATTTGTGCCATATTTTAGATTCTGGGTATAAGTGACATCATATGGTGTTTGTCTTTTTCTGACCTACTTCCCTTAGTATGATAATCAGTAGATCCATCCATGTTGCTGTAAATAGCATTATTTCATTCTTTTTAATGGCTGAGTAGTATTCCATTGTATATACATATATGACACATTTTCTTTATTCATTCATTTGTTGATAGACATTTAAGTTGTTCCCATGTCTTGGCTATTGTAAGTTGTGTGGCTGTAAACATAGGGGTGCATGTAACTCTTAGGATTATAGTCATGTCTGGGTATGAGATTGCTGAATCATATGGCAGCTCTATTTTTAGTTTTTTGAGGAACTTCCATTCTATTTCCCATCATGGCTGCGCCAATTTACATTCCCACCAACAGTATAAGAGGGTTCCCTTTTCTCCACGCCCTGTCCAGAATTTGTTGTTTGTAGACTTTTTAGTAATGGCCATTCTGAACAGTGGGATGTGGTACCAGAACGAGGACTTGAACTCAGGCTCTGAGCCTGATTGCAGAGACCACCTCTTCTCCATCACTCAGTTCACCTCTCTTAGGGCTCAGCACTGTGACCCTTGAAACATTGCTTAATCTGGGATATCACAGACTCATACAATTTCAGAAATATTTTGGAGAACTGTATAAGGTTGCCATTTACAATTTTTGACGACTGTCATTCACTCTTACAGTCATTTCATAAAGAAAGGACCGTATTAACAACCCAACAACAGTGAGGGCACAAACTCAGATTAAATCCTTCCCTTTAATTGGAAATGGTTCACCAAGTTGTTTATCTGGCAGATATGCCTAGAGAATCTACTATGGGTGAGGGACAGGGTTTGAAACGCAGACCTAGTTCCTACCCATGCAGAACTGTCATGGGGCGGGGAGGAGAGATTGTCATTTAAAAAGTAAAAGGAAAGTTACATAATCACAATTTTGTTAAGTGCTGGAAGGACATGAACACATCTCAGGGTTAGGGAATAAAATGCGGGGTGTGCACTGCTCAGGAGGGCCTCTTCCAGCAGATGAGACAGCGTGGGGAAGGGGGCAAACGCCAGGCAGAGGGGCCAGCAGGGATGAAGTCTCATTGCAGGGCAGCACCTGGGGGCAGGAGGAAGGAGAGGAGGCTGTGGCCGCTGAGCCAGCTCAGGGCCCAGAGGAGGCTGCCGAGGGCAGCCCGGGTCTGGTGCACTCTCAGAAATCTGCGGAAGAACTTTGCTTTTATTGCGGCGTGAGGGGAAACCACTGTAAGATTTGCAGAGATGGGAAGTGAGTTGGTTTACATTTCTTGGGATCCCACTGTATACTCCTGAGGAGAGCAGGCGAGGAGGGGCCAGAAGGAAAGCTGGGGGTCCGGTCAGAAGGCTTTTGGAGCTTTTTCAGCCAGAGAGGCCAGGGCTGGGATCAGGCCAGGGCTGGGATCAGGGTAGATGGGTACACGGAGGGGGACGCAGTAGCGGGAATCAGCGCTCATCCCACACCGGGTGGGATAGGAAACAGCCAGCTCCTGGGAGGACGATTCGGGAGGGACCCTCTACAAAGGCAGGGCTGTGGGGGAAGCCCAGGGAGGGGGTTGCTGGGTCGATAGGATGGAGCTGTTACCGTGGAGGCCTGAAGGGCCAAGGACAGGGGAATGTTGCTGGAACCCCAAAGGAGAGGATTGAGTAGTGACATTCTTGGAGGTCAGGCCGGTGTTCTGACTCCCTGGAAGGCAGGGAGCTGGCAATGAAGCCACTGACCTCTCTCCCCTCCCTCCAACCCGTTGTGATCTCCCGTGGGGCCGCCCCACTGGCTATGAGCCAGACCGCAGAGCTTGCCCACGGATGTGGTCCTTCTCGGTCAGCCCCTGAGTGAAGGGCAGGTCTGGTGGGAAACGGGACGTAGGCAGCACCAAGATTCCCAGGTCTGCATTGGAGCAGCGAGGTGGAAGGAGGCCCTTTTCCCGGGGTGGAAAGACTTGGGAGAGGGAGAGGCAGCCGGGGAGGGGGTCTTGTGTCCTGTCCCCACTGACCGAACCGTCAGAGGGCTCTGAGTTTTCTTTTTCTTTTTGCTTTTTAGGGCCACATCTGCAGCATATGGAAGTTCCCAGCCTAGGGGTTGATTCATACGCCACAGCTATGGCCACAGCAACGCCAGATCTGGGCTGCACCTGTGACCTACCCCCGCAGCTCATGGCAACACCAGATCCTTAACCCATTGAGAGGGGCCGGGGATTGAACCCTCATCCTCGTGGATGCTAGTTGGGTTTGTTACCGCTGAGTTACAGCGGGAGCTCTCAGTTTTCCTGCAATCAGCCTTGGGCCCAATGACCTGGGCAGTCCCTTCCTCCTGTCTCCCCCGGTGGAGGGTTCACTGAGCCTTTCTCACACACTGAGCCTTTCTCTGAAGCTCCCAGAATCCAGCCCGGTCACTAGAGAAAGGCCAGCAAGGGCAGTGATGGAGCGTCTGGGCCCGGCTTCCTGCCTGAGCAGGAAAGCATTTGGCGGCGGCTTGCTGGAGACACCGCATCTCAAGTCTGCGGCCCTGCCTGGTGGCCCTGCTCCGAGAAATCATGTCTCAGAGGCCCCATGTGCTGTCACAGCAGGCCAAGGAAGGGAAAGACTCTTGTCTTCCCCTCACTTGGGCAGAAGTCTTGGAGTGAGACGAAACTGGGGGGCCGTCTTTAGCCTCTGTTTTGCTTTCCAGACAAACAGCACAAGAAAAATCCCAGCAGGTCAGTGCGTGCCCCCTTCCCTCCGTGGCTCCTCAGAAAAACCCAGTGATGAAAACTGCAAACAGGCACTTCTGTGATCACTCATTTCAGAGACGAGGGAATTTTAAGGCCTCTTAACTCTATCTCTGGTCACTTTCTAAGGCAAGAAAGATCGGGTTCAGTGAAGCCAGGGAGTGTCTGCCAAACAGGCTGCCATTAAAAGTTTAGGCGGTGGCCCACTCGTGGCAGCAGCGTTTTCAGGTGCAGGAGAAGGAAAGGGGAGCTGGGAAGGGGGTTCCTGACCCCAGAACAAGCCCAGTATGAGGCCTCGGAGGTCGGCAGCTCTGGGAAGTTTCTTCACATTCCGAGGGGCTCAGTTCCCCTTGGACCCCACTTTTTGATCTCTTTCCTCCCTTAGCGTCCTGATTCCTTAAGCCTCAGAGCTCTGAGATTCCCTGCCTTTGAGAAATTACAACCCCCTCCATCCTTTTCTCCTCCTTCCTTTCTGAGGGCGGTGGGAATTCTGGGAGGATTTTAAGGTGAGTTCATTGTCTCTCAGAAAACAAGACTAAAAGCTATTAAGTTAGTGAATGTATAGAAAACCTACATTTATCAAATTTCAGTTTGATGTCTCAGGAAGTTATCTTATGTAAAAGAATGAACATTTCTGAAATAATAATAATAGGTGTGTTGTTGTTAACATAGAGGTTTTTGTAGTTTGGATGCTATTTCTGTAAGAGGACATTAAGTGGACATTGCCTGGCCTCACTGGGCACAGTGGATGCTAAGAATCCCGTGTTCTGAAGAGAGGTGCTAGGTTATGGACAGGCCTGGCTGACGGGTGGCCCACACCAGTTCCCGTTGGGCGAAGGAAGTGCTGGAGTCCCCACCGTGAGCTTTGCCTGCCCCTCTCGGGAGAGAAAAAGAGGAATACACCTCCATATGCCTGACACCAAATGAGGGGCTCCAGGGCCTGCTGCTGGCACAGCAGTGGAGCTGGGCTCACGTCCCCTGGGTCTGATGGTCCCTCCAAGTCTGGACTTTCCTAGAAAAGTTTGTTGGTGACAGGTGGGTCAGGACTACTCCTGCAGACAGAAGAAGGAGAGGATGGGGCAAAGGTGGTTTTCCTAGGGGTGAAGTGGTCATAGGGGTGGTGGCCAGTGGAGCTGTCCTAAGAGGACCCTGGCTGGGGAGCCACCTGCCAGCCCTCTCCCCCGCAAAGTCACTGAATGTGATTTTAGATGCTCTTCTAGTCCTTTCCTTACCCTGATTGCCTGTTTTTTTTTTTTTTTTTTTAGGCCTTTTAGGGCCGCACCTGAGGCATATGGAAGTTCCCAGGTTGGGGTAGAATCGGAGCTACAGCTGCTGGCCTACACCACAGCCACAGCAAAGCCAGATCTGAGCCGCGTCTGCAACTGCACCACAGCTCATGGCAACACCGGATCCTTAACCCACTGAGTGAGACCAGGGATCGAACCTGCATCCTCATGGATTCTAGTTGGGTTCGTTTCTTCTGTGCCACAACGGGAACTCCCTGCTCTTTTATTTTTAAAATCTCTCTTATAAGATCTTTAAGAGCAAACCTCTTGATGATTTCTCTTACTCAGGATAAGTCTGGCATTTTCCTATGAAGTTAGACATTTACAGTGTCTGACCCCGCAGTTTTAAGAGAAATGAGCATTGATTTTGGCCAAAAGACTCATGCATGGACGTTCATAACAGCTTTCTTTGTAATAATCCCAAACTGGAAGTAACGCAAACTAGAGTCTGTATAAGCAGCTTCCCTCATGTGTAGGAATCCAGTTCAGTAATATAAGGAATAAATTAAGGATGCATACAAGGACAGGCATGAGTTTTCCAAGTATTATGCTTAAAAAGCTAATATAAAAGAGTGAATATTGGAGTTCCCGTTGTGGCACAGTGGAAAAGAATCTGACTAGAAACCATGAGGTTGTGGGTTCGATCCCTGGCCTCGCTCAGTGGGTTAGGGATCCAGCGTTGACGTGAGCTGTGGTTTAGGTCGCAGATGCAGCTTGGATCTGGTGTGGCTGTGGCTGTGGCTGTGGCTGTGGCTGTGGCATAGGCTGTCAGCTATAGCTCCGATTCAGCCCCTAGTCTGGAAACCTCCACATGCTGTGGGTGCGGCCCTAAAAGGAAAAAAAAAAGACTGTATATTGTATAATCCCACTTACATGAAATCCTAGAAGAGTCAAAACTAAGCTATGGGGGAAAAGTTAGAAGAACAGTTGCCCTGGTGTAGGGTGGGGGAGATAGGACCAGGGCTCACCAGGGAGGGGCACCAAGGGGACATCCTGGGATTGTGGAAGTTTCTGTATCTTGATTGGGTGTAATGGTGCCTGGGTGTATGACCTTGTCAAAAATTATCCAACTGTTCACTTGAAATGGATAAATGGATGCATTTTAGTAACTGGAAGGTACACGTCAGTGAAGTTGATTTTTATGTTTTCAATTAAAACGTTACTCAGTATACGGGGATTTGCTTTTTGATGGCCTGGGCTCATTGATTTGCCAGGGTTTTGCCTTCTTAACAAGGATTTTGAGTTTCTTGCTTTTGAATCCGTCCTGTTGTCAACCCCCGGAAGGTGTTCTAAAACCATTGCTAAGACTATTATTTTATTGATTGAGTTGTCAGATAATGCACAGATTCCAGAACAATATTTCACAAAGGAGCCTGATGCTGGCTTCTGTGGAGGTGGGTTCATTATCGGATTCATTATCAAGAGAATTTTGCGTCCACGTTTCTGTTGTCCACTTAATGTGTGAAGAGCTCAGAGATAATTAGCTATGGCTAGTTTCAGTTTCAGCAAGCAACCCTTCCTCACCACTGCATTTTATTCTCCTGGGAATTCGTGTGTATATCTGTATCTATATGTGTCTATATCTGTATACAGATATAGATATGTTGATACAGACACACGTATACATGAAGGGTGAACAATAAAGTGTATATACTTTGGAACGCCCATGGTTTTCTCAGCCTTAAATAGTGTTCATTGTGAATTAACCCAGAGAGCATTTTCTAAGCTTTAAACATGTGCTTATTGTTGTGCTGGCTACTGTGGGATGTACAAAATCAAATCTTAGACTCCAGGTCTGGAAACACCTCGAGGTGTTTGGTGCAGCTCTTATGTCAGAGGGTAAAGCATTCAGTAAATGCAGCTGTTACGAACTGAATCGTGTCCTCCTCCCAAATCCCAGTGTATTTGATAGGGCCTTGAACCAGATAGTTAAGATTAAATGAGGTCCTGGGGGGGTAATCCAGTAGGATTGAGGTCCTTAAAAGGAAGACATGGCCCGGGTGCAGTGCACAGAGGAAAGGCCATGTGAGGACACGAGGTGGCTGCCTGCAAAGCAAGGAGAGAGGCCTCAGGAGATATCAAACCTGCCTGCACCTTGATCTTGGACTTCCAGCTTCCAGAACCGTGAAAAAAACAAACATCTGTTGTTTAAGCCCCCTAAGTCTGTGGTATTTTGTTAGGGGAACCTGAGCTAAGACAGCGGCTGAGGCCGGAAAGCTCAGGTAGATAAACCATCACTTGACCTTGAGTTCCTTAATTTCAGGAATAGGCATCTTAGAGATTTATTCTCAGTGGTTTGTGGACTTAGTGACAGCATATCAAACTCCTTTTCATTTTAACCTTTGCTCAGCCTTTGTTCTCGTTCTTCCAGAGCATAAAACTGACATGCTGGGACTCCCGAGCATGGGCAAGGCCTTTTTCTAAGCAGTGCATATGTACGGACTGACTCCATCATTAATGCAGTCGTCTGAGGATAATATTCTTCTGATTTCCAATTTACCGATTTGGAAACTGAAAGACAGAGAGGTTAAGTAGCTTGCCCAGAGTCACCTAGCTAGTCAGTGGTGATCCCAGGCAGTCTGGCTCTTTCCACCTGTCCCTGAACCACTACTTTTCACTGCCTCTGCCCATCACGGGAGAACACCTAAAGGCATGTCCTATGCTCTGTGCAACTTTCTGCCTTTTACTGTACAGCTTATTGTTTTCCTTTATTCATACATTTATAAAGAAGTTAATAAATATCCTTTATGAAATTTGAAAGTCCCATTGATTGAAACATCAGTTATAGCTGTGTGAGGTAGACAGCAGGATGTGTTTGAGAATTTGGGCATAGGAATGGAGCTTTTCTTTTTTTTGGGCCTTTTGCCTTTATGTAGAGCTGCACCCGCGGCATATGGAGGTTCCGAGGCTAGGGGTCTAACAGGAGCTGTAGCCGCTGGCCTTTGCCACAGCCACAGCAATGCGGGACCTGAGCCGCATCTGCAACCTTCACCACAGCTCACGGCAACGCCGGATCCTTAACCCACTGAGCAAGACCAGGGATCGAACCCGCAACCTTATGGTTCTTAGATTCATTAACCGCTGAGCCACGAAGGGAACTCCAGGAATGGAGCTTTTGAATGGTCTGACGCATTCATTTATGCATTCATGCAGCGGATATTTACAGAATGCCTGCTCTGTTCCAGGTACTGTCTCAGGTGCGGCGGAAGAAATGACAAAGGAATCAGACACAGTTCATCAGGGAACTGACAGTCTAGTGAAGGGGAGGGGCAAGAAGTCAGAGTATTGTGCCTGTAGTTACTTAGTAATAAAGTTGAAAGTAGAGAGTCATAAGGAGGCTCTGACGCATAGTAGAAGCTCAGTAATCATTTGCTGAATGAATGAGGCAGTGAATGAATGAACGACCTGACCTAGTATAGGGAGACTTCTTTGAAGAAGTGATGTTTTGGCACAGGTCTGGGGGCAGGGGTGGGGTCAGATGGGCAGGGCTGGTGGGGTGGGGAGTGGTTGCCAGGACAGCAGCAGCTCCCTTCCTGGAGGAGCAGGGCCACTGTGTTGGGACGGCAGCCACCTCAGGTCCTCAGCACAGGACTCACATCTTAAGCAAAGCTTTTCTGTCTTACAGTCACCTCCACTCACATTCTGCTTCTATTCAAATCTGTTTAGCTGTTGTTCGGGCTGCCTCCTCATTATTTGTTCTCTGAATATCTTACCCAAAAGGTTTGTTCCTTTATAATTCACATTTTCATAATGTCTAAGGAAAATTTTCAACCTCATGGTGATGGTTGATAGAAGAAGCACTTGTATAATATGAAAATTTTACTTTATCGATAGGATTATTGAATACATGTGCTCCATGAAGCATAACCCTTGTGTGTAGGAAGAATAGTCCCTTCTGGAGACTAAGCCATGTTGAATGTGGCTTTTGTGCTTTGGGGTCACGTCTCAGGTGTGGCTACACAGGTTCTGCTCTGTCCCTGCTGGGTACAGGTCTTAGTGTGGCTTCTGTTCATCTCTTGGTGAAAGGAAGGCAGCCACCTGTTTGCATCTCTTGCATCTCTTAGGGATGATTACCAACCAGGGCAGGCAAATTCTCTTAGTTTTTGATCCCTTTCTCAGAGTCACGGGGTAACTCTCTGAAGAGTGGCATCTTTTTTTTTTTTAATGGCCGCACCTGTGGCATATGGAAGTTCCCCGGCCAAGGATTGAATTTGAGCCACAGCTGTGATCCACGCCAGAGCTGCGGCGATGTCAAACCCTTTAACCCGCTGTGCCAGGCCAGGGATCGAACCTGTGCCTCTGTGGCAGCCTGAGCCACTGTAGTAGGACTCTTATCCCACTGTGCCGTAGTGGGAACTCCAAGAGTGTCATCTTTAGTAATGAGCATTCATCCAGAAGGCCCTGATCCAAACTTCTCAACAGACTGAGAGGAGAGCCGACATTTGAGTTTCTTCTACTGACGTGGGCAGTGTGTAATGTCTGGAACATGAACAAGAGTGAGACAGGATGACAAGAAAAATATCTGGCAACAAAAACCAATGGTTTGAGTCCCAGTCTTGCTGTGGTATAAGCCCTCTGACCTCAGGCAAGTCGTTGCCCTTCTGAATTTTAGTTTCCTCCTTTACAAAGGGGAGAAATGATTGTTTATTGGGTAATTCTCCTGCACAGTCATTATGCTGGAAGCTACATGGTTTGACTTAGCGATTATTCACTTAAACCTTAAACAACCTTATAAAGAAAGTATTAGTGTCTCCATTCAACAGATGAGAAAGCTGAGGCCTAGGGTGCATAGTACCATGCCCAGAATCAGACCACTTGTAAGGGTACTACTAGGATTTGAAACTTGACCAGAGCCAGTACTCCAGCTCCCCTTCCTCCCTCTGTGCCTGCAGGGTGGCTGTGGGGAGCAAGGAAAACCCACGAGCAGGTGAGTTCTAAACCTTCAAGCAATCGTTTGTTGTTTCCTTTTTTTTTTCCTGGAGATGGTTGGTTAGTTCGACTGAAACCTGAGTTTGTTGGTGCTGCTTTAGGATTGAACATAAAGAGTTTGAGCCTGCCTGGCTCCAAGGGTGGATCTGTTTTCATGGTTTTGTCCTGAGGGGGCTTAAGAGCAAGATGTTTATTTGCATTAAGGTATCCAAGTACAAATGGATGTGCAGTGTCCTGGCAACGCTGTCTTCTCTCCCCATCAGCAGGGGGACCCTGTTCCCAGGTGTTCTAGAGATATTGGTGTATTTTGTAGAGCACCTACTCGGTGGTGGGCACTTTGCTCTGGGGTATGACATTAAGGACTTTAATAAGCCTCTAGCTGATGGAGCTTATATTCTAGTGAGAAAAGCAAACAAGACCAAAGGGGGAAAAGACCATGAGAAATTACATGAACTGTTGGTGGCGATCAGTGCTAAAGAAAGCTGATAGGAAGGAGGGCCAATGTGGTTAGAGTTGGCATTAGCCAGGAGAAGGAGGTGGGAGGGGAGGCCAGGCAGGTGGCCCAGGGGACTCAGTGGGCCCATGGAACGACCTGGATGTTGGGTTTGTTTTCATTGTTCAGAGGTGTTGACTTTTTTTTTTTTTTTTTTTTTGTCTTTTTGGTTTTCTTTAGGGCTGCACCCATGTCATATGGAGGTTCCCAGGCAAGGGGTCTAATTGGAGATGTAGCCTCTGGCCTACACCATAGCCACAGCCACGCCAGATCCAAGCCATGTCTGTGACCTACACCACAGCTCATGGCAATGCGGAATCCTTAACCCACTGAGCGAGGCCAGGGATCGAACCCGTAATCTCATGGTTCCTCGTCAGATTCGTTTCCGTTGCACCATGATGGGAAGTCCCAGAGGTGTTGACTTTGACTCTGCTTGAGATGGGAAGCCTCTGAGAAGGCTTTGTGCAAGGGAGAGGGAGGAGGGCAGAGACAGAAATAGAGGGCTTAGACGGGAGGCTGTGGCGGTGGGCATCCACAGAGAAGGGGTGTGGCCTGGGTGCTACAGCGGAGGGGTGGGGAGTGTTGGGTCCTGGCTGTGCTCTGAGATTCAGCTGATGGGATTTGTCTTGCCCTTGCTCTGCCTGCCCTGTACCCATACAGGAGGGAGAGCAGGAAGAACTCAAGTTAAGTCTTTAACTATTTGGCACCATTATGGTGGGGAAATGGGTGGACATGGCCACATGAGTGTGGTCAGGTGAGACCTGGTGGTGCAGGATGGGGCCGTCTGGACCTTGAGCATCTCAGGTTAAGCACAAGGAAGACACAATAGCTCATTATCAGCATCTGTACGACATGCTTTCTTGATTAAATGTGTGCTGAGGGAGGCTCTCCTGGTCCTGAGTACAGACGCCAAGGGCAGTTGGAGCAGAGTCAGGGGCAGTCCTTGGGTACATGGGAGGGTCTGGATGTGTCACGACTGGGAGGGAGAGGGGTGGCGGTGCTGCTTGGTGAGGACTGTTAAAAAATGTTACAGCTTCATCTGATCGGCCAGGGGTCTGCAAATGGTAGCCTGTCTGTGAGCCAAATCCACCTGCTGCCTGTCTTTGTCCAGTGCCTCAAGCTAAGAGTGGTTCTTACATTTACAAAAAGCTGTAAAAAAAATAAATGTAGAGAGAGATAGAGTATGCAACAGAGATGACACATGACCCTGTAAAGGCTCAAATATTTCCTATCAGCCCTTTACAGAAAAAGCTGGTTGTGGGCAGATGATGGCTTGAGGAAACTTGGCCAAGAGAAGGATGCCCCAGCCATCCCACCTCATGCCACTCTTAGGAAGATTGTGCTCCGGAACACTGGTGGGCATCTGGTCCAGGAATGCCCGATATGGACTGGTGGTCTCCCTGGAGTCTCCACTCAGCGCCCCTCTGTAAGAGGGAATGTCCTCAATAACCATGTAAAGACTGAATGATTGTTGGAGTTCCCGTTGTGGCTCAGTGGTTAACAAATCCAACTGGGAACCATGAGGTTGTGGGTTCAATCCCTGGCCTTGCTCAGTGGGTTAATGATCCGGCATTGCTGTGAGCTGTGGTGTAGGTTGCAGACGCGGCTCGGATCCCACGTTGCTGTGGCTGTGGCGAAGGTCGGCGGCTACAGCTCTTGTTAGACCCCTAGCCTGGGAACCTCCATATGCTGCGGGTGCGGCTCTAGATAAGGCAAAAAGACCAAAAAAAAAAAAAAAAGACTGAATGATTACAAAGACCTGCCCTGGCTCCCTGTCCTGGTGGCTGTGAGGAACCTGGGGATGATAAGATAATATAAACTCCGTGGGTGAGTTTTGCCTGTTGTGTTTGAAATACTCAGAGGTCGCCCTTCCTGTCATGGGTGGCCTGGCATCCATCACCCTTGAGACAAAGACTGAGTTTAAGTCAGGGCGTGTATGGTGAGTTGGGACTTTTAGAGTCTTGTCCAGCTCTTCAGGTGATCTCCGAATGACCATTAGCATGTGGGGGACTCTTCTGTGCCTTGGTGCTGCTGACTACATGGCAGTGGCTGGTTAGTTGGAGGAGAGACCAGCCTTCTGCTCCTTCTCGTGCCTGATGGGCCAGCTGTGTTCCTTGGGAAAATACCCAGCACACCAGAGGTCAGTCAGGGTCAGAGAGAAACTGAGCTAAGAGAAGGCCAATTTGGAGAAGAAAAGGCGGCTGGGGAGGGGGAAAGCAAGGAAGAAGTAGGGAACGGGGTTACCTCGTTGAACCAACTTGACCTTCTACCCCCGCAAGTCCAGACCCAGTAAATCCCACAGGGAGCAGTCAAGTTCACTGTGAATCCTTGGCAAGGAGCCTGCCATCTGGAACAGGCTGCACCACATCCAGAGGCCAAGAGGTGGGCCCAGGCAGCAGCTCGTCTGGGCTGGACCCTGAGCAGCAGGTTGGCCTGACCTCTTTGGTTTCCAGCTCTGGCTAAAGAAGGGAGGGTCCGCTGTACCTACTACTGCTGATGCAGTGGCAGCAGTGGTTTCCACCACAATGCCCCCATCCTGGGGGCTGATTGATAAACCAGCCTCTGAAGAGCCTGGACAGAGGGGCTTAGACCACTGCCCTCCCAACACGTGTTTGTCCCCCATTATCCCAGTCCACAGCCATAGACAGAGGGCAACTGTGCCCCACAGTCTGAGAACTGCAGGTGTCAGTGAGACTGGAGATTCCTAGAAAGTCAGCCTTAGATCTTCCTCTGGTGTTGAACTTCGACTCAGCTCGGTAGTTATTCATTTCCCTGTCTGTTCATGGACAGCAGGCCTGAGATGTCGGCTGTGGTCACAGCAGGGGCGAGGGAAGGCACAGAGGGGGCTCAGATTTTGACAATCTTTTCTGCCACCAAAGCCTTTGTTAGTTGACTTGTAAGCCCCTTTAGAACTGTTTGTGAGCTCAGAGCTCTGCGTTGCAATCTCTTCTGCCCAAATCCTGAAGCTACATACGATGGACAAATGTTGTCAACATTAGTAGCAGCCAGAGTTGAAGCTGCTGTCCCTGCTTGTCCTCCTCCTTCTTGCCATACCTGTAACTTGGAATTGGTAAGACTTTTTCTTCCAACAAATGTCAAGCTCAGTAAGCCTTTTCTCCCTGCCCCCTAATAATTCACAAACTGAATTCAAATCTAGGGTTCCCTGGTCACATCTTACTCTACTTCAAAATAATTCCCATCTCTCCAGAGTACAACCCAGAAAATTTCCCCAGATCATTTCTAACAGGGAACCCAGCACCCAGAGTTGCCCTTCTTTGAAGACAAATGGAGAGTTCTTACTGTGGTACAATGGGATCGGTGGCTGAGATGCAGGTTCCATCCCTGGCCTGGCACAGTGGGTTGAGGATCTGGCATTGCTGCATCTGCGGCTTAGTCACAGCTTCAGCTTGGACCTGATCCCTGGCCTGGGAACTCCATAAGCTGAGGGACAACCTGAGAAATAAATATGAGTTCCCGATGTGGCTCACTGGTAATGAGCCCGACTGGTATCCATGAGGTTGTGGGTTTGATCCCTGGCCTTGCTCAGTGGGTTAAGGATCTGGTGTTGCCATGAGCTGTGGTGTAGGTTGCAGACAGCGGCTCAGATCTGGCATTGCTGTGGCTGTGGTGCAGGCTGGCAACTGCAGCTCCTACAACCCCTAACCTGGGAACTTCCATATGCCACAGGTGCAGCCCTAAAAAGCAAAACAATCAAACAAACAAATAAATAAATAACAATTGGAGGAGCTGGTGGCAATGCCAAGAGCAGATACCAGCCCTGCAGTTTGGGGTGTGGCGACTCCCCTGAGCATCTTCTGAGGGCAGGGGCTGGAGGACAGGTGCTGGCTGCACTTCTGTGAGGGCTCAGGCTTTGGGGTTGCGGCCCCAGCTTCCCCTACCACCACTGTCAAGGGGCTGTAGCCAGAGGGTATTTGGCAGGAGGGCTGCATGGTTCATTTAGCTCATTGGTGGTGCCCTTGGTAGCACCATATTTCCTCTCTGTCCCTGTCATTCCTGCCCGCCTCTGCCCCTAATCTTTGTTTAGCTCCATATACTGTCATGGCTCTGACTAAAAGCTGGCATCAAGGAATATGTGAGCCAGGGCTTTAATTTCCCTAGATACCAAGGAGAAAGTGGATTAAAAAAAAAAAGAAAAACAGATCCAAGTATTTATGTTGAAAAGAAACTTGAGTTAACCCTTAGAGGGGTCAAGTCCAATGATGGGAAAGTTTTTGCACCCATGACAAGTCCCTTCCCTTTTGTGATTTGACTGCCCTGTCCTCAAGAGCTGGCAGGCAGCACAGGGCTCTCATTAATCTCTGCAAGACTTCTTTGGGAACCCAGATTAAGGAGCTCTGTGAGGGGAATCTGCTTATCAAAGTACTGATGAATGGGCTGGGTCAAGGGTAAGAGTCAGAGGCAGCCAGTGCCAAAGCATAAACCCCCTGGATTAGCGTGAGTTGCTGTATCTTTCTGCCTGTTTTAGCTGCTAAAGCAGTTTGCAATCTGGATCTGATGCTCCTTTGATAGTCTTTCTTCCCGAGTTTTTCCAGGGGTCAACTACCACTCAGTGTCGCGAGGTAGCTGCTTATCAAGACATCTTCTGTGAATTCCTTTCCATCCCGATGGAGGCAATTGCTCCATCCTCTGCATTTAAAGTTTCTAATCAGGTGAGCCAGGATATGCTTCAGTGCCTGTTTGTGGTAGATCCAGTCCCTTTGGCCAAAAGTCACCCATAAGAGGAGTTCCCATTGTGGCTCAGCAGAAATGAGCTGGACTAGTATCCATAAGGATACAGGTTCAATCTCTGGCCTTGCAGCAGGTTAAGGAGCCAGTGTTGCTGTGAGCTGTGGTAAAAGTCATAGATACGGCCCAGATTCAACATTGCTGTGGCTGTGGTGAAGGTCGGCAGCTAGAGCTCCAATTTGACCCCTAGCCTGGTAACTTCCACATGCCGCAGGTGCTTTGCCCTAAATAGCTTAAAAAAAAAAAAAAGTCACCCATAAGAAATCTGTCTGTGGAGCGAGCAGGCACACTTCAGTGCGAGAGGATCAGCTGGAGGAAAGCGTGCTTCATATTTTGGGGGCTTTAGAAATGATGAGAAGTTATGCTGCTTTTCTGGGTCTTCATTTTCTTATCCATAAGAAGGGGCTTGGGGGTGATGGCTGGCTGGCTCTCACCTCCTCCAAGTCTTTGCTGCCAGCCCCCTCTCTCTGCATGCTGCCTGCACCCAATTGTGAACCTTTCTCCCCTCCCCACCTCCTCTCCTGGGAAGAGCCCTGCTGCTGCCACCTGGGCACCACAAACCCAGAGGGAGTCTGGGAGGAAGGGAAGAGAACTCTGTGTCCTCATCTTTTTTTTTTTCCTGCTTTTTAGAGCCACACCCTGTGGCATATGGAAGTTCTCAGGCTAGGGGTCAAATTGGAGCTACAGCTGCCAGCCTATGCCATAGCAATGCCAGGTCCGAGCCTTGTCAGCAGCCTACACCACAGCTCACGGCAACGCCAAACCCTTAACCCACAGATCAAGGCCAGGGATAGAACCTGCATCCTCATGGATACTAGTTGGGCTCATTACAGCTGAACCACAATGGGAACTTCTGCTTGTCCTAATCTTGAGGCCACTGCGGAATCTCAAGAGGAAAAGGTTAGAGAACCTGTAGGGGCAGGTGACATTGCAAAGGAAGCGGTTGTTGTCCTCATTCCTTGATGCAGAGAATGACTCCTTCACTTCTTTCCAAATTTGAAAGAGTGATTCGATTTTCTGCAAGGCAGCTAATCTCACTTAGAAATTCATAGCTTTGATCAGTGATCATGGCGCTTCTTCATCTGGATGTACTGTCCGTTTTCTGCCATGACCAGCTCTTAACCATTGTAAATTGTACAGCCCTGAGGCACTTAGAAACTGGCTTCTTAGTTTCAACCTGACAGATGGGGAACTTTGGATTATAAGTTAAATGACTGGTCCGAGGTCACACAATCAATTAATTGGGAAAGGCAGATTTCCTGGTTCTAAGGAACCTAGAGTGAAATACACAGATTAAGTTTTGACAGATTCTTGCTCCTGTGTAATCCACACCCTCAGCAGCGAACCAGAATCAGAATCATTCTCTTGGCCACAAATGCAAGATTACTAAAAGCACAGAGCCTAATGGGAATTCAGCTTCCCTTTAGGAAGAGCTCCCTCTCCCTGCTTGTCCCCATTCCCTGAAGTGGCACCTGGCATCATCCACTTTCCTTTCTGACTTTGTCCTATAACCAGGACCTGTGTTATTTTCTGAGTCGGAGTTCTGATTTCTGCTTGGTTTAGGCAGCGTTGTCTAGGAAACTAGAAACAGAGGCAGGTTCCAGGCCATGCAGATCAGGTAATCCTTGTCTCCTTCCTCAGAGCCACATAATACCAGCCTTCTCTACTTTTTCTACTGCACTCATCTGCCCTCAGGTCACTGGAATCATCCCCAAGTGGCCCCATTTGCTTTCAGCTCCCCTCCCTGGGGCCACAGCAGATCTGACCCTCCAGCTTAATTCACAAGGAGGCGGCGGCTGACAGCTGTAGTTGCTGGGTGACATGGGGACGGATGAGTCTGTGTCTGGGAATGTGTATGACAAGCGGAGGAGGAACGCTTGTGAAATTAAGCTTCTGTTTGACTCATCTTTGTTTTCCAGGAACTGGAGGAGGTGTGCATTTCAGACTGTTCACGTCCATTCCACCTTAAGCACTGCCTTTTTTTTTTTTTTTGCTTTCATTGTTTCCTTCCCTCCCACTGTCATTCAGAGTAACAGCAGCTGTGAGCCCTGCACTTGAGACTTGAGGTTACCTCTCTGAAAGGGAACTGCTTATCTCCCATCTGTATCTATGGAGTGAGAAAACTTGTCTCTGCGTCAGCAGAGCTGGGTCATCATGGAACCCCTTGTCCCTAAGGATCTTTATCTGATTCCCTTGCCTGACTCCCCAAACCCAAGTTTTCTGACTTGATTCAATGCTCCTTTCACAACCAGCTGCCCGTCTTTGCTGAAATCTGTGGTCCTCTGCCCTGTTGACTCAGTAGCTCATCTCCTAGGCTCCCAGCATTTCTAAAGAAGTAGGAGACGAGTTCTGAGGGAATGGGAAATGCAGAGAGTCACATAGTAGTAACGTGATGGAGAAAACCGTGTCGGGATGCGAGGAGTGATTTGGGGGTGGAAGGAGGAGGTGGTGCTGGTGGGAAGGGAAGGGGGGGGAAGAAGTGACTCAGCACTTACACAATGAGCTGAAAGCACGTGCCTAAGTGTGAAGATAAGTAAGTCCTCTGGCTCATCAGCAGATTTCTGGGTTGTCTAGGTCCTGTTCTCCAAGGCTCATCTCTTCCTCTGGTCTGAGACTGTCAGGGGAGGGTCAGAGCGGGAGAGGGAGAAGGGGGGTACGGAACCCACGCTAACTGACTATTTGTTTGGACAGAGCTGTTCCACTGACATTGGATAAAACCGCAATTGATTTTTTTTTTCTTTTAAGGGTCACACCCGCGGCACATGGAAGTTCCCAGGCTAGGGGTTGAATCGGAGCTACAGCTGCCAGTTTACACTACAGCCACAGCAACTCGGGATCCAAGCCGCGTGTGCAACCTACACCATAGCTCATGGCAGTGCCGGATTCATAACCCACTGAGCGAGGCCAGGGATCGAACCTGTATTCTCATGGTTCCTAGTCAGGTTTGTTAACCACTGAGGCATGAAGCAAACTCCCCTCTCAATTGATTTTTAATTCCCTTTAGTGGAAATTATGAAGCATCATCTGTGGCCTCCTCCCAGGCGCTGCCTGCCTTTTTAAGTTCTTGTGAAATGGCCTTTCCTTTCCAAATCCTTTCCTTTTCACTTCTGATCTCCTCAGCTCCAGCCTGTTTTTTCACTTTTGACAATGCCACCTGCACCTCACAACTACCAAGCTGCAAAATTCACAGCTGCCTCTGACCCTCCCTTAAGCCCTCTTGCTGAATTCTTCTCTCTCAGATATTCACTCTGTGGTACCTTCCAGATCTTTCTTTCTCTCCCACGGCCCACACCACCATGGTCCCGCCCCAAATCACAGCCGGCCCAGCCTGGGCCGTTGTAAAAGGTTCCTAGTGCATTCCTCACCCCAGCCTATTCTGTAGCCCCACAAAAAGCTGAAGCCTTTACGAGTCTCCTGTAAGTATGCTAATCTGCTGTTCACACATCTCCAACTGCTCCCTACTGCTTATTGGATAAAGCCCAGACTTTTCTGTGTGGGATTCAGACCTCTCTGAAATCTGGCCTCCTTCCTCCCTCCCTATCAAATTCTCTTTGTCTCTGTCTCCCTTGCACAAACCCTCCTCCCAGGGCCAGGAGTGCAGGCAAGACTTGCGCCTGAACTCAGCTGCTCACGCCGTCTCCTCTCTCCCTGACAAGCCAGCTCGCTTCTTATCCACGGGCCTAAACTTTCCCCACCCCCCAAGGTGAAAGGGACCCCATTCCCCCGGGAAGGCCAGCCTTCCTGTCCTGAAGATGCTGGCTGTCCTTGTGGGGCGGGGGTGGTGGGGGGAGGGGGAGGTGGCGAGGTGGTCCTCTAGTGATTTTCGCTGCTGGGATCTCTTTGGGGGCTCTGACTTGCTGCACTGCCAGCTCCTGTTGCAAACCTCGTCTCCTCGGTGAAATCACAAGCCCTTAGAGCAGCTCGCTTTATTTATCAACCCCGGTGCTGGGCCCAGCCCAGCACACTCGCAGGCCTCCACACATTGTTTTGGAGGATTGACGCGCACTGCTCAAGCGAGCTGCAAAGTGGCTCTGTCTCCTCTGCTGCAGTGTGGTCTCAGACGGAGGATGGAGTACACGTTTTCTTTGGGGTCATCAGCCAGTCTGCCCATCGCTGAGAGTCGCACGCCCCGTGCCCAGCTTCCCCGCTCCCCTCCCCTCCCCGAGGGGTATGCTGAGGGCCTGGCAGTGAGCTCTCCCCTCCCTCATAGTTTGGGGTTTCGCTCAGGTTGCCAAGAACCTAGGCCTGGCTCTGCCTCCATCTGATTCCACCTCCCTCTTGGAAGACGTTCTTCTTCTTGCTTTATTTTGGCTGCTGATTTCACTGCTCTGCAGCTTTCAGGTTTGTGTGCCTAAGGTGTGCCTGCAGGAAAATTCGCCAGCGTTGTCACCCTCCATGTGACTTCTTCCTCGGAGATGTAATTTAAGAGACACAAGCCTTGGGCTTCCAGCTGCCCTGAGGCCAGTGGGGCCAAACCCAGCCAGAAACTCTGTGACAGCAGGAATGGGGACGGTTGCAGGGGAGGAAAAAGCCCTTAGTGAAAATGTAGACGGTCCTCTGAAAACACTGCCGAATTCTGGCTGAGGGAGTCAGACACTTTCAGACCTATTTCGAATCCAAGAACAGTAATTCTCTAAGAGCAGACAACGACAACGAGCAAATCTGGGTTAGGTGTCTGCTTACTATGAACACAGCAAACTCTCCGAGTCCAGCAGGATTTTGACCAGCTCAGGAGAAAATTGCTGTGTACATACTTGTCCGCAAGTGGGATAAGAAGGGTGTGCTATGTCACAGTATCGTCCCAAAGCCGACACAGAGTAATGAGGAAAATTACACAAAGACAGCTTGTGGTAAAGAGGCCCCGGCCACACCTTGGAAGTCTTGTGTTCCATTGGCCTTGAGTGTGAAGACGTTTGTTGTAACAGGATTTGGTCCATGGCCCTCAAAGTTTTCCATCTTGGCAAGGGAGAGACTTAGGGAGTTTTTCCCCACTGTGCTGTGTTCTCATCTACTGGAGGCGTAGCTTTGTCACCTTGACTTTTCCTTCTGATGTAACTCGGTCGTCCTCATTTAGAGGCCCCCTGATGGTTATTTAGGTATCAAATGAACGTTGGGGGTCGCTGATCTCAAAAGAGCCCCGGAGTCCAGCAGCTGGTGTGCAGGGCATCTTCCTTGTCAGGGTTGCTTACTGCTCTTGCTGGTCTAAACCAGAATGAAATAATACCAGTGTCAGGAAGGACCATGGCGCTCACCCAGTTCAACCCCGCACAAGATGAAGAGATACCCAGTTCTGTGATATGCAGCCACCTGGACCCACCTGACCGTTCCCTGTGGTAAAGAGTCCGCTTTAAGCCTATTCTGCTGCCTCTAATTACTAAAACGGACTTCCATTTTCAGTGTGAAGAGGCAATTCACAAGAGAAGCAACACAAATGAAAAACTTCGACATCCCCAGTAAAGAAAGGCAAACTAAAACAACGAAATACTCTTCTTTCCCCTAACAAATTGGCAAAGATTTTCTCAAAAGTTAGTACTCAACGTAGATGAAGATTTGAAGTAATGGGCTCACACTTATTTTTCAAGGACTGTTCAACAATGTGTTAAAAGCCTGAAAACTTGTATAACTTTTCATCTGGCAATACCATTTCTGGTGCTTTCTCTTAAGGAAATGCTCCTGTTTGTGTGGCAAAGGTTTAGCTGTCAGGATATTCCCAGTGGTGATGCTTATAATAAAACCTGAGAAATAGCCAAGTCTCCAGCAAGAAGGGGTTGGTTAAGTCAGTGGTACCACAGCCTCAGCATTTCTTAGGCATTTTGTATTAATTAACTCACTAAATTTTCATGATACTACGACAAGGTAGTCCTGTTATTTTGGCAGTTGTGCAGATAAAAATAACTGAGCCATGGAGAGGGCAAGCAACTTCAGCAAAATGATATAGATGGCCACTGATGGAGGCGGGATGTACATTCGGGTGGTCCCTCAAGAATCCACATATCCTTAACCCATATGTTCCACTGCCTCATGACAGACATGTGGAGCAGAAGATATGTATTAAGTGATATATAGAATGTGCTCTTGTTGGGAGTTGGCTCAGTGGAAACAAATCTGACTAGTATCCATGAGGATGTGGGTTTGATCCCTGGCCTTGCTTAGTGGATCGGGGGTCTGGCATTGCCGTGAGCTGTGGTGTAGGTCTCAGATGTGGCTTGGATCCCACATTGCTGTGGCTGTGGTGTAGGTCAGCAGCTATAGCTCTGATTCGACCCCTAGGCTGGGAACTTCCATATACCATGGGTGCGATGCTAAAAAAAAAAAAAAAAAAAAGAATGTGCTCCTATTTTTGTTTCAAATACCAAAGATTCCCAGAATATACGTGACTTGACTTTTATAATTAGGAAGAAATTTGGTTAAAAAAATTTGTCTTTTGTATTTAGCCAAGCTTAGTTTCTGAAACTTTTATCTATTTTATTTTATTTTATTTTTTTTGCCTTTTGTCATTTTATGGCCGCGGGTTTATGGCCACACCCGCGGCATGTGGAGGTTCCCAGGCTAGGGGTCTAATCGGAGCTGTGGCCACTGGCCTGCGCCGCAGCCACAGCAACGCAGGATCCGAGCCGCGTCTGCAACCTACACCACAGCTCACGGCAACGCCGGATCCTTAACCCACTGAGCAATGCCAGGGATCGAACCCGCAACCTCATGGTTCCTAGTCGGATTCGTTAACCACTGCGCCACGACGGGAACTCCTGAAACTTTTACCTATTTTAAAACTCATCCGTTTATCAACTTTTCATTGAGCTCTGTCAATAGGCAGGGCATGACAATGGCTGCTCTGTATCAGCAGGTAGAAGACTGGCTATGCCCAACTGGTACAGAATTTTCTGCCATGGGGAGGCCAATGATGGAGTGAACAGATACTAAGGGCTGCCACATATTGATACCACCTGTGTGCTGGACATGCTTCTAACTGATACTGATATGTTTATTCTTTTAGTCTTTTACATAACTCCTTTTATAACCCTTGGCAGCACGTGGCATTAATCCTTAAGGTCACCCAGTCAGTCTGGTGGGGACTTCCCGTTCATTGCTGATGGGGACTTCCCAGCCTGAGCTTCTAACTTCTCCAGCCTCTCCTACTACAAACTCATTGTAATCTAGCCACACTGGCCTTCTTTCCTGCCCCAGGACCTTTGTACTTGCCATTCTCTCTGCCCAGAGCACTGACTCTCCCATTAGACTATAGCATGGTGGCCTCATCTTGCAGCTCACAGAGATCTTCACTGGGCTCCTTGTCGTGGCTTCCCTTCCCCTTCCACAGTCATTCTCCATCATTTTCTGTCCCATCACCTTGTTTTATTTATTTATTTATTTTGTGGAAGTATCACTATCTGACATTAATTGACATTGTTTCATCCACTGGATTGTAAGCTCCGTGGAAAACAGGATCCCATCCTAATTTTTTTATATGACAGGTCTCATTTATTTAAAAATATATTTGCCAGTGTTGCTTATTTAATACAATATATGACATGACAATACAGGTATTAAAGGAGAGATGTGATCAGACATCATCTACCTGTTTTCCACAGTATGGATTTTTGACACTCGGAATTAATACGGATCTGGTTCAAAATAGTAAACTGTAAGGAAACAATCACATTTACCTTTGCATCAAAGAGAATAAAATACCTAGGAATAAACCTACAAAGAGGCAAAAGACCTATACTCTGAAAACTATAAGACACTGATGAAGGAAATTGAAGATGGATTGGAAGAATCAGCATTGTCAAAATGTCTATGCTACTTAAAGCAATCTACAGATTCAGTGCAATCCCTATCAAACTACCAATGGTGTTTTTCACAGAACCAGAACAAAAAATTTTAAATTTGTATGGAAACACAAAAGACCCTGAATAGCCAAAGCAATCTTGAGAAAGAAAAGTGGAGCTGGAGGAATCAGGCTCCCTGACTTCAGACTTTACTACAAAGCTACAGTCATCAAAACAGTGTGATAGGCACAAAAACAGAAATATAGATCAGTGGAACAGGATAATTAATGGTCAGTTAATCTATGACAAAGGAGACAAGAATATACAATGGAGAAAAGTTAACCTCTTCAATAAGCAGTGCTGGGAACACTGGACAGCTACATGCAAAAGAATGAAATTGAAGCATTCTCTAAACCATATACAAAAATAAACTCAAAATGAATTGAAGGCCTGAATGTAAGGCCAGGTACTAAAAACTCTTAGAGGAAAATATAGGCAGAACACTCTGACATAAATCACAGCCATATCTTTATGGATTCACCTCCCAGAGTAATGAAAACGAAAACAAAAATCTACAAATGGGACCTAATTTAACTTAAAAGCTTTTGCACAGCAAAGGAAACCATAAACAAAATGAAAAGACAACCCACAGAATGGGAGAAACTCTTTACAAATGAAGCAACTGAAAAGAAGTTAGTCTCAAAAATATACAAATATCTCATGAAGCTTCATTTATATGTATTTAAAAAACTCAGTCAAAAAATGGTCAGAAGACCTAAATAGATATTTCTCCAAAAAGACATACAAATGGCCCAAAAAAAAAAAACCACATGAAAAGATACACAGCATCAGTAATTATTGGAGAAGTGCAAATCAAAACTACAGTGAAATACTTACCTCACACCAGTTAGAATGCCCATCATCAGAAAGTCTACAAACAATAAAATTCTGGAGGGGTTGCAGAGAAAAGGGAGCCCTCCTACATTGCAGGTGGAAATGTAAGTTGGTGCAACCACTATGGAGAGCATACGTGGAGGAATCTTAAAAAACTAAATATGGAACTATCATATGACTCAGCAACCCCACTCCTGGGCATGTACCCATAGAAAACCATAAAGGATACATGCACCCCAATGTTCATTGCAGAGGACTTTTTACAATAGCCAAGACATGGAAGCTATCTAATGCCTATCAGTAGAGGTTTGGTATAAAGAAGATATGGTACATATATACAATGGAATATGACTTGGCCCTAATAAAAGAGTGAAATAACGCCATTTGTGGCAACATGGATAGACCTAGAGATTATTATACTAAGTGAAGTAAGTCAGACAGAGGAAGACAGATATCATATGATATCACTAATAGTGTGGATTCTGATAAAAACGATACAAAAGTACTTATTCATTAAACAGAAATAGGAGTTCCCACTGTGGCTCAGCAGGTTAAGAACCTGGCATAGTATTCATGAGGAGGCAGGTTTCATCCCTGGCCTCATTCAGTGGGTTAAGGACCCAGCATGGCTGCAAGCTGCCGTGTAGGTTGCGGATGTGGCTCACATCTGGTGTTGCTGTCTTTGTGGTGTAGGCCTGCAGCTATAGCTTCAATTCAACCCCTAGCCCAGGAACTTCCATATACTGCAAGTGGGGCTATCAAAACAAAACAAAGCAAAAACAGAAGCAGAAACAGACTCAAAGATTTCAAATCCAAACTTATGGTTGCCAAAGGGGAAATGCTGAGGGGAGGGATGGATTGGGAAGTTGGGATTGGCATACACACACTTCTGTATATGGAATTGATCAATAGCAAGGACTTACTACATAGCTGGGAAATCTATTCAGTACTCTGTGAGGGCTTATATAGGGAAAGAATCTGAAAAAGAATGGAGATATATGTATGTACATATGGCTGATTCACTGTGCTGTACACCTGAAACTAACATGATATTGTAAATCACTTACACTCCAATAAAATTTATTAAAAAATTAGCAAACTGGAGAACTTTCAAACAATGATCAAACATGTGGTTTTGTCAAATTGAATCAAGGAAGACAAATACATGCCATCTATGTGTTCCCTTCTTACCTCCACGTGCCTTTGAACCCATGGCCAGTATCACTGCTCTTTATTGAAACAGTAGTAATAACTTAATTGTACCCAGTAGCGTGCTCAGTGCGTTGTTAACCTGCTTTATATATGTTGTCTCCTATAATCTGCCCCAAAGCCCTGTAATAGCCACAGTAGTTTATAGATGAGTGTATTCATCGGGGCTCTTCAGAGAAAGAGAACCAATAGGATATATGTCTGTCTCTGTCTCGGTCTGTCTCTATGCCTGTGTCTACGTCTATATCTACATCTATATGTGTATCATCTCTCTATTTAGTATAAGGAATTGACTCATGATACATGACTTCGGAGGCCGAGAAGTCCCACATTCTGCCATCAGCAAGCTGGAGACCCAGGAAAGCCAGAGGTATAATTCCAGTTTTAGTCCAAAGACCTGAGAAGCAGGAGAGCTGATGGTCCAGCCAGTGGTAAATTCTAGAGAAGAGAATGTTGTTCTTGTTCTTCACGTTCCCAGCTCAAAAACAGATTTGGAAGATCAGTGTCCCAGCTTAAAGATGGGTTTAGAAGACCAGTGTCCCAGCTCAAAAACAGATCTAGCAGAGCAAGATCCTTGTCTTCTTGATCACCCTGGCATCCCCAGCGCATAGCATAGTCCCCCACATAGTGGGTGCTATGAAGCTGGGGGGAAAATGAATACATGAAGGATGATGAGAGAGTTTTCTCTCAGGTTAGACATGCACGTTGGAGGCCATGGAAGCTGAAATGATCCACTGTGGGGCAGGAAGAAAATAAGGTGGATGAATAAATACATAGGTGTAGAAATGCATATCCTTTCTATTTTGGTGAAACGATAGGGTATGAATATAACTTATAAATAAACAAATATATGCACATGCAAGTTTACCCAAGTGTTTACTACTAGGGCACCTTACCCTAAAAATCTTTGGGGATCATTAGCTTAGAAGGAAAGATAGATGGGGGGAAGGGATAAATTGGGAGGATGGGATTAACCTACACAATACCATATATAAAACAGATAACTAACAAGGACCTACTTGTTTATTAGGGATGTTTATTCAGTGTTCTGTAATAACCTGTGAGGGTTGGGGGGGAATGGTTGTGGGTATAACTGATCCACTTTGCTATAAACATGATGCTAATACAACATTGTAAATCAGTTATACCCCAGTAACTTTTTTTTTTTTTTTTTTTTTTTACAAAAGTTGAAACAGATGGAGAAACAGGCCATCTAATGCAGTGTTTTGGGTGCTCTGGAAAGCATGAGCATTGAGTGCCATTGAGGCAGCGGGTCGAGGGTTACCTAACCTGCCTCAGAGGGTTGAATAATCATGAAAACTCACATTTTAAAAATCATTTTGTTGGTAATTACGTTTTTAAAACTATCTCCAAATACACAAGATATTTTATTTTTAGACCATTCAAGCAACATAAATGGCCATGGCCTTTCTGCTCATTTTTCTAATAAACGATGAAAGAGAGACCACCTAAAGAGTTCACAGTTGACTAGCTGTAGAGATTGGTTTCTGAAGAGTTCAAATATGGCTGTTAATGACTGTGGTTAAATATCCAAGTTGTTCTTGCTTTCTGAGCTACAAAGTTAATCTGAAAAATAAAAAAAATAAATATGTCTATAAACCCCAGTCTCCTAGCTAGAAAGGCAGTAGGGCATTTCACTGGGAGAAAGTGGGCTTTGGAATCCAAAAAGCTTGGGCTTGAATCTCACTCTTCCCTCTTCTGCAAGTCTGTTTTTTTATTCTTCGTGCTTTCTTTTTTGGCCGCCCTGCGGCATATGGAGTTCCTGAGCCAGGGATCAGATCCGGGCCACAGTTATAACCGCAACTGCAGCTGCAGCAACAGCAGATCCTTAACCCACTGTGCCGGGCTGGGGATTGAACCTGCGTCCCAGCGCTCCCAAGACACTACGGATCCCATTGCACCACAAGGGGAACTCTGCCTTCTGCATGTCTTTGAGCAAAGCCCTTTTCTCGGATCATTCATTTACAAAGTGAGCACGTGAGTGCCTGCCTCAGAGACATCATGTTGTAGAGATGGACCAGAGCAGTGAACACGTAGACCCAGCACAGTGCTTGGTGTGCGGCAGGTCTACCTGATAAGTTCCTTCCAACTTCCTCTGTTTAAAGACAAGACTGCTATGCACTTAGAAAGGACTCAGGCATCCTTCAGAACACAGTCAAGAACATGCTTTTTTTCTTCTTGATGAAACTGAGTCATGTTTGAGTGTGTTCTTCTTTAAATAATTTAAAGGGATTTCATGGAAACCACAGCCATCCTTCCTGGGGCTGACCCGACCCTTGATATTTTGCTGGCGATGCTATCAAGCTACCCTTTTCCTCCCCGGGCTCCAGCTTGGATGCTGCAGCAGCTGGGTTTCTGTACAACAAATGACTCTTGTCTTCTGAGCATGGAGAGTTGCAGTTGGCTTGCAGCAGAGTAAACAGGGAGAAGCTGGGACCTTGGCCTGGGAACCACCTGTCTAGGCAGCGAGGCCTCTTGTGAAGTGGGGGCAGGGGGGCTGGGTGGCCTGTTTGGAGGAGAAGAATTGGATCAGGAAGGGGAGGACTGAGTTGGGCAGAACTCAGCAGATTCCTTGGCATGTGCTGCAGAAGGATTCCCTGAAGGGCTGCGCAGAAAAGAAATGTGCTGTGTGTTTGGCAGGCCAGAAACCACAGAGAACCTGGCAATGCTTTTTGAGGATTTGGGAGCAGAAAAGCAGACTCCCTAGGTGGTTATTTATAGAGCCGGCAGCAGTAATGATCAGTTAGAAAAAATAAATTATAACTCAGTTGAACCTGAAATAACTTTTCTTTTGCAACCCCAGGCATTCCGCATGGGCGGCTTGCACACCACTCCCTCCTGATAGAGTTCCTGGAGGCCGAGGGTCCACGCCAGGCTGGCTCATGCCCCTCCAAAGCTTCAGAGCGGTCAACAAGGCAGCAGAGAGGGAGTTTCTGGCTAGAGACAGATTTCTGGCTTGATGAGTCCGTTCTTTTCCCTTTACACTCCCCCCACCCCCGCCCCAGATTGCAGAATGTCCCTTCTTTCCTTCCTCAACACGTCTGTGTCATAGCGCGGAAGGCGGGCCTCACTGGGAGCGTGGAACCCACGGCATGCTGAACCTCCACTTTTGCACGCCTTGGGCACATGCGTGTATGCACCCTAGTTTGTTTGTAGCGTCTGTGTTTTGGCTGCAGTAAGAGCTTGTTCGTGTAGTGCCTTCTGAGAGCTGGATGCTGACTCTGAGTTCACAGGCCCCCCGTCTCTCATGCCCCCTCAGCCAGCAAGCAAGACCACCACCATGTTCACGGTGACAGCTTGGCAGTGGGGTCACCTTGAGCTGCCCAACCCGCCACTTGGCATCTTGACACTTGGGCATCCGTCCTGTTTCCCTTCTCCCAGCCATCTGCTCCTTCTTTTCTATTCATTCATTCGTTCGTTCATTTGCTTTTCAATCAACAAGCATTTACTGAGCGGCTCTGATGTGCCAGGCACTGGCAACAGAGAAATAAAGCTAGAGACTGCAGACTGGTGGCACTGGAGCTGGTCTGGCCTGCAGATGCATTTTATTTGGCTCACAGCATAGTGTCTTAAATTTGAATTTGCTGCTGACACTAAAGATGTGGTGATTTCGCATGAGAAAGCTGATCCCTGCTGCTCCCTGCAAATCTGAAGTCCTGACAGTCCTGTCCCACGTGCCCATGCGGTAGTATTTTCTACAGGGGCAGCTGCCCCCTTTAAGTGAGACAAGTCCCTCCAGTTCATCACAGATCCTGAGACTCCCAACTGTCTGGCCAACACCAAGGCAAATACCATCCAAGTGCCATCAATGGGCTGCTTCGTGCCTTTATGCGCCCTGTCTGGACCTGTGTGCATTTGAGTCTGTGACCCCTGATGCAGACCCTGATCTGAGGGATTTGATGGTCCAGTGAGGGAGGTAGACAGAGCCACAGGTAATTTAGTGTATGAAAGGTGTTGGGAGCATAGCCTGCTTCGGAGGAGTGGGGGAGGAAAAGATTGGCATTGATGAAAAGAGTCAGAGACTTGGAGAAAGGGAGTTTAAACCTAGATTTTGAAAATACAGTGAGAATGTACTAAGATCAAGCTGTGAATGGCACCTCCGACACAGGGGCTGGTCCGTATAGAAGCTTGGCCTGTGAAGGAGCAGAGAAGTCCAGTGGCAGGGGAAGGTGGGGGGGCACCTGAGAACAGGTGAAAGTGAGGCCTTTTTGTCTTCTCTGGGGTGCTCATCGGCCAACCCTTCCCGACTGCAAACCAGCGACTTCAGGGCCCTTCACACCTGTTTCTGGCCAACAGACACCCCTTCCCAGCTGGGTGGCCTGTGAGCAGGTCCCTACCTGTCTGCCAAAATTTGCCTAGATTAACAGAGTCCTGCTGTTGCTCCCTGCACCAACCCAAGGAGTGGAGGAGGCAAAGGGAGATGAAGAGGGAGAGGACGGGCCTATCTCCACCCTCAGAGGGCAGTAGGTGGCCCTGGGTACGGGCCCAGTGAGTGGACAGGCTGAGGGGCAGACAGGTACCCTGCCCCTCTAGCATCTTTTTCTCCCCATCCCTTGAAAGCTGCAGGTGATTAACAGTGGGCCTCCTCGGCACTCAAGCATTTATCACCACTCATGATAATCTGGTGTCTCCCCAGCTGACATTGTCAACCTAGAGCTGGGGGTGGTGGGGCGGGGGTTGGGGGACACTTGTAGCTTCCGCACCATTCATCTTGGAGACTTCACAGGAACCACAAGCCCTACCAGCTCCCATCCCTTCCATGACACATTCCTGGTTTTTCCCTGCCTTTGCCTCACTCACTTCCCTCAGGCTGGACCCCCCTCTCTTATCCTTTCTGCATGCTGAAATCTTTCGTCCTTTAACCCCCTGGATACATGATTTCTCCCTGAACCTCCCTGATTCAAGAATCACCAGCCCCAATCACATTGTAACATTGCCAGAAGTCAGAGAACTCCGCCACGATCCGGATGCCCCAATCAATACAATTTCAGAGCCAAAAGAGAACTTAGCCTCTGAGGATTACCCCCTCACTTTCTTCCCCACCCCGTGTGTTACTTTTCTGGTGGTGAACATAGCAGTTCATGGTGGTGGTGATGAATTTCGTTCCCTCAACCAGATCGTTCGCTGCTTGAGGGCGGGAGCTGGCTGCTGTGCGAATATTTCCCCAGGATGCGCCCACTGCTGCATGGTGACGGTTCCCAGTTGTATGTGATTAGGAGCCAGTTGGCCAAGAGAATTCAACTCTGGTGGAAAGGATGAGAAATTACTCTTTGCATGCAGATATGTCATTACAGCTATCCCTGGAGGAAGCGTGGTGGCAGATATGTCATTACAGCTATCCCTGGAGGAAGCGTGGTGGCAGTTTGGGATGACTGGGTCAGAGGAGGTGATACCTGTAATGTGATGGCACCTTGTGGTCAAGAGTCTCTTTGCCTGGAGTGTTAACACTGGGCTGAGGGGAAACTGGCTCCTGCAGCCCACAGGTTAATGCAGGGTTGGGGAAGGGAGTGTAGACCCTGCCACCCCGCTGTGTGCCTCCTTCCCAAGGACATCAAGAAGTGATGGTCTGGTGATAAGAGGGAATCTTGGCTCCTCTGACGTCCCCATCTATGGGACTCTAGGTTATCATGAGATTTTTGGTCTGAAATCAAAGGATCTCAGCCTCTTTCTCCCACTTGCGCTGGTTCAGGTCCACTGATAGTTTCCCCAAGCTCTTCTATGGCTTTCCACCGTGGTCTTCTCCTGGGCTTCCTCCTGGCCTCACTGCCTGTGGCTGTGATGATGCTGGCAGCTCCACCAGGGCTCTAAGTGGCCTGTGCCAGCACCTGAATGCTGCTGCTGTTGGGCCGGGGGTTTCTACCCAGCAGCCTGAGGTCAGGGGGTGCAAGGAGGAGGGCAGAGCAGGAGTGGGTGGACCTGCACACCTTGGGAAGTGTCACCCATTTGGATCCCTCCAGGGACAACCTGGCCTTATTGTTGATCAGCTAATAGCAAGCTCTAGTCTTTGTTTAGGAGAGTTTCCATACATGCTGATTTCCTTGATCCTCCCAAGTAGCCCACATCTTGGGTATTTTCATCATTCCCATTTTACAGGTGAAGAAACTGATGCGGCTCAGAGAGATTTAAATGACTTGCCTAGTGTTGAAACCCAAATCCCTTGACTCTAAAACATCTCATCATCCCAATACACCTTTTGCCTCCCAAATCCTGTATCCAAGTAGACCTGACTCCCCAGCATCCTTTCTATGTGAAGGGGCACCGGAGCTGGGAAGCGATTCAGCACCACCTCCATCCCTGGAACTTCCTGCCATCTCTCTCCTGTCCATTGAGGACACCAGCCAAAGGGGACATTTTCTCCTTCCACAGCCTGTTGAAGCCCAAGGAGTCCGACTCCTCCTATTGAAGAGAAATGGAAAGAAAAGTCTCAGATTTCAACTTTGGGACCTCCTTGGGAAGAAGATGCTCCTGGTGCCTTAGGTGCTTGCATTCTTCTGTGCATTCATTTATTACGCAACAGATATTCATAAAGAACCTGCTGTGCACCAGGCACAGTTGTTGGTGCTGGGGTTATGGTGATGAACAAGACGGGCACAGGCCCCTCCCTCTTGGAGCTCACGTGCTAGTGAATGATGAACACAGTGTTTCAGACTATGCTGGGACTATAAAGAAAATAAAGAAGGGTGATGGAATAGAAAGGGTGGGGTGAGATCTGCTTGGATTAGGTACTAAGGAGTGGCCCTTGAGTTGGAAACATACAAGCTGAGGCTTGGGTGACAGAAGGAGCTGGGAAGCTGGGCTGGGAAGAGAGACCAGGAAGGATGGAAGTCCAAGTTGGAGCTCGCAATTAAGACTTTAAGGAAATAATCATCTCCATGATGGTTAGGTTACGTGTGCTGTCATCCCTGTGTTTCAGTGACACTGTGCCAAGTAGGAGGAGTTAACCAGGACCCTACACAGGTGTAATGGGATTTCTGTGAGAAAACCAGCCTGAATTCTAGGTGGTGAATTCACAGTTGAACTTGAAGAACCAGGAACTGCTTCCATCATAGGCTTGCTAGGAAATGACATGGCATGGAAAGAGTGCATTGGTGGGAAGGACAGGAAGAAAGCCTACACTCGCCAATTGTGGAAACTCTGGACCCTTGTGACCCCGCTAGTGGCAAAAGTCATATTTTATAAGGCTCCGTGTTTATGATTTCAAATAATGCTGCTGGGGTTTCAAGTTTGGGTTCTGCTGTTGATTTTCTGTGTTTCATTGTTTCTCTGGACACATCCCTTCACCTCTCTAAACTTAGAAAGATTGTATGAAGTTAGGGACGGACATTAAATGAACTCTAAGGCACATCTTTCCCTTTTTAATGCCTTCAAATGAATGCATTTGTCAGCAGTTTGATTTGTTCCTGTCGCAGCCTTTTCTGTGCCTCTGCTTGGAAGGAGGTTAGACTGTTAAGTCTAAGTGAGTCATTTGTAATGGTGGTGATTCTTCCTAGAAGCCAGGTGCTACTGTTGACCTCTCTTGGGGTAGACCAGTTGTTCCCCAAATGTAGTCCCCAGACCAGTGGCTCCTGGCATTTTGTTAGAAATACACATTCTCAGCCTCTGCTCCAGACCTACTGAATCAGAAACCCTGGGTGTGTACCCCCCAAATCTGGTTTTAACAAAGCCTGCAGATGATTCTGATGCATAGTAAAGTTTGAGAGTCACTGCTGTAGAGCACTGCTTTGAGATTGGGGGCTACCAGTGTTATTCTTATATATCAGTTATTCTTATGGCCACAGGAAGTGCTTTCATTTGTTATCCAACTTGGCTTGGTGAATAGTCCTGTGGCTACAAAGCAGAGGGAAAGCTCTTGGCTTTTGCTGGGATTGGACCCAAGATCTTCTTGTGGGCACTGTATCGTGTCCACTACTCCAGGCAAGTAGCTGCTAAGAGGAGGGTGTTGGCAAGGTGGCGTGCTCATCCTGGAGGAAGCCTTGTCAGAGGGGGCTGCTGGATGTCCTTCCATGGAGGCTGATTCAAGTGGAGCAGCTTGTTGATTCTATTAGCGTTCACACATTTTTAAAGCATGCAACTGCCCTGGGCTTATAAGTGTCCAGTAGATAGATCTGCTTGCCCTTGTGTGGTGAAGGTCAGTGGTGATGAAAGGTCTTGGGTCCCAAATGCTGAGTAATCTGGTGACCCTGCTGTACACTGAATTTAGAGTTCTGATCCGGTTTGGTCTCCTCGTCTAAATGTCCACTTGTAAGACTAGAGCGAGGTGACCAGATGGCCCAGATCACCCAGGACTGTCCCATGTTTCCCCTTCCTGTCCCTCTCAGTCTGGTGTCTCGGATTTGGCCCTGCGTTGCCCACTCCTGCTGGATCATGTCCAGTCGAGGGACAAAATGTCCTGACACCCTCCTGAAGAACGGGAAGAGAGGAGATTCTGAAAGCACAGATTGCAATACCGTGCCAGAGGCGGAGGAGACCGATGCCTGAGGGGGTTACCCCCACACCAGCAGGAACACCAAGAAGGCGAGAGCCGGAGGCATGCAGGCCCAAGAAGGGTAGAAGTAAGTTTATTTTCCTGGTAGGGCTGAGAGGAGGGTTAGGACTAGGTAGGGACCGGGAGTGGGGCTGGGCCGGCCTCTACCAGCCAGAAGGCAAAGAATGGGAGGCAGATGGGCAAAGCAGGAGGTGACCAGGGCACGGCGAGGAGTATGAGAGTGCCAGCCCGAGCTGGCCTTGCCTCTCTGCTCATGCCTTCTGCCCCTCGTGCTGAATCCTTTCATCTCTGACCATGTCGTTCCATCCCTGGGTCCTTCCTTCCTCCTGCCATCCTGTCGGCCCCGACACCCTTGTTAACCTCTTGCCCAGCTCCATCCCCATGCTCCTGCTGCATCCCGCCCACTCCATCCTCTTCCTCGTCTCACTCCTGTGCATCATTGACATGCTGGAAACAGGCGAATGGTAGAGTCCCATCGTGATAAGCGCTCTCCCTGTTCGCAGATACCAGCAATGACCAAGGCTGTCATAGCAGTTCCCGGGCTGGCCATCCAGGCCCCGCCGGATGGAGGACCACAGCGGCTCTCTCTCGCTTTACAACTGCAAAAGCTGGAACAAAGGCCAGAGAAGCTGAAGAAGCAGCAGCATGAATCCAGAAGCTTTCAGAATAATCCTGAGAAAGTTGTCTGTTGAATGACGGCCAGTTTTGCCACTGGATATTGTGAGAAGAGACCTTCGCTTCCCCACTGGGTTCCACTCTCGCTGGATGCCCGTCCTCATGGACTCTGAAGATCTCACGTCTGCCTTTAAGCGTGCTGTTCGTGCTTCGGCCGTGGTAGTTGTGGTTAACCTTCTCTATGAGAAAGTGTTCATTTTTTTTTTTCTCCCTCCACCTTCTGGGTGGCACTATCTTACCTGAAACTGAGGCGTTTTAGGCTAGAAGCACCTCTGGACTTCCCTGTTCCTCAGAAATTGCCAAGTTCATGTCACATTTGTTTCATTTGTGAATAGGGGTCCACTTCTGACAGATGCTACCTGGCCCCTGGGCAGCGTGTTGCCTGTGGGCTCCTTGGTGACTCTCTCCCCTCCCCCGCCCTGTCCCAGGTGAGACTCAGTGGTGAGCCTGCCTTTCCTGGTGAGGACCCTGTGTGGGGAGAAGGGTTTTGGCTGGATGTGTGAGAGAACGTGTGGGCTGGTGGAACCATCATTTTTGTAAATTCGGAGGCTCCCGGAGGAGGGCTTCATCCCTGGGTGAGGAAGGTAGCTTCACAGAGGCCATCCCTTATTCCCGTGTCCTTCTGCTTTTAGACTCTCAACTCTTACTCTTGCCTTTTAGCATCTTTGTTTTTTCTGTTAGAAGTAACTTTGTTAGTTTTCATTATTGCAAAGCAGCACATGCTTATTACAAAAACATCAGATGTGTAGTCAAATAAAAAAAGGAAAAAATCAGCCCCAAATCCTATTTTCCCCAAAGGTAACCATGGAGATACTGTTGAAGAGTCTTCTAGATCCCTTTCTAGGCGTGTAGTATCATATATATGACCGCATATCATATATATCATATGTCAATGTATCGTACATACGTCATTGTGACGTCATGATACCTAATGTATTCTTTGATAATATATGTTGTTGTTTAACGTCTTATCATGAACAGCCTTTCTATATCAGAAAACTTTTTTTTTGGTCTTTTTTGTCTTTTTAGAGCCGCACCCATGGCATGTGGAAGTTCCCAGGCTAGGGGTCCAGTCGGAACTGTATCTGCCGGCCTGCGCCACAGCCATAGCAATGCAAGAACTGAGCCACATCTGTGACCAGCACCACAGCTCATGGCAGTGCTGGATCCTTAACCCACTGAGCAAGGCCAGGGATTGAACCCATGTCCTCATAGATGCTAATCGGGTTCACTAACCACTGAGCCACTATGCGAACATCAGCAAACTTTTTTTTTTTTTTTTAGTGATTAAGTAATGCCTCTAATTATAGAAGAGAAAACTGAGGCAAAAATGTGAAGAAATTTACAAAAAATAAGGCTGTTAAGTCACTTGCTATAGGAAATGAAGCTAAGCAGATACAGCTCAAAGAATGTACACACACCCCATTTTGGGGGGGCCATGAGTTATATGAGTCTACAGCAATTGCAATGTAAGAATACTTAGTTACAGAGCTATGCCATCATTTATTTACTTAATCTCATATGGTCCTATACTTAGACTGTTTCCAGCTTTTCTTGACTATAAGCAGCATTAATGAACATGCTGCTTCTGGTTTAATCTACTCACAGTTATTTCCTTGAGGTAAATGCCCAGAAGGAGATCAAATGACAGTTAATGAAAATTGGAAAGAACTCCAAGTATGGAGCCAGCATTAACTTCTCGGTACCCAAATGTGTACCAAGGGGCCACTGGAAGTCTGCGTATGCCCTTTCTTAGATGCCACCACACATCCACGTTTGGGTAGCTCTGGCTTCCTTTTCCTTTCCCAGAAGAGAGCACAGCCACAGATGATGGCTAAAGTAAGCAGGCAGTAAATGCAGGACTGGCAGTTTCTTTGGGTTTGGTGTTGGGGTATATCTCAGGATTCCTTATTGAATGCTGAGAGTCATCATTCATTCATTCATTCATTACCGACTTAGGGAGTAGCCACTGTTGCAAGGTGCCAAGCTGGAGGCTAAGAAGGCAAAGAAGAATTAAACATAGACTCCATCCTCAGGAAGATCACAGCCTAGAGCAGGTCAATGGCAAGTAACACATATTTACTCCACAGTATAGTAAGGGGGAAAAAGTGTAAGTTCAGTTATATATCTCAAGGCAAAAAAAAAAAAAATTGGAATGATCTGAAATCCCCAAAGGAAAAACATGAAAGTCGCACTCACTGGCCTATTCATGACTGTTATCATTTTCAAGTGTGTCCTTTGAGGCTTGCTTGCTTGTGATCATCCTCAGAGGGTTCAGCCTCCTTGAAGGCACTGTCTGTGTCCTTCATCTGCACCTCCAGAGACTCTGGCACCATCTTAGACAACTTATTCAGAAATCTGTTCAATGTGAAATCCAAATGAGAGGAAACAAAATTAAAGGTAAAGGGATTCATGAATTGAAACAGAGTCTCAATGTTTTATGTATGTAGGGAAATTTGCATTAATTCATATCCTTCTGTTGATGGAAACTTTTTCAAATATTTCGTTATAAAAGTAACAATCTCATTTAAGAAAATATGGGAACTAGAGAAAAGGACCGCTCTCACCCTGTCTCACCATCCTAACCTAGGGCTGCTGGCCTTTGGGTGGGTTTCACCCAGAAAGAATTTGTATTAAGATGGTGTGGAAGATGAAAGCGGAGGACTATGTGAGGTTTTTTTTTTTTTTTAAAGTTCTTTCCTATTTTAATTTTTAATCTAACATGTTTAATAGTTGATTATATTCACATAGTTCAAAATTCAGATAGTACAAAGGCATAGAGAATAAGTCTATACCCCAGCCATCTGGTCCCCTGGAGAGACCCATGGGTATCAGTTTCTTGAGTATACTTCTAGAGATTTTCATGCATATAAAACCATACATATATATAAAATATGAATTTTTAATAGAAGTCTTGCTAATACCATCACTAAATATTGTAAGTTTGGTCAGAACTGTCCTATAGATGTTAATCCAGGCCTGTAGTACAGATGGAGAAGAGAGAAAGCAGCAGAATGGAGTGTGTGTGTGTGTGTGTGTGTGTGTGTGTGTGTGTGTGTGTGTGTGTGTCTGTGTGTGTGTGTCTGTGTATGTGTGTGTGTAGTGTCTAGGAGGGGCTAGGTGTTGTTGCTGAAGGAGAAAGGGAAGGGACAAGAAGCAAAGGGGACGAGCAGTTATTCCTTTATTTATACATTTGTTCAACCAGCATTTATTGAGCATCTATTACATGCCAGATACTGTTCTAGACCCAGGAGAATCAGGAGTAAACCAAAAGACAAAATTCCTCGTCCTCATGCATATTCATTAAAAATGGAAGGTGGCAGACAACAAACGTAATAAATACGTAAATCATACAGTCTGTTAGAATATGATGAGTGCTATGGAAAGAATTAAGTTGGGATCAGAAGATGGGGAGGATCGGGAGACAATTTTAAAGTAAGTAGTCAGGGTGGGCTTGAGAAGAAGGCATATGAATGACCTGAAGGACGTAAGCCCTGTGGATATCCAGGGAAGGAGCACATGTTGGTGGTGCAAAGGCCCTGAGGCAGAAGTGTGAGTCCTGGAGGGTACCAGCAGCATCCAACCCCCCACATTGCTCCTGGTGCCCTCTGCACTGACTCCGGCTCCCCCAGGTCCCAAAGAAGCCAGGCCTAGGCTGCTGGGTTCTGTCTGTGGTGCTGAGATTATTCTGCACTAGATGTCAGTTTTTCCTTTCTCTAAATTTTATTCCTAATGGCTTTTTAACCCCTCCCCCCCATTTTTTTTTTTTTTTGGCTGGGCCTGCAGCATGCAGAAGTTCCCTGGGCCAGGGATCGAACCTGTACCACAGCAGGGACCCAAGCTGCTGCAGTGGCAACGCTGGATCCTTAACCCACTGCACCTCAAGAGGACTCTCACCTAATGTTTAATCTTGTGCCTTCCAAGATAATTCTGTGGCTTGGGGGTTAATGCAGTTCAAATAAGTAAAGAAGGGGAGCAGCATCATTGCAATAGAAAAAGCATCCTCAAGGATCCTCAGGTTCTAAACAAATTCTGCCACATATTTCAAGTCCTTAGGGCACATTACGCTACCTCTCTGGTCTTCCGTTTCCTCATTTAGAGATTGAAAAGGGTGTACTTAGGTGACTTTGGGGCTGTTTTTGGACTCTGTAACCAGTTAAGATAGGAAGTGGTGTGGAGTGATGTCTAATGATACATCACTAGACTTCTGCCGGCAGGGGACTCTGCGTAGATGCTAATATGTGCTGAAACCCGGTTTTCACTCTTGGACTAGAAGAGCTCGGCTTCACCCTTAAAATAGAACATTCCATCCGAGTTGATCCAGAATCCCCAGCGATAACAGAGGAGACATGGCGACACTGCTAATTGCATTCCTCTCCTTGTTTCCTCTGTGCCCTTGAAGCGCTGGTTTTCCCCATTCCCCTGAGCTGCACTGATTATTTAGTCTGCCGTGAACGTGGCCATGGTGGGGTCTGGGACTCCTCTCTTTTGCTTTATGGCCTCAGAGATTCCCTCCCCGTCTCACTCTCATCATTTGGGATGCCTGGCGTCTTTCGTCTGCTCTGGTGAATTAGGAGGTGGGGAGGAGACGGAGTGTGTCATTGGCATCACGTTGTTCCATGTGGAGCAAAATCACTATGAATTTCAAAATGGGAATGTGTGTAAAAGGTTGTGGGGGCAGAGCTAGAGCAATCAGCAATTTCATTTAGAGGGAAAAATGTTCAACATGGATAGAAGCCTTTTCTCTTTCACTTTAGCAGGGTGAATCACCTTGGTTGTAGTTACTTTCTTGCTTATTCCTGAGCACTTGCTCTGTTTGTTTGTTTGTTTTTTATCCCTCTTAAACTACGCATCGTTTTTAGCATCCTCAGCTGTTTTTAGGGCAGCAGGGCAACAGAAGAGTGGCTTCCAAAACTGGGTTTCTCTTCCCTTACTGGAGGTTTTTATTTTAAGTGGGCACGGAGTTCCCTCAGCATTGGGGAGAAATGTACCTACTCAGGTGTCTTCCGTGAACGATGGATTCTGAGATGTCTGATTCATTGAACTTCAGATTTATAGACTTTCCTCCATGCCTTTTAAGATATATAGACAAAAATCCCTCTCTTACTTCTTATATTTCCCGTGATGTCCTTTGTCTCCATCAACTTGTGGAGAGAAATTTTATTTGGAATATTCATAACAAGTCTATCGCTAATTATCACTTTAACAATGTGTTATGGAGTGTATCCATGCAGTCATCTGGAAAGGCACATATGCCATGAAATTTGGGATTTGCTGTGTGCTGCGTGTGCCCACTCGGAGTGTTTCATAGGATCTTTGCTCCGGGAGGAAGTAGATGTGCTTTGTGAAGGAGAATGGAGGATGGATCTCACAGCTAAGTGCATGCGCCTCCTTTTCTGTCCTCATAGCAACAATTTCCAGGATGAATTGCTTTCTAGTGTAAGAAAAGCCTTAACTTTTTCACACCAAAGCCTCACTCTGGAAAGCTTCGGAGGGAGATCGGAACAGAGGTCACCACAGGTCAACACCCCAAGGACAGATCCCAGCTGGAGATCTTATCGCAGGTGAAGAAGAGCCTGCTGGCCTTAGTGTCTTCCTGACACTCTGGCAAGAAGGCTGGGGCTAAAATCTCCATCCCATCAGCGGCCCTCAGAAGCAAATGCAAAGGAACGTCACCCTCTCAGGAGAGGTCAAGGATGAATGCCACTTTTTTTTCTCTCTCTCTTTCTGCTCTCTTTTCTCCTGGGAAGGAGAGTGAACTCATGCTGGGTTCCTTCTTCAGGATTCTCAGTGGGTCTGAGCTTTGGGAATCGAAAACTACATTATCACAGAGGCACATGGAACTCTTCCCACCAAGACTTCCTGATGGAAGTGGATGAATCAAGCCCCAGAGGCTCCCTGCAAATGAGGCTGAGAGTAATGGAGCATAATGGAACCAAGCTCCTGGTTGAAGTGTTCAGTCCTGGAGCAGTAATAAATCAAGTAGCCTTTATGAGGGGCCAGTAATGGGACAGCGGGGAGCCATCTGCCAAACCTGGCTTTGTGTGACTCTGGGGAGCTTTGTGGGTCCTGCTTTTAATGTGAGTGGGGGATTCAAGCCCAGTCTTTTCTGGATATCCTTGGAAAGTTCTGAGGGATGTAATTTGGATGGTTGTAGAGTTGAGCCTTATAATGAGCTATTTATAATGAGGTTTTATTGCACTTGCAGCCTGGTTTTGTTAGCTGTTACTTTAGAAATAATAACAGTAATGATTATTTTTGCTGAGTACTTACTATATCCCAGGCACATTATTCATCAAAATCATTAACAAGCAACATTAGTGGAACGAGCATTTCTGATAGAGCAAACTCTTAAGCACTTTAGATACTTATCTTCCTAGATGTTCCCAGAAGGAGGCTCCCATTGGAGGCATCATTTACATGTAAAGAAACTGAGGTTCAGAGCATTAGATCAGCTGTTCAGAGTGGCACTGCTGGTAAGCTGCATGAAGGAAAACAGCAGTTGAGGCTGTCTTTTCACAGCGGTGACTTTCTCCCACTTTAAAGCTGCAGGAAGAAGTGCTCTGAGGAACAGCCCCAAGAAGGTGGGGTGAAGGGCAGAAAATTGGGTATTTCTCGGCTCTGTGTGGTCAGAGGGTGATGCTGGTTCAGGGTTTAGCTTATCCTTGCTGCCAAGCATTAGGCTCTGGGGGCTTTGCACCTGTTTGCAATGCGTTGTAAAAACCCAGTGCTGTCTGCTTCCTTAAAGGATGGATTCAATAAACCCTGGATGTCTGGGTGTTTGGTTTCTTTGTGTTTGTTTGGGGTCGTGGTGGGATCCTGGAGGAGTTGAGTGGGAGGGTATTTGTGAGGGATAATTCTGGGTGTATTGAAAAAGCAAGCCACGGCAAACAGATTCTGCTGCAGCTCTCATTCACAGGCAGGTGGCCACAGGCAGGTGGGTGGAGGAGGTGGCAGGGCTTGTAGGTGGAAACGCGGGCTGACTTTGTTGTGTTCCGGCCTGGGTCCAGCCAGGCCATGTCCATTAGCTATGCCAACACCACATTAATAGGTGGGTGATTCATCTCCTTCCTTAGTTTTATTACCGGACAGAGACTCTAACGGCCCTTTGATTTAGGAAGTTAATAAAGTAAGCTATCAGGCTCCACTGGATCGCCTGGGGCTTGTTGCTTTCTGGGAGCCTTCTGATGTTGTTTAGCGTTGAAAAGAGAGAAAGTGCGGGATTTGCAGACTCTGTGGGGGTCTCCCAGCTCCTTCCTGGGTAGCCCTGCCAACCCCGCCAGCTTGCACCCCTCCAGTGTCAGGCTTCCTCACTGTTGACCCCTGTACAGTGACTAGCTGGCCGGAATGAGTGAGAATCTAATTGGCTCTGTGGGTGTCATGTCTGGAGGTTAAAACCTGAAGGACCTGATGGTCTGAGATGTCTGGGAATGAGGGAGAGGGTTGGATGAGAATGTGGAGGTCTCCAAATAGGGTCCTGTGTTAGTCTCCTGCGGATGCTGGAACAAATAATTGCAAACTAGGTGGCTTAAAGCAACAGATGTATCCTCTCACAGTTCTGGAGGCTGAAAGTCCAAGGTCAAGTTGTCAGCTTCTGGTATAAGCTCTTCCTAGCTTCTGGTGATGGCTGGCAGTGCTTGGCTTTCCTTGTCTTGTAGATGTGTCACTCCAGTTTCTGCCTCTGTCATTACCTGGCCCTCTCCCTATGTGAGTCTGTGTGTCTTTTCTTATGAGGAGTCTTATTGTGTTTGGGACCCATTCTAATCCAGTATGACTTCATCTTAACCGGTTACATCTGTAAAGGCCTTATTCCCAAAATAGGGTCCTAGTTTGGATGGACTTGAATTTGAGGGGGGACACCATTTAAGTGCCCTTTAGGAACAAGTGATAAAGATGTAGAGACCAAAGGTGAATTGATTCATGGAAAGAAGCTTGGAGAGGGCTGAGCTTAGCCCATTCAGTTGAACTTCTGGTGATGATGGAAATGTCCTGTAGTTGTGCTATCTACTTTGGTAGGCGCATTTGAAATATGGCTAGGGACCTGGACTTTAAATTGTATTTAATGTAAATAATTTAAATAGTCACATGACAAGTGGCTACCATATTGGATTTGTGCGGAGTCATTTGCGTCCGTGGTAGTTACCAGGTGTTTATGGAGCTGAGCAAGCTGCACTGTTGCTCCTTGCCCCTCCTGGAGAAGGATGTCATACAAAGTCCTCTGCTGTAATTGTGTCACAAAGTAAGCTATGTGGTACTCGGGAGTCTCTGTGGGCACCAGCATGGCAGGGAGCAGCTGGGGGTCACCATGGCGGAGCTGCAGTAGCTACGGGTACAAGAGGCAGTGGACTCCATGGTGAAGAATCTGGAGAGAGAGAACATCAGAAGATGCAGGGCCTCATGTTCTGGTGCAGTGCTGGCTGTTGTGAGGACATCCAGGCATCCATGCAGGAGGTGCACCAGTGTATTGAGTGTTGCCATGCACCTCTGGCTCAAGCCCAGGCCCTGGTCACCAGCAAGTTGGAAGAGTTCCAGGACTACCTGGCCCAGTGTACTTTGCATTGCAGTGACAAAGCCAAAGATTCAATAGATGTGGGGAGTAAAGAGCTCTAGGCAAAGCGGCAGCTGGTGAGTTGTGTGACCAAGTGTGTGGATGACCACACAAACCTTATCCCAACCATGACCAAGAAGATGAAGGAGTCACTCTCGTCCATGGGGAAATAGAAGTCTGCTGTTGTCCATTGGGGCTGAGAGCAGGAATCTATTTAAAAAGAAGAATGGGCATTTGGGGTCTTTTAAGCAAAGTTTTTGAATGAAGAAATTACCTATGGCAGCAAATTTAAGGCACCTGTCACTTGCCCCTGGACACTGGTTTCTTTGTGTTTCAATCCTAGGAAGTAAAATGAAAAAAAAAAACTCATGCTAAAATTTGAGTCAGGGATCACACGGGAGAGTTTCTGAGAGCCTCAGTTTCACATGGCAAGTGCTTAGCCTGGCAGTAGGAACCTCCCTTATACCAGAGCCCTCCAACATATCAGATTCTCTTAGTTCATAGATACCGACAGGCTGGCAGGTTCCTCTGACCTGCCTGTGATCTAGTGGAGTGTGAGGAGACGTGTTTGTGTTTGTTGCCAGCCAACCTCCTGTTTATCAGAAGGATCAACACACACCACACCATTTTCCACAAACTGCAATAAAACAAAATCCACAAGGTCATGGATTTAGGAGGTGGAAGGGGGCTTCCAGGGTTTTCTTTTATATACAAGGGCATGAAGTTAGTTTAAGATGTAAAGTTGGGAGTGGTAGCTTGGGTAAGAACTTTGAAAGGGTCCTTGTGAATATTCGTTTCTGGCCATCAAGATGCCGATGTGCCTTACTTAAAATGCTCACACATTCACATCTTTCAGTCTGGAGACCTTGTGGAAATATAAGAGGTGATGTCAAACTGGTATGGTAAGCAGGTCTTCCCTTTCACTGGCAGCCATGGTGGCCCTGAGGCTGTCTGCAGCAGAGGGACAGGACAATCTTACAGTGACACTCACCCTTGAGAGGGATCTTGATTGTGCTCTGTACTAGCATTTGGGAGTGAACAGCAAAAGAGGAACTGTTGTCTGCTTAATTAAGCGAGTTCTAAAGTACTGGATTTGGAAAAATCTGGTTTTCATAAAATGGAATAGAATGAAAGCCTAAATCCAGTATTGCTTACTTTGCCACCTGAAATTACAGGGCTCTATTGAGATGATCCCTTGGCAACATGAAGGTCGAGGGAGAAAAAGTAAGCAACTCAGGGGCCAGCTGTGACTCCTTAGAAAAGAGAGACAGCCCCTCATTACCAAATACCACTTTTGTTAGGGCCTTTGTTCTTGCCCCAGTTTTGGTGTCTTATTGTTTTGGTAAGGACCTTGTTGTCTTTTTACCAACTTAGTACTTAAAATGATAATATAGCCTGTTTGTTTGCTGTTTCAAGACTGTGATACATTTTCCTAGTGGTTTGGTTTTAAAAATAAATAAGGTTTAATTTTTTCCTCCTAAAAAAAAAAAATCCAAAGTAAACTATGCTACAAATCATGCAGGGTCCTCTCACCTCCAGTGGTGCCCATTAGTCGGGGCTGTGTCGGCCCCTCAAGGTTATTCACACACACAGAGCATCCCCATCGCCCTGCTGCCAGGGTTCTCATGCTCCACCTGAGATTCTTTAGTTTCATCCCCAAGGATGCTCTAGTGGGCAAGGTAGGGAAGAGATACCATGCATATGCCCACAAGTGTCCCTACCTTCATCTTCAGAGTTAGAGAACTCTGAGAAGTCCTCCTGTAGGACTTGGTGCTGAAGCTGAGACCTGTTTCTGCTACAGAAAGGCCTGTGTTCAACCACAAGAGCAAGTGCTCAAATCACAGACCTTTAGAGCCAGAGAAACCTCAGCAGTTATCGGCATGTGGTCGCAAATGTTCTTAAACCACCAGAGCTTCTTCAAAGGAAAACTCTCTTGGGCTCTTAATATGTAGCATCAGCAATAGAAGGCTGCTTTGGGTTGATGGGTGAGGGGAGGAGGAGGCCACAGACCTTCGTAGGGCACCTCCTTGCCCTCCTCTGTGGATCCTGAACTACAGTGTGAGGAAACCACAGGTTGAACTAGCTCCCCCTGTGGCTGACCAGGAAGTGGAGGTTCAGAGAAGTAGAGAAACTTAACAAGTTGTGTGATACATGTTGTCAAGGGGCAGATTTCTGATAATTCATCCCTGGGCTTTCCCAAAACCTTGATACCCTTTTTGAGAAAAGATAACTTAGCCCAAGTATCAGCTACTAAGAATAAACTGTGGGAATTCTGCCCTAGGACCAGGTGCTTTTCTGACTTTAATCCCATCAGGAAATAACATTTTGTTTGGTTGCTATTTTTATTTTGCAGACTGGCTGAGATCTGTAGGCGGTCCTAAGTTATGCATGGTTGCCACTCCCAGGTACCATGCATCAAAAACCCACGACATGCTGGGTACTGGGAAGTCCCCTCCTTGTGTCACCTACTCTCCGTGGTTCAGGGAGGTTGGTATAACTGACCGCATCGTGTAATGAGGAAACTGAGGCTGAAAGAAGTGGAGGAAACATTCAAAGCCCCTACTCTTAGCAAGAGATATGCCACCCCCTAGGAAGATGAAGGTAAATGTAAAATACCCTGGAGAGAGTAGAAAGAAGTTGCTAAAAAAAAAAAATCAGAGTGCCATTTAAAGGTGAAGATTGGACAATGTGACTCAGGAGGAAAGGAAGGCCAGACCTGAGGCTGACCACAAGCGGATGCAAGGCAGCCAAACATCCAACAGGGATGGCTTGGGGTCTGAAAGTGGGGTAAGAAAGCAAGGAGTGAAATGACAAAATTACAGAAAAGGAGACTAGTACACTGGTTGTCAGGGTGGGAGAGGGCAGTAAGCGTGGCTCTAAAAGGGCAATAGGAAGGATCCTGTGGTGACAGAAATGCTCTGTATCCTCATTATATTGATGACAATATCTAGATGTTGTAATGTTATAACACAGTTTTGCAGGATGTAATCACTGGGGGAAATGGGGTGGCAAGGATGGGGGTCTCTCCATGTTATTTCCTAAATCTCCATGTGAATCTATAACTATCTCAGCAAGTTTAATTAAAAATGTATAGTTTCCATTGTGGCTCGATAGGTTAAGAATCCGACTAGAATCCACGAGGATGTGGGTTTGCTCCCTGGCCTCGCTCAGTGGGTTAAGGACCCACTGTTGCTGTGGCTGTGGTATAGGCCAGCATCTGCAGCTCTGATTCTACCCCTAGCCTGGGAACTTCCATATGCCACGGGTGCAGCCCCAAAAGGGAAAACAATGTATATATCAGGGCTCAGAATCAAAATGACAGAGTAGTAAGATGTGGAGTGCACCTGTTTCCACAATACATCAGGAATACATCTTCAAATGGAACCATTTCCACAGAACACCTATTGATTACTAGTGGAAGACCTCAAACAAGGACAAGAAAGATATCCACATAACAGGGTAGGAAGAAAGGGACGAAAAAAAAATAGAGGAAGCAGGATGGGGCCTGCATACCTGGGAGGGAGCTGAAGGAGAGGAGAGTTTCCTGCACCCTGAAAAGCCCCATCATTAGTGGGGGGGATCAGCCAAGACAGAAAAGGAGCTTCAGAGGCTCAGAGGAGAGAACAACAACTGGTCTGTGGCAGGCAGGACAGAAAGAGACCTACATAGACAGTCCATGCCACCACCTTGCAAACTCCACCCTGAGACTCCTGTCTGCTAGTATGGATGGGGGTTGAATGCTGGAACCTGGGTTTAGTGGACAGGTTCTGGGCAAGAACTGGGGTTGACTGTGTGGTGACAGCCTGAAGGGGCTGGAGCATGGTACAGCTGTAAATGAGAGTGTTCGTGGAAGAAGCCTTGGCCTGCCATAGAAACAGAGTGCCATTGTTAAGTGCCACGCAAAGGGAGGGGTAGGGCCACCATGGCAGCTTTTTTCCCCATGTACTGGCTCCTGCCTCCTCAGGCTCCAGGAGGGGATCCTGCCTTGGCAGAACATGAATAGCAGGACAAATAATGCAGAAGAACAAATGAGTGATCTGGAAGATAGAATAATGGAAATCACTTGATTAGAACAGCAGACAGAAGCCCAAACCAAAAATTAAAAAAAAAATGACATCTATATAAGAGACCTATGGTTAATATAAAGCGTGCCAGTCTATGCATAATAGGGATCTCAGAAGGAGAAGAAAGAGAAGAGGGTATTGGAAATCTATTTGAATAAATTATGGCTGAAATCTTCCCAAATCTAAAGAAGGAAATAGATATCTAGATATGGGAAGCACAGAGGGTCCAAAACAATATAAACTCAAGCAGACTTATACTTATACGTAGAATAAAAATGGCAAAAGTTAAAGATAGATAAAGAGAAGATTCTAAAGGTAGTAAGAGGAAAGCAAAAAGTTAATTACAAGGGAACCCCCCCCCCATAAGGCTATTAGCTGATTTTGCTACAGAAACATTGCAGGCCAGAAGGGAGTGGCAAGATTTAAAGTCCTTTCAGAAAACTCTGTAACCTAGGATACCCAGCAAGATTATCATTTAGAATAGAAGAGACAAAGAATTTTTCAGACAAACAAAAACTAAAAGAATACAGAAATACCAAACCTCTCCTAAAGGAAAAATTGAAAGGGATCCTCCAAATAGAAAAGAAGAATTTATAGGAAAACCACAATTAGGAAGTAAATCACTCAAATAAGCCAGTACACAGATTTTTAAAAAGAGATTTCTGTGAAAGTGATGATAACCTCAGTGAACAGAGAAAGGGTAAACATGAAGATGCAAAAGAGGACATCAAAATCATAAAATGCAAGGAGGAGAGTAAGAAAATGTAGCGTTTTTTCCTAGAATGTGATTGCACCTATATAACTACCAGTCTAAAGCAAGTAGAAATAAGGATATCTAACAAAATATATAACATACTTGAAAAACAGGGCAACACAAATCAAAAAGATGCAGTAGTTTCACAAAAACCAAAAAGAATAGAACATAAGTGCAATACAAAAGAAAATCACCAAACCATAAAAGGTAAAACATAAAGATAAAGAAAGGGACAAAGAAGAAATATAAAATCAATGGAAAAACAAGAGTTAAGGTGGCAATAAGTACCTGTTTATCAATAATTCCCTTAAATATCAATGGACAAAATGCTCCAATCAAAAGACACAGAGTGACAGTTTTGATAGGAAAAAAAAAACATGAGTCTACAATATGCTGTCTACAATATGCTGTCTACAAGAGACCCATTTTAGGGCAAAGAACACACATAGATTGAAAGTGAGGGGATAGAAAAAAAGTTCATGTAAACAAATATGACAAGAAAGTGACATTCGCGATACTCAAATCAGACAAAATAGACTTAGTTACAAAGGCTATAGAAAAGGTTGAAAAGGATATTATATAATGATAAAAGGATCAATAGAAAGAGAGGATATTATACTCTTCAACATATGTGCATCCAATATAGAACCTCCTAAATACATAAAACAAGTACTAAGAGATATAAAGGGAGACGTCGATAGTAATACAGTAGTAATAGGAGGCTATAACACCCTACTCACATCAATGGACAAAGATTTGAGACAGAAAATCAAAAAGGCAACAGAGATCCTAGATGGTGCAATAGAACAGTTAGACTTAATTGATATCTTCAGGATATTACAACCAAAAAAAGCAGAACACACATTCTTTTCAAGTGCACATGGAACATTTTCTAGGATTGACCACATACTGGGGCACAAAATAAGCTTCAACAAATTTAAGAGTATAGAAATTATTTCCAACATCTTTTCTCACCACAATGGCATGAAACTAGAAGTCAACCACAGAAAAAGAAATGAGAATTAACAAACAACTACATGTAGACTGAACATGCTACTAAAAATTAATGGGTCAACAATGAAATCAAAGAAAAAATTAGAAAATGCCATGAGGCAAATTACAGTGAAAACGCAACCACACAAAATGTGTGGGATGCAGCAAAAGCAGTTCTTAGAGGGAAGTTCATAGTGATATAGGCCTTTTTTTAAGAAACGGGAAAGTGAGTTCCCATTGTGGCTTAGTAGGTTAAGAACCTGACATAGTGTCTATGAGGATACAAGTTTGAGCCCTGGCTTCACTCACAGGGCTAAGGATCCAGCATTTCTTCAAGCTGCAGTGTAGGTCATGGGTGTGGCTTAGATCCATTGTTGCTGTGACTGTGGTATAGGCCGGCAGCTGCAGTTCCAATTCAGCTCCTATCCTGGGACCTTCCATATGTTGCAAATGTGACTATAAAAAGAAAAAAGAAAAATAAACTGGAAAAACCTTAAATAAAGAACCTAACATGCCACCCAAAAGGATTAGAAAAAAAGAACAAACAAAACCTAAAGTCAGCAGAAGGAAAGATAAAGATCAGAGAAGAAATAAATAAAATAGAGATTAAAAACAATAGATTTGTCTTTATCTTTCTGACTTATTTCACTTAGTATGAGAGTCTCTAGTTCCATCCATGTTGCTGCAAATGGCATTAATTTGTTCTTTTTTATGTATTCCATGGTGTATATATACCACATCTACCTAATCCAGTCATCTGTCGATGGACGTTTAGGTTGTTTCCGTGTCTTGGCTATTGTGAATAGTTCTTCAGTGAACATGTGGTGCATGTGTCTTTGTCAAGGAAAGTTTTGTCACCTTGCTGTACAGTAGACAATTGACAGAACACTGTAAACCAGCTATAATGGAAAATCATTATAAAAAATAGAAAAAATCAAGAAAATCAAGTGTTGGTTCTTCAAAAGGGTAAATAAAATTGACAAAATTCCAGCCAGGCTCACCAAGAAGAAACAAGAGAAGACCCAAATAAATGAAATAAGAAATGAAAGAGGAGAAATCACAACTGATAATGCAGAAATACAAAAAAAGAGAATTTTGTGAACAATTGCATGCCAACGCATTTGACAACCTAAAAGGAATGCACAATTTTCTAGAAACATACATCCCACCAAAATTTAATTAAGAAGAAATAGGTAATTTGAACAGATCAATCATTAGAAATGAAATAAAATCTATAATTAAAAGAAAAAAATTCCTTACAAACAGAAGTCCAGAATCAGATGACTTCACTAGGGAGTTCTACCAAGCATACAAAGAAGAACATTTACCAATCCTTTTCAAACTCTTTCAGAAGATTGAAGAGGAAGGAACATCCGTAAAGACATTCCATGAAGCCACCCTCACCCTGAAACAAAAACCAGACAAAGATACTATCAAAAGAGAAAATTTCAGGCCAATATCTTTGGTGAATATAGGCACATAAAAAAAATCGCAACAAAATATTAGCAAACTGAATCCAACAACACATAAAAAAGATCCCACACCATGACCAAGTTGGATTCATCTCAGGGTCACAGGGTAGTTCAACATATGCAAATCAATGAATGTGATATATCACATCAACAAAAATAAAGACAAAAATTACATGATCATCTCAATAGATGAACAAAAAGCATTGGATAAAATTCAACAACCAGTCATGGTAAAAACTTTTACCAAGGTGAGTGTAGAGGGAACATATCTCAACATAATAAAGCTATTTATGACAAACCCACAGACAACTTAATATTCAATGGTGAAAAGCTGAAAAGTTTACCACTCAAATCTGAAGCAAGACAAAAATGCCTGCTCTCACCACCTATATTCATCATAGTTTTGAATATCCTAGCCACAGCCATCAGGCAAGAAAAAGAAATAAAATGTTTTCAAACTGGTAGGGAAGCGGTAAAATTGTCATTGTATGCAAATGACCTGATACTGTATATAGAAAATCCTAAAGACTCCACACAGAAACTACTAGGACTCACAAATGAATTCATCAGGGTAACGGGATACAAGATTAACGTATATAAATTGATTGCATTTCTTTACACTAACAATGTTCTGTCAGAAATGGAATGTAAACAAATGGTCCATTTTAAAATCGCATCCAAAAAATGCTTTGGAATAAACCTCTTTAAAGAGATGAAAGACTTATATGCTGAGAACTACAAAACATTAATCAAGGAAACTAAAGATGATGAGTAGAAATGGAAAGATATCCCATGCTCTTGGATTGGAAGAATTAATATTGTTCAAATGGCCACACTACCCAAACAACCTACATATTTAGATCACTATCAAATTACCTATTACATTTTTCACAGAACTAGAACAAATCCTAAAATTTACATGGAACCATAAAATACCAAAAATTGCCAAAGCAATCCTGAGGAGAAAGAACTAAGAAGGAGGCATAACACCCCCAGACTTCAGACAATACTACAAGCCTACAATAATCAAAACATCATGGTATTGGCACAAAAACAGACATATGTATCAATGGAACAGAACAGAGAGTCGGTGGAATTGATGGAACACATCTATGGACAATTAATCCTCAACAAAGGAAGGAAGAATATACAGTGGAGAAAAAAATTGTCTTTTCAGCAAATGGTGTTGGGAAAGTTGGACAACCCGATCAAGTTAGAACGCACCCTCACATCATACAAAAAAATAAACTCAAAATGGCTGAAAGGCTTCAATATTAGACAAGATAATAGAAAAGAACATAGGCAAAACATCCTTTGACATAAATCATACCAGTGTTTTCTTAGGTCAGTCTCCAAGGCAGTAGAAGTAATAGCAAAAATAAACAAATGGGACCTAATCAAACTTACAAGCTTTTCAACAGCAAAGGAAACCATAAACAAAACAAAAAGACCCTACAGTCTGGGAGAAAATATTTGCAAATTATGTGACTGACAAGGGATTAATTTCCAACGTATACAGACAACTCATATAATTTAATAACAAAAATAAATAACCCAGCTGAAAAATGGACAGAAACCCTAAATAGACATTTCTCCAAAGAAGACATACAAATGGCCAATAGCATATGAAAAGATGCTCAACATCACTGATTATTACTGAAATGCAAATCAAAAACTACACCAAGATACCACTTTGCACTGGTCAGAATGGCCATCATTAAAATTCTACAAATAATAAATGCTGAAGAGGGTGTGGACAAATGGGTATCTTCTTAAATTGTTTTGCGGTAATATAAATTGCTGCAGCCACTATGGAAAACAGTATAGAGGTTCCTCAATAAACTAAACGTAGAGTCTGTACCCAGACAAAACTGGAACTTGGAAAGATACATGAACCTCTGTGTTCAGAGTGGCACTGTTTACAATATCCGGGACATGGATAAATGCCCATCAATGGATGAATGGATTAAGACGATGTGGTACATATATACAATGAAATACTACTAAGCCATAAAAAGAACGAAATAATGCCATTTGTAACAACATGGATGGACCTATATCATACTAAGTAAAATAAGTCAGGCAGAGAAAGACATATCATATAAGACCACTTTTATGTGGAGTCTAAAATGCAACACAAATTAACATATCTGTAAAACAAAAACAAACTAAGCACCATAGAGAACAGAACTTGTTACCAAGGGGGAGAGGGATAGGGGAGGGAGGATTGGGAGTTTGGAATTAGCAGAAGCAAAAAATAAGATCCTACTATATGGCACAGGGAACTATATTCAATATCCTGTGATAAACTATAATGGAAAAGAATATGAAAAAGAATACAGATGTATAACTGAGTAACTGCTGAATAGCAGAAATTAACATATTATAAATCAAATACTTTTAAAAAAGAATTTTTTAGATGTATATAAGTCCTGAAAAAAAGAAAGCAAGAAGTTCACGGGGTCATCTACATCAAAGGAGCAGAATTTCTGTTACCTTCATGCACTGAAATCAGAGCCTGGACATTGTCTTCTACAGCAAGGAAGTATCCACATGTCTGCGCTAGAAGCATTGAGCTTAGCTTGGGCCCTGCAGACCGAAGGGCCACCCCTGGGTGGAAACTGCCATGACTGAAGGCAGTGCCAGAGACAGTGTGATGGAGGCCAATCAGAATCCCTAGAGGTGGTGGGATGTCTGGTAAATGCTAGTCTGTCAGGCAGGTTAGAAACACTCATTGAGCACCTTTTGGGTACCAGACCCCATTCCAGGGCTAGACACTCAGGTAAGAAATAATTCTTACATGGTAGAATGGCGGACAGCCACCAAACAGAACAAGTAAGTGGTAGGGCATTTCAGATGCTGATGGGGACTCTGAAGAAGACAGAAGAGCAAAGTGTGACTGAACAACCAAGGGGCTGCTTGGCTGGAGTGATCAGGGAAGGCTTCTCACAGGAGGGGACATTTGAGGGATAACCTGAATGACAGGAGGAGGAGGCAGTCATATAGGAAGAACAGGTGTAAAGTCCCTGAGACAGAATAAGCTTGTTGTATTTGAGGAAAAGGGGTCATTCTGTGTGTGTGGGGGGCGGTTGGGGGGACTGATGCGGAGGGAGATGAGGTTGAAGAGATTGACAAGGGTCAGATCCTATAAGTTCTTGTAGTGTTTACTAAGGAGTCGGTATTGGGAAGCCCCTAGAAGTTTTTAAGTAGGGGAGGGATATGATCTGCCAAGTTGGGGTGGATTTTAGGGGAGCAAGAGTGAGGAAAAGGAAGAACATGCTTTGCTACTCCAATGGTCCAGGCAAGATGGCAGTGCTGTGATAGGGCTTTGGCAGTGGAAATAGAAAGCGATGTTGGGTTTGAGGATGCTTTGGAAGTAAAGCCATCAGGGATTTCCTGGTAATTTAATCAGACAGTGTCTCCGCTGTGCTCAGAGTTCTCCACTGTCTCCCATGTGCTTGGAATAAAATCCAGAGACCTCACCATGAGCAGCATAGTCCTGACTGCTGCTCCAGTCTTACTTCCCTTCAACTTTTATCACTGCTTTCTGGCTCCAGGCACATTACCACCCCCAGGACCTTTGCACTTGCTTTTTTCTCGGCCTGGAATACCTTCTCTGGCCATCCCATCTCAGATAGCATTCTTTATAACTCTTTATTCTCTTCCTCTCCTTTACTATTTTTTTTTCAGAGCATTTGTCACCACCTGATACTATATAATGTCTTTGTGTCTATCTCTTCCACTAGAATGTAAGCAGAATGAAGGGACCAGCATCTGTTTTGTAGGTTGCCAAAACAAAGTCCCCACATATTGCTTGGAACATAGTAGATGCTCAGTAAATACTGAATGAATGAATGAATGAATGAATCAATGTATGGCCCCACTGGAATTCTAACCTGCTTTTGTGAAGAAGCCCCAGCTTCACTGTCTTCTGCTAGGAAGACTTGGGGAGCTGTTTCTTCCTCAGTGTACTGTCTGATTCAGACCATTCACACTGTCACTATCAGCTGCAGCCAGCATTTACTGAGCACTTAATTGCCAGAGACTGAATGCACCAGACATTGATGAAAACTGCAAAACTGCCTTTTGGTCCCAGCATTTTATAGGGTAGGGGCAGCCAGAAAGAGCCCACAGAACAGTGGCAGTAACAAGGTCCCCTGCAGAATGGCCCAGGGAGCTGTCCACTGAGCCGAGTGGGGTCGGGGCTAGCAGTGACGATGCCCCCTGTCTCTGCAGAGAACTGAGCAAAGAGAAGTTGGCTCTAGGTAGAACACAGGAGATTCTGGTAGTGTCTTTTAGCTGATGGAGGACAGAGAGCCACCATCCAGCCTGTCCTCCATGGCTTCAGACTTCTCCAACCCATTGTGAGGAGGATTAAATGAAGGTGTGTTATGTGAGGTCCAGAGGAACAGGGTCAGTTGGTCTCATGACCTTCCGGTCTCTTGATCTGTCTTACTCTTTTACCGTGCTGGAGATTTTGGCCACACCTCAGATGCACAGGAAAGCAGACCCCCCAACCCCAGTCCCCCCATCCCTTCCCCCGACCGGGAGCAGGGTCCTTTCTGGGGTCAGAGCACTGCTTCTCTCTCCCAGTGAGCTTCCCCATCCAGGCCGATGGGCCCACTGGTTTACGAGCTGGAGACTCCCACGCTGAGCTCAGAAGCATCTCCTCTTTAGTGGTTTCCTCTGAGGGTTCGTCGGGCCTTGGCCAGCTTGTGCTTTGTCATTGTCCGTGTGAGCTGGTGAGGTACTTGTGTCCACTGTGATGATGCTTCAAGCCAGCTGTGCTCAGGGGAGCCTCTTGAGCCCCACCCAGCCCTGTCCTGGGTTCCAGGGACCTGCTGCTCGTTTACAGATATGAGAAAGGCAGGGGAAAGGGCACAGACTTTGATTCAAGTCTCACCTCTGCCATTCATACCTTTGTGCTTTGGACTAAACTCCTTAGCTTCTCCGAGCAGCAGTTCCCTGACTCTAATATAGGGATAGTGTCTTCTTCTTACTTTGGTTTCTTCCTTTCTTCTTCCTGGAAGCTGCTGGGCCTCAAATGTAGTTGGTTAGTGGACGAGAGGCGTCAAAAACCAGACCTCCCCTGCGGCGTTGCATTGTTGGGAAGCAGGACTCGGTGACCGCTAAGTTTCCTGCCAGCACTGGAGCTATATATCAGCGTCAAGAACAAATGTGGTCAGCTGGGCCATCTGGAGACCCTGACGGACCCCACTTGGAGAACACCTGTGCCGAGCAATTGCTCCTTTTAACTTTTCAACTTGTTAAATTCACACAGTCTGCGCACTGGCTTTTGGGGGCCCTAGTGGTAAAAAGCTCTTGACGTTGTTTCTCACGGCAGAGTACTTAGGGGTTATTTTACCTGGATTGCTGTTCCTGTGCCTTCTCCCTCCCTGAAAGGGAAGAGCCTCCACTTGGATTTGTAGGGTCTGTCTCCAGACCAGAGCCCACAGGTTAGGGTCCTCATTTGTTCTAAGTGCCCAAAGTGACAGGTGCAGAAGCAAAATCTGGGTCCATTGGGACAGCTCAGTCAAGCCTTTCAGCTAGAGGAATAATAGGAATGAAGGGTACAAACATCCTTGGTTTGGGAACCAGACAGATCTCAGTTTTTTTTTTAATTTATTTTTTATTGTGTATTAGAATAGAGTTGATTGACAATGCATTAGTTTCAGGTGTACAGGAAAGAGATTCAGTTGTATATATACATACTACATTCCTTTTCAGGTTCTTTTCCCATATAGGTTATTACATAGTGTTTAATAGATTTCCCTGTGCTCTACAGTCAGTCCTCATTATTTATTTTATATATAGTGGTGTGTACATGTTAATCCCTAAGTTGTATTTTATCCCTTCCATCCCTCTTTCCCCTTTGGTTATATCATATATTTATTTATCCTTCTCTGTCTGACTTACTTAGTATGATAATCTTTAAGTCCATCCATGTTGCTGCAAATGGCATTATTTTATTCTTTTTTGTGGATGAGTAATATTCCATCGTATATATGTACCACATCTTTATCCATTCCTCTGTCCATGGATATTTAGATTGCTTCCATATCTTGGCTATTGTAAATAGCACTATGATGAAAATTGGGGTGCATGCATCTTTTTGAATTGTGGTTTTCCATGGATATGTGCCCAGGAGTGGGATTGCTGGATCACGTGGTAGTTCTGTATTTCATTTTTTGAGGAACCTCCATCCTGTTCTCCATAGTGGTTGCACCGCCTTACATCCCAACAACAGTGTAGGAGGGTTCCCTCTTCTCTCCACCCTCTCTAGCATTTGTTGTTTGTACAACTTTTGGGTCTGACTGGTGTGAGGTGGTACCTCATTGCAGTTTTGATTTGCATTTCTCTAATAGTTAGCAATGCTGAGCATCTTTTCATGTGCCTATTGGCCATCTGGATGTCCTCTTTGGAGAAATGTCTCTTTAGATCTCCCGCCATTTGTTTATTTATTTATTTATTTATTTATTTATTTATTTATTCATTTTTGAGCTGCATGAGCTGTTTGTATATTTTGAAGATTATCCCATCAGACAGATCTCAGTCTGAACCCAGTGAACTGTGTGGGTGGTTGGGGGTGTGGTACGTAATGTGGCACATAATGAAAACATGAATCAGAGATTCTTGGGAAGATTAAATTAGATAATACTTTTAAGTGATCGGCTCTTTGATGGAACACTAATAATTGCCTACTATATGACAGGCACTGTGCTAGAGACCCTTCAAAGACCCATATCCTAGAGGGCTATAGACCAGTGGACTGCCCCCCCCAACTTATGCTTATGAGTTTTCTGTTTTGTGATATGCTTTTTACACACACCCTGTGATTTGATCACCACAAACATCCTGGGCAATAAGGACAAAGGTGGAGTCATCTCCATATCGTGGACGAGGACGTTGAGTCCTGGAGAGGTGAGAGGCAACTTGGCCATGGTCTTATCACCAGGATTTGCCAGGGCTGGGCCAGCAGCTAGTTTGACTTTTAGCAGGAGTTCCCTCTTCTGCATCATTGCTACTCAAAGTCTGATCCACAGGCCAGCAGCATCAGTCGCACCTGGAAACAGGGAGGAATGCTAGTCTCAGGTGCAGCCCACGAGCTTCTGCAGCAGAACCTGCATTTTGAGAAGGTTGCTCAGTGGATGTGTGTACATGTAAATGTCTGAGAAACTTGGCTCTAGACCAGACCCATTGCCTCTAGTTGAGAATCAAGTGCTGATTTGTCCCCAAGCCAGGATTCCCATTTTTAAATAGGAGAGTAAACCTCTCATGGGGACAGCAGTGTGCAGTGGCTAAGTGGCAAGCTCTGGATCGGGACTGTCCAGATTCAAGCCCTGGCTCCTCCACTTTTCGGCTCTAGGATGTAGATGGTACATTATGTGATCTCTCCAGGCTTTGGTCTGCGTAATTCCAAGGTACATAATGAGAGTACCCACCTCAAAATGACTGTTGTTTGCCTTCAGAGAGGTGGCCATTCAGAGCCAGCATTCCCTGAGGACTTGCTTGGGGCCAGGCGCTGTTCCTAGGGCTTCATGTGAGCACAGATGCATGCTGGCACTTGGAGAGCCGCTCCCACCATTTGCTCTTATCATTACCTCATAGGGCTTGAGAAAGAGACTTCACACTTTTCATGGGTTTTATTTTAGAAAGAGGAGAATGGTTATTTCAAGGTGTTTAAAGCTTTGATGACCCTTCTGTTAAATACATCCCTAAATGCAGGGTCTGCCATGAAAGTTTCTTTACACTTACATAATCATGAAATTGGCATCTGAAAGCCCATATTCAGTGGATGTTGCAAAATGCTCTGGGAAGCTCCTTTCCAGCTCAAACGTTGTATGATTCCCATGTAGTTTATAGATAGAGTAATTTCTAGCTGCATAATCATGTCAGATTATAATGGACTCGAGCTGTCAGAACCCCTAGTGATGACCTCATTCAACCACCTCACTCTGCAGATGAGAAAACTCAGATTCAGAGAGGTCAAGGCACTTGCCTAAGGTCACACAGGTGGTTAAATGGCAGACACAGAGCTAGAGGTAAGGGCTCCTTATGCTCGGGCCAGTGCTTTCCATTACGAATGTGCATACATCTTATTCATTCATTCAGCAAATGTTTCTTAAGGGCTTACATTGAGCTGAGTGCTGCTTAAAAGCTGGACAGGTAGTAGTGAGCGGCCCAGCAAGGTATCTGTCCTCTGGAGCTTATGTGCTGGTGGGAGAGCAGGAGAAAAGACCATGAACAAGTAAGAAATCAAAGAACAAGAATGAGGCAATTTCGATGTCAATGATTGCATAGGCGTTAAAGTGGCATAACATGCCAGCAATTGATTTGGGCGGGAAAGCATGAGACGGGACCATCAGAGTCTTTTCTGATATGGTGCATTTGAGATGATCCATGAATAAAGTCAGGCAGTGAGTTGTGTGGTAGGGGGATAAGAAACTTCCAGGAAGAGCCAACCTGCTCCCACCTCCCAGGTCTTAATCCTGGTACCAACTGTCACAGCCAGGTTTCCCAGGAAACAGATTTGGAGATGGAGATCTGTGCACAGAAGGCTTACTGGGAAATGAGAGAAGCAGGATTGGACTAAGGGAAAAGGCTGTGATGCAGTTGCAATAAGGGTCAATTCTACAGAGTTAGTTCTGGAGCTGAAATGGGGCTTCAGAGTTGTCCTGCATGGAGGCCAAGAGGCCAGGCCTGTGTCCCTGTGCAACCGGATTCAGGTTGCCCTTGGGGAGAATGTGTGGTGCCCTTGGGGGATGCATTTTGGGTAATGAAGCTCCCTTTGGTGAAGGCGGTTCCTGGGGAGGGATATGGTTGTGAGCTGGCAGTTGGGAGAATGAGTGCTATTCTGAAGGGACATCCGGGCAGTGCTGCAGCCTGTCACTAGGGCACCAAGACTGACTGCTTGCAGGACTATCCCACTGATGGAAATAAGGACATCTTTATCTTGATTTATATTCATATCACAATACTGTCAATATTTAGTGACTTCCAGCTACTGGTCTGGGCACTGCAGGGGCAGAAATGAATTAGGCACGTTTCCCATCCTGGAGTTTAACAGGCCTTTGCAGGGAGAGAGAAAAGCAGACAGGCAGTTAAACAAGTACCTCCATATAACTCTTCCAGCCAGTGAATTGTACAAAAATACCTTCTCTGTAATAGACACTACAGTCACTTAAACATTCAAATCTATGAGTTCACACTTATAAAGTATGTCACACCTAAATATGTTCATCTTTATTTAATGGGCAGAGGTCATGGGCAGTCCACAGACCCACTTCGTTAGCTTCTTTTGGGCAAAGGAAGGAGGGAAGGGAAAGATAAATTGCCTTGTACGCCTGAATAATAATAAAAATTTCAAATATCGAGTCCTTTACTCTGTGCCAGTGCTGTTCTGAGTGCTGCATCTGAATTAACCCTTTCAGTTCTCTCAGATTCCTGCAATAAATGTACCATTAACAATGGTACAGATGAGAAAATTACAAATAATTTTTGAGTCATTTTTTTTAAAAACTGGTAACATACAGGCACCATTGTTGCAAGAGGCTAATGAACAAATCCAAAATTATGTGGACCCTTCAGATTTCCTTCTGACCTGCGCTGAATGTATGTGAACGTATTTCATGGTTTCTATACATTTGTCTGTGCTCTGCTGCATTGTGCCCCTTGATATTCCTATTCTATGCTGGGATAGCATTTTCCCTTTTAATTCGGCCTCTCCAAGGACCATTCTGAAAAATAATAGGAACAGTGCTTCCTGCGCTCAGGGGTTTCTGTTTTGACTGTCTAGTGGCCACTGATCTAGATTCATATCCAGACCCTTTTCAGGACCTGGTTAAGCAACAGGGTTAGATGGAGACAGAGGGGAAGGCCCCAGGATTTTTCTGACTTAAATAAGTTGAGTGCCTGAAAGCAATTTAAGAATGATGAAACACTGTGTCACTGTGGTATTTTCCTTCTGTCATTAGCATCTGGACTTCTATAATTGTGTATCAGGTCTGGCTCCCATTTCTTAAGATAAAAGCAAAGACTGATTTTTCTAGTAAGGATGAGGTAGACATCTAAGTGGGTGCTCTTCCTCCTTTCTTCACCTCCATTCATGGTGTAATGTGGGGGGGGGGTCACAAAAGTAGATGTGACATGGCCGGATAGGAGTCAACAGGCCATGTGGGATGGTAGCCCCTAGAAAGCCTGGGGGGTCCAAGAGAGGGCACCACTGAGCCAGCAGTAGATAAGCTCTGCCTTGTGGAAGTGTTGCATAGCGGTGGCCCCAAATCCAAAGATTTGTAAAACCTTCTGATTGTTAGGAGATTGACCAGGACACAGGTGCTCAACAAGTATCATTTTTTAATTAATGTTTTTTGTCTTTTTTAGGGCCATACCTGCAGCCTATGGAGGTTCCCAGGCTAGGGGTCGAACCAGAGCTGTAGCTGCTGGCCTACGCCACAGCCACAGAAATGCGGGATCCGAGCCTCGTCTGCGACCTACACCACAGCTCACAGCAACACTGGATCCTTAACCCACTGAGCGAGGTCAGGGATTGAACCCGCGTCCTCATGGATACTAGTCTGGTTTGTTAACTGCCGAGCCACGATGGGAACTCCATCAAGTATCACTGAAGGAGGCTGAGTTGGTACTTCCAGCTCTGAGATCTTGGGCAAGCCATCTATTCCTGATCAGCTTCTACGAGGAGGGTTTTGCAAATTTACAAAAGTCATAACGTTCAGGTAGGCATCTGACACCTCTGGAGTAGGGAGACGTCTCAGTATGGATGTTTCTGGTCTCAGAACCAAGCGGTGGTTCTCTACCCTGGCTACACGTTAGAATCATCTGGGGAGCGATAATATCTCCACCAGGCTATAGCTTAGACTCCTAACACCCAATTTTCTGAGAGTGAGATTTGGTATCTACATTTTGTTGTCTGTTTTTTTTTTTCTTTTTTGGGGGGGGCTGCACCCGTGGCATACGGAGGTTCCCTGGCTAGGGGTCTAATCAGAGCTACAGCCGCTGGCCTGCACCACAGCCACAGCAACACAAGATCTGAGCCGCATCTGCAACCTACACCACAGCTCAGGGCAATACCGGATCCTTAACCCACTGAGTGAGGCCAGGGATCGAACCCGCAACCTCATGGTTCCTAGTCAGATTCGTTAACCGCTGCACCACTACGGGAACTCCCCTGCATTTTATTTTCAATCTTCCCGTTTGGCTCCAGAGGCAGCCAAGGTAGAGAACCAATGCCTTAAAGTATCTCCCAGAAATGCCTTCAGAGCCTGTGGTCTGTTCCCAGGACTCCCCAGGGAAAGCCATTCTTCATCCTTTATGGAAAAGTCACCTTTTAGAAACAGTTGAAAGGCAAAAGTCCATTAGATCAAATCAGAAATGCCATTTGGATTATTTCAAAATATGAGGGAGGAGTTTTTCCAAATAAGGAGAGTCAGTCTCTGGTGGGGTTAAGAATTGGCTCTTGGAAAGGCAATTCCTTGCAGAGACCTTTGTGAGCATCTGTGGATTGCAGGCATGATGGAACAGTAGCAAGGGGCCTTGGAGAGTCCCCCAGTCCAGCAGGGGTGTGGCCCATGCCCTCCTCCACAGACCTGGCCTCCAGAGGACCCTGTGAGCTCCAGAATGCACCAGCTGCCCTCACCGGAGTCCAGAGTGCACTTGAAAGAATTTAAAGCATTATTTCTTGTTGTGTGCAGGTGGGTGTGAGGTCTGGATGTCGATGGACTTTGTGATGTGGAAAGAGCTTTATGAAAAGGGAGTGAGATCTCAAGGAGGGCCTGGTGTGGAGAGCTTGAGCTTGTAGTGATTGTGCACCTGCATTCACCTGCCTCCCTCCCATCCTTTCTCACTAGCTTTGCAGCCCTGGGCTTCTGTTTCCTCCGGGTCTGAGCAGTCCTGCCAGGTGGTTGGGAAGAGCCAGGCTCACCTGTTAGTGAGGACTCGCTCTTCAGAACTGCTGTCTAGATGGGGTTGCCTGCCTTCCACCACACCTCCAGTCAACACAGCTGCCAAGAGGACCAAACAGCCCGGGATTGTTTCTGAGACACAGAAACTGGCTGAGTGATGGTGATTGAAGACAGAGTGAGTCTGGAATTCCCATTGTGGCTTAAGAAACTGACTAGTATCCATGAGGATGCAGGTTCGATCCCTGGCCTCACTCAGTGGGTTGAGGTCTAGTTTGCTATGGCCTGAGCAGGTTTTGAGGTCAGTGATAATTGTCTCTGATTATTAAAGTAACATATGTTCATTATAGTATATTTGAAAAAAGATACACATGTATAATAAAGAGAAAAAGAAAATCTCCCACTTTCCAACCACCTAGCAACAGCTAGTGTTAATATTTTGGTGCATTTCCTTCTACTATCTTCTGTGTGTATCTACACATACACTTAGAAATGATTTTTACTATATGCATAGCTTCACATTCTTTTATTTTTCTCTTAGCATATCATGAACATTTTCCCAGGTCACAATTATTTTTAAAACTTGATTATTAGAGCCTGCCTGTTTTCCTATTATTTGGATCCGTCCTAATTTACTTGGTTATTTCCCCAGTGTTCACTGAGGATGTTCCTTATTTTTTTCCATTCTCAATTATAATTAATAATAACACAGGGTGTTCCCATTGTGGCTCAGTGGGTTACAAACCTGACTAGTATCCCCGAGGATGTGGATTTGATCCCCAGCCTCACTCGGTGGGTCAAGGATCTGGTGTTGCTGTGAGCTGTAGTGTAGGTCACAGACACGGCTCGGATCCTGCATTGCTGTGGCTGTGGCGTAGGCCTGCAGCTTCAGCTCCGATTAGACCCCTAGCCTGGGAACTTCATACGCCACAAGTGCGGCTCTAAAAAAAGCAAACTAATAATAATAATAGTGATATCAATGATTAATGTTGCAGCGAACATCCCTTTACATATTCTTTAGGCCAATTTCTGATTATTTCATTGGAGTAAGTTCCGAGGAATATATTACTAGGTCAGAGGGAAGATAAGGTTCCTGACATTTGTTGCCAAACAAAAAGACTGTATCAGTTCACACCCCTGAGCTGGGTTTGGAATGATGAGCAGTTTCTGCGGATGCATTTCCTCCTCTGTAAAATGTAGGCAGTAGTGTGAGCTTCACAGTGTTTTCTTTGGCGCTGAATGGCTTGTGCATATGAATAGTGGAGTCCCTGGCCTCATGCCTGGTGCCCTTCTCCCTTTATCTTCTCTGATGCTCAGCCTAATTGTTACATGAGATAAACCGCATTGTAATTACATGTTCCTTAAAAGCCCAGGGCACCTCGTGCCCGTGCACACGTACTGAAAACCCCACATAAGGGCTGCTACCAATCTAAGGCCATGTGCTCTGCTTAGAATCCCCCATTTCCGCAAGTCCCCACATTCCTCATTCAGTCTTTCCCCGGGGCAGTACACCCTCACCTCTGTGATAGTGACCCCCAGGGAGGCAACTGCACAGAAGAGAAACAAGCCTTTTACAAAATGTTGATTAGTGAATGATAAAATAAGCAGATGGCTTGCAGACTCTGGAAGAGAAAAGAGGCAGCCTCATTCATGAGAGAGAAGGCCTCAAGTAAGTCCTATACCAGAGCAAGGGGGTCACGGTGGCCCAGATCAGCAGGTGGCCGTGTCCAGTCGTACAGGTTGTACACTGCACAACTTGGGGTGCATCATTCCTATTACAGCCTGTCACTTTCTCAAGTCTGCAGGGAGGTGGAGCTGCTATGGGACCAAGGGGTCTCTGGAGGTCAGGTCCAAAGTAGTGAGATTTAAATAAATTATTACATGTAAAGCACTTAGAATAGGGCCTGGAATCCAGTGATCACCAACGCACTTTGACTTTGATTCTTGTTTATGTGGGTTAACGTTCCTCAGGTTCGTGGGAAGAACTAGCTTGTCACAAACAACACAGACCAGACACAAAAGATCTTTTCTAGTTGCTTAGCTATTAGAAGGCTTTTAATGGGGGCTTGGGGTAGTTGAGGTTGTCGATTGACAGGTGGCTTGTGTGCATCACAAAAGTGCAAGGGCTATGGTCTAGGCCACTTATTACATTAGCTATGTGATCCTGTCCTCCACTGAAAAGAGGGTATTACTTTTCCCTACTGTACCAGTTTGTGATTAAGGGACAAAATACTGGATAATAGTTTTTTTCTTTTTCTTTTTATGGCTGTGCCTGCAAAATATGGAAGTTCCTGGGCCATGGGTCGAATTGGAGCTGCAACTGTGACCTGTGCCACAGCTGTGGCAGCATCAGATCCTTAACCCACTGGGCAAGGCCAAGAATCAAACCTGCATCCTCAGAGACAATGTCAGGTCCTTAACCTGCAGAGCTACAGTGGGAACTCCAGTAGGTAGTAGTTTTGATAAAGCAGGAAAGCGATAGGTGAAAAGCAATAGAAATTTCTATTAGAAGCAGTTGGGAAACACGTAATGATCATCCTCAGTGTTACAGAGTCTTTTGAGATAGAGAGAGTGTGGCATTTAGAATAAGGAACTCTGGGCTAGATTTTTGGTGTTTCCTTGAGCTGGCGTCTTACCTCCTGCATGTCTTCATTTTCTCATCTAAGAAATGGGGATCATAATACTCAAATACTCACCCTGCTGATGCCTGATATGAAGATAAACCAGATGGGTATAAACGTGCCGGGAACATTGAAAAGTGCTGTATAATGGGGGGGGGGGTGTTACTAGAGATAAAATCTGTCCCTAGAGCTCACAAACCAGCTTCTTTGCTCCTGCTGCCTACTTTGAAATAGCAAGGAACCAGACTTTTACGTGCCAAGAGAGAAATAAATGGATTTTTAAAATATTTGGTTCCAGTGCTTTTAAACCACTGACAGGGGTGTGTATGCTGGTGTGCTCTTGGAATGACCAGGACTTGGACACGAGCTGTGTGTGTACTTCCCCAGAAGGGAAGACAAAAGCCGCTGTCTCGCGCCCACCTACGTAAAACTCGGTGCTAATTGGGCTTCTTTGTTGCCCTCCCAAAGGCTGGGAAGGAATGTGCAGCCCAAGCAGAATTCCTCTCTTCTCCAACTCTCCACCCCGCCCCGCCCCGCCCGAGGTCACCACTCTGGGGTCGCCTGTGCCTAAGGAGAGTGTAGAATGACCTAGAAGGCAGAGCTGGGAGCAGCCAGCCACCAGCAGGAAGGACTCCGCCTGCTTTTCCAAACTGCAGGTTATCAAGAGATGCACAGGAGGCCTTGTGGCAGGAAGGTGGCACCTGGGCCTTGATCCTAGGTTCCAGTCTCATTGGCTGACCTTGGTCAAGTTACTCTAAGACTGGCCTCCTTTTCTTCATCCGTGGTACGTGATACCTGTATCCTTGAGTCCTTGAGAGGAGATTTAAGTAGTTGATGAGTGACTTAGTTTGCTCGAGCTGCCTGAATGAAATACCGCAGACTGGGTGGCTTAAACAACAGGCGTTTGTTTTCTCACAATTCTGGAGGCTGCCAGTCCAAGGTCGAGGGGCTGGCAGGGTCACATTCTGGTGAGAGCTTTCTTCCTGGTTTGCTGTCTTCCTCTCTTCCTGCCTCAATGATGGAGAGAGAGAGAAGGACCTCTCCCTCTTCCTCTTTTAAGAAAACCACCAGTGGGGTTCCCGTCGTGGCCCAGTAGTTAACAAATCCGACTAGGAACCATGAGGTTGCGGGTTCTATCCCTGGCCTTGCTCAGTGGGTTAAGGATCCAGCATTGCCGTGAGCTGAGGTGTAGGTTGTAGACGCAGCTGGGATCCTGCGTTGCTGTGGCTGTGGTGTAGGCCGGCAGCTACAGCTCCTGTTAGACCCCTAGGAACCTCCATATGCCATGGGTGCGGCCCTAAAATGACAAAAAAAGACAAAAAAAAAAAAAAAGAAAGCCACCAGCCTTAATGGACTGGGGCCCCACCCTTCTGACCTCCTGTAACCTTAATTAGCTCCTAAAGACCCTGTCTCGCAATACAATCCCATTGGTGGTTAGGGTTTTACCACATGAATTTGGGGGGACACAAGTCAGTCCTTGGTATCGGGGAAAGTGGAACTGGACATCATCCAAAGAACGTGAAAATGGCAAAGAATATAATATGACTGCTTGAACTAGGCACAAATCTCCAACTGCATTCTACAAACATTAACAGCCCTCTTCCAGGCTTACAGACCAAATGGTGGGAAAAAGCTCAGAGTTGACAGTGAGCTCTGTTTTCCAGATAAAACAGTTTTGTGTGATAAAAAATAAGTGTAGGAAATTTTGAGAAACCACACTGATACTCCCAAATCTTCAGACCCCAGTGGGGGTGTAGTTGGCCTGGGAAGAAAAGCAAAGATGCCTTCTTGGAGCCCCTCATTCAGGTAAGTGCCAGCATCGTAAGACCTGGGCCAGGTGAACGTCTAGCCACACCACGATTTGCTTTGTCCCCTTTGAAAGGCTGGGAAGTAATCTCTAAGGAATTGGCAAGGAGTCTGAGCAGAACGAAGGCAGCAGTAGTTCTAGCCAGCTGTCAACAGTTCCTCCTGGCCCTCTGTGGACCCCCTGCTCCTCCCATCCAGAAGCAGTTCCCATAAATCTGCGCTGGCCTTGTGACTTGCTTTGCCCAATAGGATGTGGTGCAGGAGAGGCCCAACAGCTTCCACTTTTGTACTCTCAGACCCCAGCTGCCAGGCTCTCTTGCTGGAGAGAGAGGTCCTGGAGGCCAAGAGACCCGATGGAGCGAGAGAGGCCACACAGAGAATACAGGGGCCTACAGTTTGTGGGAAGGCCTCACCAAGAGGCAATGAGAAGCTTAATTCCATTCACTGAGTGTGTATTGAGCCCTAAGTTTGTATCCAGGCAAGAGACTGGGGATACCAAGAAAAACAGTTTGGAACCAGAGCCTGTCCTTGTGAAGTTCACAGTTCCCGGGGAAGGCTGATATTAAGCACAAGTACAATACCCACCAGGTGTTATTGTGGAAAATGGACAGATGCTCTGGGGACACGTTGCGGGGAGGCATTGGGGGGCGATGGCCAAGTCTCCAGGTCAGGGAACATTTCCTCCCTACCCTTGCCCCCCAGATCACCCTCCCTTCTATTTGCAGTTCATTTTTGCTCCTACCCCCAGCCTCAGGCAACCATAACCTAATCCCTGCTTCTATAAACTTGCCTTTGTTTGATATTTCATTTAAATGGGCCCATAATATGTACTCTCTGGTTTGGCTTCTTTTCCTTAATGCTTTTGGGTCATTTTCTTTTTTGTTTTTCTTTTGAGTGCTTCACCCGTGACATATGGAAGAACCCAGGCTAAGGGTTGAATTGGACCTGCAGGTGCTGGCCTACGCCACAGCCACAGCCACAGCAACGCCAGATCCAAACCATGTTTACGACCCACACCACAGCTCAAAGAAACACTGGATCCTTAACCCACTGAACAAGGCCAGGAATTGAACCTGAATCCTTATGAATACTAGTCAGGTTTGTTACCACTGACCCACAATGGGAACTCCTGGGTCATTTTCATTCTTAAAGGATATTTTCACTTGGGAGTTCCCGTTGTGGCGCAATGGAAATGAATCCGACTGGTATCCATGAGGATGTGGGTTCCATCCCTGGCTTCTCTCAGTGGGTTGGCCATCCGGCGTTGCCGTGAGCTGTGATGTAGGTCACAGATATGGCTCAAATCCCACATTGCTGTGGCTGTGGTGTAGGCCAGCAGCTGCAGGTCCGATCTGACCACTAGCCTGGGGACTCTCATATGCTGTGGGAATGGCCCTAAAAAGCAAAATATATATATATATTTTTCACTTGATACAGAGTTCTAGGTTTAATTCTTTTTTTTTCTTTCAGTGTTTTAGGGATATTGTTCCAGTATCCTCTGGCTGCAGTTTGAGATGGGTCATTTTTCTCTGGCTCCTTTCAAGATTTTCCATTTTTGATTTTTCAGCGGTTGTTCTATGACATTAATAAAACTAGCATAGTTTTCTTCATATTTTACCTACTTGAAGCTCACTGAGATTGCTAAATCTATAATTTATGTCTTTTACAAAATTTGGGTATATTTCAGCAAATATTTTTTCAAATATTATTTCTATCCTTATTCTCTTTCTTCTGTTCTTCCTGGACTCCAAATACATTCATGTAAACTTTTTCCCACTAGCCTCTAGGCGCTGTTCCTTCTTTTGGAAATTTATTTAAAAATTTCTTTTTAGTAAAAGATTTTCGACTGAGTATGGGTAGACTTTTTTTAGCTAATATAATTGATATGTAACATTACATTGTTTTTAGGTGGACAATGTAATGATTTAATCTGTGTATACACTGTGAAATAATTATCATAACAAGTTAACAGCTAGTTACAGTTTTTTTTTCTTGTGATGAGAACTTTTAAGCTCTACTCTCTTAGCAACTTTCAAATATGTAATACGGTATTGTTAATTACAGTCACCATGCTGTACATTACATTCCCTGGAATTTCTTTATCTTATAATTGGAAGTTTATACTTTTTGACCACCTTCATTTCACCCACCTCCCCATTCCCCACCTGTGGTAACCAATCTGTCCTATCAGTTTTTTTTTCTTTTACATTTTACATACATATGATATCATACAGTATTTGTCTTTCTCCATCTGACTTATTTCACGTAGCATAATGCTTGAGTTCCATCCATGTTGTTGTGAATGGCAGGACTTCTTTCTCTTTTATGACTGAGTAATATTCCATTGTGTATCTATACCACATTTTCTTTATCCATTCATTCTTCAGTGAACACTGGTTGCTTCCATGTCCTGCTGTTTAAAAAATGATGCAAAAGTCCTGGGATACAGATATCTTTTTAAGATATTGATTTAGTTTCCTTTGGACAATACCCAGAAGTGGAATTAATGGATCATATGGTAGTTCAATTTTAAGTTTTTGAGGAACGTCCATACTGTTTTCCATAGTGGTTGCATCCATTTACATCCCCACCAACAGTGCACAAGGGTTCCCTTTTCTGAGCATCTTTACCCACATTTCTTATTGCCTGTGATAATAGCCATTCTGATGGGTATGAGATAGCATCTCACTGGGGTTTGATTTGCATTTCCCTGATGATTCCCTATGAAGTTGCATACCTTTTCGTGTGCCTGTTGGCCAACTGTCACATCTTTTTTATAGGAATGTCTGTTCAGATCCTCTACTTGTTTTTAAATCAAATTGTTTGTGTTTTTGCTATTGAGTTTATATGAGTTCTTTTTATATTTTAGATGTTAACCTCTTATCAGATATATGATTTGCAAATATTTTCTCCCATTCAGTAGGTTGCCTTTCGTTTTGATGATTTTTCTTTGCTCTGTGGAAAGCTTTTTAGTTTTATGTAGTCCCACTTATTTAGTTTTACTTTTGTTGCCTTTGCTTTTAGTATCAAATCCAAAAAATCATTTGCCAAGTCAGTGAGCTTACCCATTGTGTTTTCTTGGAATTTTGTGGTTTCAAGTCTTACGTTCAAGTCTTTAATCCATTTTGACTTGCTTTTCGTGTACATTGTAAGAGAGTGATCCAGATGCATTCAAGTCTCCCATCACCATTTTTTTGTCTTTTTGCCTTTTTCTAGGGCCGCACCCATGGCATGTGGAGGCTCCCAGGCTAGGGGTCTAATCGGAGCTGTAGCCACCGGCCTACACCACAGCCATAGCAACGCGGGATCCAAGCCGCGTCTGCGATCTACACCACAGCTCACGGCAACGCCCGTATCCTTAACCCACTGAGTGATGCCAGGGATTGAACCCGCAACCTCATGGTTCCTAGTCGGATTTATTAACCACTGAGCCATGACAGGAACTCCTCCCATCACCATTTATTGAAGATACTATCCCTTCCCTCATTGTATATTCTTGACTTCTGTGTTGTAAATTAATTGATCATATATAAATAGGTTTATTTCTGGTCTCTCTAGTCTGTAGCATTGAACTTTGTGTCTGTTTTATGCTGGTGCTATACTTTTTTGATTATTGTAGCTTTGCAATATAGCCTGAAATCAGGGAGTGTGACACCTCCAGCTTTTTTTTTTTGTGTGTGTGTGTGAAGATTGCACTGGCTATTCAGAGTCTTCTGTGATTCCATACAAATATTAGGATTATTTTTTCTACTTCTGTAAACAAAGCCATTGGAATTTTGCATTGAATCTGTAGATTGCTTTAGGGAATACAGATGATATTAATTATTCCAATCCATAGATGTGACTGTCTTTCCATTCCTTGGTGTCTTTAGTTTCTTTCATCAGTATCTCATAGTTTTCAATATACAGGTCTTTCACCTCCTTGGTCAGATTTATTCCTACGATTTTATTCATTTTGATGCAATTGTAAGTGAATTGTTTCCTATACTGATAGTTTTGTATTAGTGTATAAAAACACACTGATTTTTGTATACTAACTTTATATTGTGCAACTTTATTGAATTCACTTAATGGTTCACTCTGTTCATTTTTTTTTAATTTCTAACATTATTTCTCTGAACATTTTAGAGATTTTATTATTCTTATGTATTTATTTTTTTATTTTTTCATTGTAGCTGGTTTACAGATTTTTGTCAGTTTTCCAACTGCACAGCATGGTGACCCGGTTACACGTTTATATATAGATTCATCACAAGTGATTAGACATAGTTCCCGGTGCTGTACAACAGGATCTCCTTGCTTTTCCATCCCAAAGGCAATAGTCTACAACTGTTAACCCCAGACTGCCATTATGTCCCTCTCCCCCCCGCACCCTCTTGGCAACCACAAGTCTGTTCTCCAAATCTGTGATTTTCTTTTCTGTAGAAAGTTTCATTTGTGCAGTATATTAGATTCCAGATATAAATTATGTCAAATGGTACTTGTCTTTCACCTTCTGACTTACTTCACTCAGTATGAGGATCTCTAATTCCACCCATGTTGCTGCAAATGGCATTATTTTATTATTTTTTATGGCTGAGTAGTATTCCATCGTGTATATATACCACATCTTCCTAATCTAATCATCTGTTGATGGGCATTTGGGTTGTTTCCATGTCTTGGCTATTGTGAATAGTGCTGCAGTGAACATGCATGTGCAAGTGTCTTTTTCAAGAAAAGTTTTGTCTGGATATATGCCCAAGAGTGGGGGTCATATGGTAGTTCTATGTATAGTTTTCTAAGGTACCTCCATACTGTTTTCCATAGTGGTTGTATCAGCTTACATTCCCGCCAACAGTGCAGCAGGGTTCCCTTTTCTCCACAACCCCTCTAGCATTTGTTGTTTGTGGACTTATTAATGATGGCCATTCTGACTGGTGTGAGGACTGTTCATTTTTTACAAAATTTTTTTCTCTTTGTTTTTATTTATTTTTTTTAGATGGTACTTCTTTTTTTGAATTTATTTTATTTTATTATTTTTTTATTTTTTACATTATACCCAGCTATACAGCGTGGTGACAGGGTTACACATCACAAGTGGTTAGACATAGTTCCCAGTGCTATACAGTAGGATCTCCTTGCTTTTCCAGCCCAGAGGCAACAATCTACAGCTATTAACCCCAGACCCCCCTACCATCCCATTCCCTCCCCCACCTTCTCTTTGTTTTTAAGATTTTGATCATTTCTATTGATCTGTCTTTGAATTCACTGTCCCCTCTATCATCTCCATTATGCTGTCAAGCTTACACAATGAATTTTTATTGCAGATACTGTGTTTTATAGTTCTAAAATTTCTGTTTGGTCCTTATTTTATAGTTCTCATTTCTCAGATGATGTTTCTTACCGTCTTCATTTTGGTTGCATTTTCTGTTACATTATCGAATATAGTTAAATAGCTGCTTTATAAATTCTTACCTTCTGATTCTAGCATCTGCCTTATCTTGATGTCGATCTTATTGATTGCATTTTCTCTTAAAAATGAATCATGTTTTCCTGTTTTCATATATCAGGTAATTTTTTTTGTCTTTTTGCCTTATCTAGGGCCGCACCCGTGGCATATGGAGGTTCCCAGGCTAGGGGGTCTAACAGGAGCTGTAGCTGCTGGCCTTCACCACAGCCACAGCAACGCCAGGTCCGTGCCGTATCCGCGACCTACACCACAGCTCATGGCAACACCAGATCCTTAACCACTGAGGGTCAGGGATCGAACCTGCAACCTCATGGTTCCTAGTTGGATTTGTTAACCACTGAGCCAGGACGGGAACTCCCTATATCAGGTAATTTTGAACAAGTATCAAGAATCCTGGGTATTGTAACTGTTTTACAGACTGGACCCTTCTATATTCTTTCAAAGAGTGTTTTGGTTGATTTTGTTGGTTGGTTGGTTTTAGCAGGCAATTAGCTTGGTTGGATCCAAGTTGAAAACTTAATCTCTTGGGTTGCAGTTTAAATGTCAATCTATTTCTTTTTCCTTATCAAGGCTTCTTAGAGTCTGATCTGTCCGTGCATTGCTCATAGATCCAGAAGTGGGGGTGGAAATTTTACACAAAATCTGGGGCTACGTTTCTGAGTCTCTTTTTTTCTGGGATTTCCCCCTTCATTTCCTGTTTTTGCCACTATTGATGTTTTAACTATTTCAAGGTAGTATGGCTGCCATTAGTTTAAAAGCTGCAAAAATGGGAAACTCACTTCATGCAACTCTGTTTTTCCAAGTGTCAGTGCCCCCCTCCAGAACTGCTGACTTTAGGTTTTCACTCTCCAATACCTTTGAGTCATTGTTTGTTGTTGTCGTTTTGAATATATAATTGTTACCTGAAGGAAGGTCAATCCAATATGAACTTATCCTGGTGTATCAGAAGCTCAGTCAGTGCTTTCGCATCTGGATATAGTTATTGATTTTAAAAGTCAGTAGATAAATTAAGCACTTGGTAGACACAGAAGAAAAAAATATATTAGTAAATGTATTAGTAACCTAGAGGAAGTAACCAAATTATTAAAAATGTAACACAGAGAGATTAGAGTCCAAAAATGTGAAAGAAAGGAGGAGGTCCAGAATATGTCAAGAATCCAAAAGGTAATATTTGAGAGAATGGAGAAAAGCAGTAAACAAATAAATAATGGCTGAGAACTTTTAGTAGTTGAAGACGTTAATCTATAGATAGAGGAGTCACAATGATCCCAAACAGGATAAATGAAACTAAAACTGAACTATGCATATCGTGGTGAAACTGCAGAATACCAAAGACAAAGAGAGACCTCAAAGTAACTGGAGAGGAACAAGTCATCTATGGATTAAAAACTGATTAGACTTACAGATACCATAGCAACAGTGGAAGCCCCACCCCCACACTCCCGTGAAATTATGCATCAATTGCTGAGAGAAAATAATTAATATAGAATATTATACCTTGCTAACCTATTATTCAAGAATAAAGATAAAATAGGACAGACATACTACAGAATAAACTTCAAGAAAAAGAAAGTCAAACCCAGAAGCAAAGAAGAAGTTATAACATTGGGGAAAGAAACTGGTAAATATGTGAATAAATATAAGTAACCATTCACTTTTTAAAGCAATGCTAATCACAAATTTGAGAGCATGAAGGCCAGGTAGAACTAAAATATTGAACAATGATAATTTTCAGGTAAAAAGGGTTTTTTTTGACATTTAAGCACTATGAAGTTCTATAATACTTGTCAGAAGAATAGAGCTAACTTATGTCTGTGTGCATTAAAATGTTTAAGCTTAAACAATAAAGAGAGGCATTAGGAAATACAGCTCAAACAAGATGTTAAATGGAAGTTTTGACAGAGGCACCAAGATGTAATTATATGCTACTTTTCAAAACGAGGTGCTAGATTAAGATGCAGAATTTCCCTTTCCTTTTTTTTTTACAGCCACACCTACAGCATATAGAAGTTCATGGGCTAGAGTTCGAATTGGAGTTGTTGGAGCTGCAGGCCTATACCACAGTCAGGGCAACATCAGATCCCAGGCGCATCTGTGACCTATGCTGCAGCTTGTGGCAGTGCCAGATCCTTGACCCACTGAGTGAGTCCAGGGATCAAACCTGCATCCTCATGGACACTATGTCATATTCTTAACCCACTGAGCCACAGTGGGAACTCCAAGATGCAGAATTTCTGTTGGAAAAGTTGATCCCCAGTTCCGTGACTCTAATACCCATCAGCAAGATCCAGTATGTAAAAGGGAATCTGGGTGAGGATTTTGAAGAGGAGATCTTGTAAAGAGGAATTTTTGGAAAGTCACTGAAGTCTAGTCCCCTAAGGATAAAGAGGTGAGGGAGCCTGACCTTTCAACTCGGCCTGAGTATCTTTGGTGCTGGGGTGGGGTGGAGGAAACTCTTCAACTTGACCACTCAGAGAGCCTGAGTTTGTCTCCTGCAGTTGGAATACATCTGCTCTGATGTTCGGCATAGGACTGAGATGCTAAGATGCCCTTTGGCAGGGAAGAGAGAGTAGGGGATTGCATTTGGGAAGCACCTACCTTCCCACGACAGCAGGGCAAAGGATAGTTTCCGTGGAGGTGATACAGATCACGCAGAGTCAGATGGAAGCTTTAATAGTTAAGACCCGCCTGAGAGGACAGGATGAGAGCCTGTGATGTGGGCCTCTGGAGGACTGGGGGCAGAGGGGTGGGATAGTCAGAGGTTGGGATGCAGCCTCCACGGGAGGGGACCTGCAGCCAGAGGAGCTCAGCTGTAACTTCTGCTTGGCCCAGAAAGAGCAAAATCTGTAGGACTAGGTGGTGGCCAAGCAAGAGCTTCACTGCCCCTGCTTCTCCTCCATTCTGTATCCTCACCCCTCAGAAGCCTGAAGCCCTGCCAAATAAACTGGGGGCAAGAAGGTGAGAGGGAAAAGAAGTTCACCATTCCTCCCTTCCATTCCCTGACCCCAAGTTCCCACCTGTCACAGGCTCTATTTAGGGGGAGAGAAGCCACCTGTAATCAGCCTATTTGGGGACAGAAGATGTCTTACTTTGACATGACATTTCAAGAATTTGGTCTTTTACTATATACGCATTCAGTACCTATTCTGTGCCAGACATTGCTCAACACCAGGGATTTCTCAGTAAACAAGATACATTAAAATATCTTCCTTCATGGAGCTAATATTTTAACATATTAATATCTCGGACTAGACATTCTAAACTTCATATTTTATGTCATGACTTAAAGTGATTGATCACAAAATTGTCTGTTATCCCAAAGAGAGTAGAAATTTGAGGGGATAAGTAGATATAAAACAAATATTTAAAAAACTTGAAGTTTAATGGTTGGCTGTGCCCCATGCAAATGCTACCAAAAGAAAGCTGTTGTCACTATAATATCATCAGAGAACAGTCTGTTAACAATGATGTTGTTAAGGATTTTGAAAAAGAATTTACAAAGCTATAACAATTCTCAACTTGTTTGTGCTTAATAACATAACTTCAACATACGAAATGCAAAACTTGGCAAAATGACAAGGAGAAATGGATAGACTCATTATGATAGAAAAAGATTTAAATGTTAAGTCTTATAACTCTATAACTGATAGAGTAATAGACAAAAAAATGAGTAGGGATATAGAATGTTTTAACATGCCACCGAGAAGATTGATCTAAAGTAGAGATTGGCAAATTACGGCCTGTGGGCCAATTTCAGCCTACTGCTTGTTTCTATAAATAAAGTTTTATTGGAACACAGCCTTGCTCATCTATTTAGTATTAACCATGGCTACTTTTGTGCTACAACAGCAGCGTTGAATAGCTGTGACAGACAATATTCATAAAGCTGAATATATTTACTATCTGGCCCTTTATAGAACATTTGTTGACTCCTGATTTAAAGCATTTATACAAATCCCTGCCTCTAACAATTGAAGAATATGTGTTCTTTTCAAGTGCCTGTGAGTATTTGTAAAAATACTGTAGCATATATTGACTAATTAAAAAACCAGTATCACGTATATCTCTAACCACAGGTGGAAAAAAAAGGCAATATCATATATCTCTCTGATCACAAAGTAGTTAAATCAGAAGTTGATAATGAAAAGGTAACCAATTCTCTCATAAGTTAGATATTTAAATTTTTCTAAATATTCATGAATCAGAAAAAAACATAATAAAAATTAATTATTGGAAGTGAATGATAATGAAAGTGCTACATTTTAAACATGAGGGAGAAATGGCTAAAACAATTCTGAGAGGAAAATGGAGAACCATAGTCATTTATATTTGTAAAGAAGAGCCCAAGTCCAGAAGTTAGTAAGAGAACAAAAAAGCAACCTCAGAGACGTAGAGGAAAGGAAATCTTAGAAGATCCAATTAATGAAATAGAAAATAAAAAATCAATAGAAAATCTCCAGTAAATCAGAAAACAAAAGATAAAGAATCCTTCAGCAAGGCATACCGAGAAAAAAAGACAAGAGGAACAAATACACACTATTGAGAATGAAAGTGCTTTGTGGTCAGATGGCTGGAGACTGGATGGAGCCTGGAGATGGGTACAATGTATTCTTTTTATTAGTCTCTGTACATTTCTGTACCTTTGAAAGATTTCCTCACACATAGGCGCATACATAAAATAAAACGTGCAGACAAAAACAAAAAAGAGTGTGGGCTCTGGATTCAAACTGTCTGAGCTTTAAGCCCAACTCTACGATTTGTTCGTGAGTACCTCGACCTTAAGTTACTGAATCCTCCCTGTGCTTCTGTCCCCTGTCTGTAAAATGGAGATAATGATAGTTTATAGCCCATCAGCTCACATGCTCTCATTTACAAGATGCTGGGATTTCAAGCCAAGGTTTCATTGATCCTGATTTTCAGAACTCTTTCTTTGGTCTTTTTTTTAATTATTAGAGTATAGTTGATTTACAAAGTCATGCTAATTTCTGCAATATAGCAGAGTGACTAAGTTTTATACATATATTCATTCTTTTTTAATATTCTTTTCCATTATGGTTTATCCCAAGAGACTGGTTATAATTCCCTGTGCTATGCAGTAGGACCTCCTTGCTTATTCTAAATGTATAGTTTGCATCTACTAACTCCAAACGCTCAGTCCATTCCTCTCCCTCCTCCACCCTTGGCAACCACAAATCTGTTCTCTATGTCTGTCAGTCTGTTTCTGTTTTGTAAATAGGTTCATTTGTGCCATATTTCAGATTCCACATGTAAGTGATATCATATGGCTATTTCTGACTTATTCATTTAGTGTGATAATCTCTAGTTGCATCCATGTTGTTGCAAATGGCATTATTTCATACTTTTTTATGGATGAATACTATTCCTGTGTGTGGTGTGTGTGTGTGTGTGTGTGTGTGTGTGTGTGTGTGTGTGAACATTTGTCTTATCCATTTGTCTGTTGATGGACATTTAGGTTTTTTATGGTTGTCTTTTTCTAGTCCTAAGCTTGCCCCTGAATCACTTAATGCATCTCTCTCACCTCTCACCTTTAGACAGGAATGTTTAAACTACGCTGGAGACTTTGGGAAGTTTTTTTGGTGTTGTGGACTCTTCCTAGGAGGAAGGGGAAGGGTTGTCAAGGGAGACTTTAAAAGGAGGAGCGGAGCTGGAAAGATACAAGGTAAATAACCAGTATTTCCTAACTCTTCTCAGTGCATCAGCTGGTGTGCTAGATGTGGACACCTGTTTCCTCTTGTGAAAGGTGATACCCACGTTATCCATCACTGGCTATATTCGCTTTCGTGTGGCATTACATGTCAAGATGTCCCCATGCTGTGGTATATCTAGTTCATGGCTTCTAATGACTTCATGATATACAATGGTGAGTCAAATCTGGCCATAACCTCTCCTTACCCTTTCCCCTAATCTTAGGAATTTAGGTTGCCTTTAATTCCTGGCCACAAGAAACTATACTCAGGAACTTCTTATGGACCCCTTACAGAACATTTCTCTGGGATTTTATGGCTGTGGGTAAACTCTCAGGGTCACAAGGAAGATAAACACGTATTTAAACCAAGAATTGCCAGGTTGTTTTCCCGAATGGCTGTGAATGGGGCATGAAAAATTCTGTTTCCCTGCGTACTCACCAGCACGGGTATTTATAATATGTATAGCATGGGAACTTGATGGTGTCCCATTGTGTTTATTTTGACATTTTTCCAATGACAAATAAGTTTATAGGTGTCTTAATCCTTTTGGGTTTTCTCTTCCGTGAATTTCCCCTTAGGTCCTACATGCTTTGCCATTGTTCTTTCATGTTTTCTATCCTTTTCTGATTGGTTCTTAAGAAATCCTTGTATATTCTAGAAACTGACTTTCTGTGGTATTTAAATATCACAGATATCTTCTTCCAACCTTCTTATGTCTGTAACTTACTGGGGTGTCATTCCTTGGACAGTAGAACTGGCCAGTCGTCACTCAGCTCAATGAGGCAAAATCAGGATTGGAACCCATGCTCAAACTCCATGTTCTTTCCAGGGTTCCGCTCCTCTTTTACTTTCTCCAAAGAGGACCATTCCCCACTCGGTCGAGGCAACATTTGGATATTTGGAAAGCGAGGTACTAGTGCATTCCCAGAAATTACATGAAGAAGAATCCCACTAATAATGCCAAAGTCATGTGGGTGCCTAAAAGATGAAGTTTCATGATTTCTAAAAGGCCTTTGCTGGAGCTGCTATCAGCCCTCATTTCCCTTTGCCGCCTTCACATCAGGTAACCATCACCTTCCTGGTTGTAATGAACAGGCACTCACATAGGTCTAAGTGGAGCATCAAACCCCTGGTCCTCTTAGTGAGCTGGGGTCTCACTGACAAGCCAAGCTGAATTTGCAAAGCTGCCCCATATCCCCTGCTCAGACTTGACATTCAAATAGGCAGTGTCCTCATTTCCCCAGCATCCCACATAAGGAACCTCTGGTAATTCACCTGACTCACTTCTGCCCTGTTTTCTGCCAAATCCTGCCCGTCCCTGCCCTATCCCTTTCCCCTGCTGTGCTGAGCTTATTTACAGCTCCTCTGGTCCAGACTTCTCTCTGCGGCATCATTTCCCTCTGTTTTCCTTCTCATGCCTGTATTGCCTTTGCCCTGACCTAGCTACTATTACGTGGCTATTCCCTGTGGCTGAAAAATGTGTTTGGAGGTATGAACATGGGCCTCCGCTTTGCCATTCATCAGCACTGGTGGGAAAACCTTTCCCGTCATTCAGTCTGTGTCTGCTCTGCACTGCGTGCTGTGATCGGCATCAGCCGTTTGGCAGGGAATGACATCCCTGCCCTCAGATTGCTCACAGTTTAGTGGGGAAGACAAGTCACCTGTTGGATGCTGATAGTACGATGAGTGTGATAGACGAGATGTGCTGAGAGGAAGTGGCTAATGTGGCCTAAAAAGGGATGGAGATGGTTGGGGAGGGAGACTTCTTGGTGGGGCCGATGTGTGAGCCAGATGTGAAGGATAGGGATGAATTTCCAGATGGGCAGTGCTAGTAGAGGTTAAAGGCACGGTAAGATGAAGTAAGTTGGCATTGGTAACAAAGTAGGTTTCTACTCCAGTTTTCTCATGTGGCTGTGAGAATGGAGCGTGAAAACATATGCCCTCAGCCCTACTTATCCCCATTTCTGCATCTGAAGTTGGTTGAACCTGCAGCTGCAGAAACTGTGGATATGGATGGCCAGCTGTGAGGGACTTGGGCATCTGCAGATTTTGATCTCCTTGGGTGCCCTGGAACCAGTATTTGCAGATACTGGGGGACCTGCGTTCCCCAAGAGCTGCAGAGAGGGGTGCCATTAGTTGTTATTTGACTAAAGATTTGCTTTGGGGGCTTGATCTGAATGAAGAGAAATGCTGGGCCTCTGTCTTACGAAGTTTGGGTGGCTTACTCCCTGGGCCGCCTTCCACACGTCCCCACCTCAATTGTGCACAAGGAAAGTGCTACCTAAGAGTATGCTCTCTGTTAAATGTTGCGATCGATTCAGTTTTTTCCTTCTTCTTATCTTTGTGTGTGCTCTGAGTTGAAACTTTACCAAGAGCCTGAAGTGGGTAAAGACTCGGAATTGTCAGGCCAACTTGGGTTCAAATGCTGGGTCTGCCACTTTCTTTTTTCTTTTCTTTTCTTTTTTTTTTTGTCTTTTTGCCTTGTCTAGGGCCACACCTGCAGCATATGGAGATTCCCAGGCTAGGGGTCTAACAGGAGCTGTAGCTGCCAGCCTTCGCCACAGCCACAGCAACAAGGAATCCGAGCCCTGTCTGCAACCTACACCACAGCTCACGGCAACACCAGATCCTTAACCCACTGAGCAAGGCCAGGTATCAAACCCGCAACCTCATGGTTCTTAGTCGGATTCATTAACCATTGAGCCACAATGGGAATGCCTTGCCACTTTCTGCTTACTAATTAATTCTGGCTCTGCCTCCAAAGCCACCTTGATTAGTTTGGGGGTGCTTCACAGTTCTTTGGGTACTCACTCCAGGTACCAGCAGGTGGCTAGTTACATCAGTGGTGCGCAGTTTTTAGCGGTTTAATTCCGAAAGTGATTTTATTCCTAGATTCTGGGGGCCCATGCTGCGTGTAACTAGAGTCAAATCCAAACCTCTTCCCTTGGCCTAAGAGGCTTTGTGTGAATTAGCCTAATTCATCTTCCACTGCCTTCTCTGAGCTCTCTAAGCCCCATTAACACTGGCCAAGATCTCTGCTGCCTCGGGAACTTTGCACTTGCTGTTTCTTCTGCCTAGAACTTTCTTCCACTTGGTTTTTATAGGGCTGGCTTCTTCTCAGTTATCAGGTTAAATATCACCTTTTGCTGCCCTCTAGTCGCCTCTTCTGTTTTCTTTGTAGCAATTATTACCTGAACTTACCATATTTATTTATTTATTTACTTGTTTACTCTGTCTCCTGCTAGAATATAAGTTCTATCTTAGCAGAGACTCTTTCTGTCCTGATCACTATTGTATCCCCAGAATGTAGAACAGCGTTAGGTACCTACTAGACACTCAGTAAATGTACTCGAATGAACAGGCAATTGAATAAATGGATTTACTGAAAGAAGAAGCAACTCTCCATTTAAATATATGGAAACTGCCTTCTTTGGTGCCTATAAATACCTGTGGAATTGAAACATAAATATTTGTGGAACTGAAACATATTAATGCATACTAAAACTTTTGGTTGAGCGTGCCATGGAGAGTGATCATAAATGAGTAATAATTACAAGATTAGCAAGCTGTGGGAGGCACTGGAGATTGAGCCTAGCATATTTTAGGCCAGCTCTTGATTCTGAAATAGAGTTCGAGAAGGTGTTTCACCCGGGTTATATAAGCTCCATGGCTATGAGGTGGTGGGAGGCACTGGCCTTGGAGAAGCAAGGGCTGGGTTCAAGTTCCGGTTCTGTATCTTCTTGGCTGTATGGCTTTGGGCATTTTGCTTCAGTTTTGGGGGCCTGTATTTTCTCATCTGAGAAATGGGAGCATTCTAACCACCGTGGTGGTTAGGAGGACTGACCAAGGTGATGGATAGGACGCATGTGAAGCAAACATAAGCATGGTGCAGGATGGGGAAGGACCAGGGAAGGTCACCGTGTGACCCTGCTCTGGGCAGCTCCTGTCCTGCCGTTGGGAGCTCAGAAATTGTGCTAGAGAAGTGTCTGCCGAGTGCTGGCTGAGGAGCACTCTTCTCCAACCTCTGTGGTCAGAATCCGGCTTTCCACAACCCCACAGATAGGACGTGTTAGGGCTTGAATGTTATCCATGGCCCAAAAAACAGTCCTTATCAAGAAGGCTGTCACCATTCAGCATCTTCTGGGAGTTTTCCTCAGCAGAACTCACAGTGCCCAAGGTCCAGGGTGTCAAGAAACGAAGCCCCTGCCACTGGAGGACGGGCTGTGTGGGAGTGAGGGGGGCTGCTGTGGGTCCCTGCAGGAAGGCGCTGGAGCGCCAGACACCCCTTAATTGGGAGGCCCAGCCAGGTCTCCATCCGAATGATTGAGGAAGAACCGATTGCCTCCACTGTGAAGTGTTGTGCTGAATCTGTGAGGCAGGTCCTGTCACTGTCCTTTCTGTTTGTGCCTCTTTGTGTGTGTGTGTGTGGGGCGGGGGAGCTAAGATGGGAGCCGGCAAAGAGAAAGACTCAGTGTTGAGACCTGCAGCCCTGACTGAATTAAAGGGAAGGTGGGAAGTAGCATGGGGTCAGCTTCCCTATTTCAATAGTGTCTCATGTGTTAGAATTACTCATTGGGCATCATACATGGGGTCAGAAGGCACTTGCTGGCTTCTGACAGCCCTTCCTATTTGACGGCTCTGTGGTTTTCAGCCTTCTTCTTTTGGCCTAGAAGAGGTATTCCCGATGGTCAGTGGCAAAGACGAGATTTTTCATAGCAACTACTGTGGTCCTGGAGAGAGAAATAGCACTTCTGTTCGTGGCTAGAGAGAAACAGCTGGAAGAGAGCGTGCAGGCGCACAGTCTCTTAAGCTCCCTCCATGTCTTGCCCAGTGTGTTTGGGAGGAGGACCAGCTGGTGGCAATTGCCTGGCAGGTGTGTGAGTCACTGTGTGGGGGCCGCCACGCCGGCCTGCTTCCAGGTCACCAGCAAGACAAGATGTGTTTGACAGAGAGTGGCTCTTCCCGCTGGAGGAGGCTGCAGGCCAGATGCTAAGAGTGCTAGAAGGGGGACTGGATGACTGGGTTTGGGTCCCACTTCTGTTTCTTACTGGCTGTGGGATCTGGGACCTCAGAGTCCTCATCTCTCAAGCAAAGGCTTTGGACCGGGATCTGGAGGCAGTGAAGGCTCTGTGCTTCCTCCAAGGGGCTCTGAGGCCCCCATGGAGCACAGGCTCCTGGGTGTGGCGGGGTTGACCCTGGTCCAGAAAACTGCTGTGGCTGCATCTGTAGAGCAGAGAGCCTTCCCTGCTCTGCCTCATCTGTCTCGGGAGGGAGATGCCTCTCATCTTACAGATGGAGCAACCGCTTGAGCAGGGGGTTCTCAGCCCAGTGGCTCGCCTTCTCTGGGCGAAGGAACTGTGGGTTTTCTCAGCAGTTCTGGTATTTGCTAATTTCCCTTCCCTGGGACACTTGTCACCATCACCCTTTAAAATGAGGTGTCCAGATGGGAATGCAATACAGATGTGACCCAGCTATTTACAGAGAGGATGCGCGAAAGCTGCTGAGCAGTGTCTGGAACCGAGACATTTCCCCAGCTGGCCTTATCCTCTGTTTGTGCCAAATCCCCCGCATCCTATTAGACAGCTGTCCGTTTCAGCCGAGACAGGGCTGCATTTGTGTTTCTTGTGTTTTGTGTGTGTGTGTGAAGAAGGCTGTGTTTAGAGGCAAGGACTGACTCTGGCTCCCCCTGGAGGACGGCTGACTGTGGTTAGGTTTAGGCAGCCTCGCGTACCCGCTGGGCCCTGCGCTCCTGTGTCTGTCCTAAGGCAGCCAAGATAGCTGAATGACCTGGGTTGTTTAGTAAAATATCATCTTGGGGGTTCTTTATACCACTGTGAGAAAGGTCTGACTGAGTACCTATCTGTCTTCTTAAGCAGGTGCCTCTGGGCACTTTTCTTTGTAACGGGGGCACTTGGGAGTTTCTCTGAGCCTCTGTTTGCCCATCTTTTACAAGAAGGCAATTTTTCCAGTTCTAAATTATGTGGCCCTGGGAGTTAGAGAGAGTCTGTCTTTACAACTACAACAGCTGCTGTTTTTTTTTTTTTTTTTGTATTATCTCTCTTGTTGGAGTTTGTTGTGAGCCCAAGATAAAGAACCTCTCTTTTCTCCAACTTTCTGCCTCACCCCCCTTATTTCTTACCTTCTGATGTTTTGCCGCTCCCTGCCACCCTAACCTGAGTTCACTGGGAAGCAACATAGCACAATGGTTAAAGGCCGTGTCTCTGGAGGGACTCAGTCTGGATGTGTGGACTGTCTGGGTCCATCACTGACCAGCTGGGTGACCTTGACTATAGCACCTAACCTCTCTGTGCCTGCTCCATTATCTGTTAAAAAAAAAAAATGGATAATGCCAATACCTGCCTTATAGACAAATGCATACTATGTACTTAGATTAGTGCAAACTGGTATTCAAAAGATACATTTGTTATGTTGTTATGGCTGTATTCTTATGGGGTGAGATGGCAAGTGTAACGCAGAGTCACCACCACATTCTTTTCCTCAGGGAAATACCACAAACAAGCAAGCAAATAAACAGAAGACATAGAAGTTTTCAGTGATGTCTGTTCTGATTGGATGACCAGCACAGGGCACTGACCCCACCATCAAGAGGAGAGCCCAGCTGGCTGGCTAACAGAATGGGCCATGGAGAGCAGGTCAGGCCAAGGGGTTAAGAGATGGCGTCAAAGCCAGGAGATTACTCATTTTCTGTTTACAAAGCAATAAAACACTAATTGAGGACCCTGAGGGCCACACCTTACAGTAGGTATGAAATAGGATCTGGTCTTTGGAGGACTCAAACCAGTGGGAGAGATAAACTGGTCAATAAACCATCACAGGGCCCTACAAGGACTGAAAAGCAGCATCCTAGGAGTCTGGGGTTGCTAGGGAGAGATTGGGAAGTACCCAGAGCCAAGGTACAGAACAGGCAAGATCCAAGAGAGTGAGAACTTGGTGAAATCAAAGGTTCAGAGCCTTTGTAGGCAAACCCATGGCCTACTTGCCACATAGGTCTCCTGGCTTCTCGAAAAGACCCACACTATAAATGAGGAGTAAAAAAGCTAGAAAGCTACCTCTCAAAGTGATAAGAATAGATCTTCTTTTCCCCTGTGAGATACAAATAATACAACAATGAAGCTAAATTTATTTTGAATTGAACCCTTTTTTAAACAATGTAATCATATACAAGTATATCTTGTGAGGGCTTTTTTTGTCTGTTTTTTTTTTTTTTTAGGGCTGCACCCACAGCATATGGAAGTTCCCAGGCTAGGGGTCAAATCCAAACTACGCCTGCCAGCCTACACCACAGCCACATAAACACGGGATCCGAGCCATGTCTGCAACCTACACTACAACTACAGCTCACAGCAATGCCGGATCCTTAATCCACTGAGCAGGGCCAGGGATCCAACCCGCGTCCTCATGGATATTAGTGGGGTTCCTTACCACTGAGCTGTGATGGGAACTTTGCAAGCATATCTTGTTTTATTGTGCTTTGCCATCTCGCCCTTAGCAGATATTGTGTTTTTTTACAGATTGAAAGTTTGTAGCAACCCTGTGTTGTCAGATGATGGTTAGCATATTTTAGAAACAAAGTAATATTTAATTAAGGTGTATACATTGGGGTTTTCTTTAGAGGTAATACTACTGCACACTTATTAGACTATAGTGTAAACATAACTTTTGTCTGTAGTGGGAAACCAAAAAAATTGTGTGACTCACTTTACTGTATTGCAATGGTCTGGAACCAAACCCACAATATCTCCAAAGTATGCCTATGTATTATATAAACTCTGAATAACCGCTTTTAACCACAGCACTGTTTTTAGGGGCCCAGCCAGGAATGAGGGTCAGTACCTTGGAGAGCTCCAAGGGGTTTCCAGATAGCTGAGGCAGGCAACTGGTTCAGCATGAGGCAGAAGACTGCTATTGGACATGCGAGGCGCCAGCCCCTCTCTGCTGTGGGTATCGATTGTGAAGTCTGGTGCTTCCTTTTCGGTGGAGACCCCAGAGCCAAGTTGGTGTAAGATGGGGGGCAAGGGCCCAGGATGGAGATTGGGCATCTGCCCTCTCCCTGGATGCAGTTCTTCCTGGTACCCAAGAGACATCATTGCACTGAGGAGTCAGCTATTAGGTCCTGTCACTAGGATGTTTGTGGTGTTTTCCGTCTTAAAGGCAGTCGCTAGCATTTCTCCCCTAGCGGAGGTGACTTAGTTATTTGAGATAAGAAATTGAAAGGGTTGTTGCTGCCTGAAGGCAGAACCAAAGAACTGGGACAAGCTCAGTGGCAGTTCTGCTATTTTAGCCTCATGGGTGTGCAGGTTTCTGCAACTACCCTATCCATCCAGGTCTTGTGGGTGGCAGGGACTGTCTCTGAGACGCAAGGTGAGGCCAGGCTTTCACATGTTTGCAGTTTGGCTTTTGGCCCTGAACAGTGGAACCTGACTAAGTTTGGTATAAAACCTGACCGACTGCAGTTTGTGGGGAAGCACCCACATGCGTCTGCTGTGTGCATGTACAGATGGGTGAGTGATTTGACTATTTCTCTTCTGGAACAAGGGATTAAAAAAAATAATTTATAACTTCAGTCCCCAGCCAGGGGTGGACTCTAGTAAGAAGGTGATGTCAGCTGATTTTTATCCTCACAACTCCTCCACTTCCTCTTTCTCTTCTGTGTCAGTTTGCCTCCCATTCCCTTTTCCCTAGGCGTTAATTGTCTTTCCTGTGGGAGCCTGAGGTAGGCAGGTCCCCATGGTTACCATACGTCCGAGTCTCAGGGACAGTTCTGATTATGGGTACTTTCATTCTGTTCATTGAAAGTGATTTGTTAAATATATGACTGAATGTGATTTTACTGTAGGCTTTTATGAACCAAATTCATACATCGGGAAAATAATCTTCAGCCAAGCCACGTCTGAATTTTGTATGTAGGAAACGCAGTCGCTGTGTGTCAAACACAGGGAGAGAAAATGTCTTTCGTATTCTGGGCCAGCTCAGTCCACTGGAGGAAGCACCTGTGTTGAGGAGGAGCCCGAGGCCGTACTGAGCAAGAAGGTCATGACTGCTCAGTGATGTCTGCCACGGGCATCATGTGTCCATCAGTGTTGTCTTTGGCACCAACCATTTCTGTTCCAAGTTTCTATGGTGCTTGAGTTGTTTCCGGTGCCTCTTGTCCATAGGAAAAGCTACCTCAGTCACCAGTGGTGAGAGATCATTACTCTAATGTGGTAACCAGCCCAGGGGCTGGAAGAGACTTCTGTCTCAGCTGAGCCTTCAGAGATATTCAGAGATAGGCCAGGAGAAGGGGATATTTGCGGACTTCTCAGGACTCCTTGCAAAGCACATAACCAGCCTTGTTCTGAATCCTAAACTAAGTTTATTACGTTGAGACCACCTAATTTAATGGAGACAGCCTGCTGTTTGGAGGCACACAGACTTGGCTGTAAATCCTGAATGTTCCACATGCACTGTGTCACCCTAAGAAGATTACTGAACTTTTCTGGATCACAGTTTATTCTTCCATAAAAAGGATATCATCATCATTTCATTATTATAAATATTAACTCATATAACACATTTTAAGTGCCCATAGTGGTGCCTGGCACATAGATGGTACACCATAAACAGGAGTCCTTATGACAACAAATTAGTAAGGGCTGAGGACTACGTCGTTTGCTTGCAACTGGCTATTTGAATACACCTATTTTAAACAATGGATGTCATTTGTACTTTGGGCAATAATTTCATCTCAACTCTACTCCCAAATCCGAAAAATAAATGAAGGAGGTGACCTTTACTAAGTGATTTGGAATTTCAGCAGCAGGTTCTATAATTGCTAGTTAACAGGCCCGGGAAACCAGCTCTTGTACAGTAATTGGAGGTATGCAGGTTGAGACATTTAATTACGGCCTGGCCTCCTAGAATAGAAACCTTGCCACCATGACAACACCTTTCTGCATCTGCCTGATTAAGTCAACAAATTGTTGGTTCCCAGCCGTAAGTGGACAGTGACCAGGGCTTTCTCCTGCCGGAATCTTCAAGTCCTGGTGTGCCATTCAAGTTCCTTTACAAAGGCCAGGCGTGGTGGTGGGGGGGGCGGCGTGTGTGTGTTGGGGGGAGGAGGGACACCCAGGAGGAAAATGAGACACGGCACCTGCTCCAGAGGTGCCTGCGCTCTGGTGGGTGAAAGCAGCAGAGATGGAGCTGTTAGGGAGAGGGAAGGCAGCATAAGTTCTGGGGAGGCAGCAAAGCACAGTGGTCAGGAGGCAGAGCTGATTCGGATCCAGCCCCGCCACTTACAGAGGTGCGTGCCCTGGACTTGTTACTTAGCCTCTTTGGACCTGGTTTCTTTCCTTGTAAAAGGGGGTAATCAGCATAGTTACCTCCTAGGGTTGCCTTGCAGATTAAACCAGATAATGTTTATCAAGTGTGAGGTCAAAGTCTAGCAAATGGTATAAGTGCTTGATATTATTATTGGGGTTATGACTCTAGTCAGCTGAAAACAGCACCACTTCTGGGATCCAAGAGTCAGGGAAGACAGCAGGGACCACTGAAGGTCTCCTTAACAGTTGTGCCTTTGGCTGCAGCCCCCACTGCTGGATGCCTCTGCGCCTTTGCCTCTGCTCTCAGCCCCCTTGACCTCCTGACCCATTCCCACGCACACACCATTCAAGACCCAGGCTGAACACCATGACCATCGTGAAATCCTTTCGGTCCTCAGCCGTCCCTCAGTAGGATCAATCAGCCTGTCTCTTGAGCTCCCCGAGCACTGTTCCCCTGCAGCATGAGCCCTTTCCACACCTGCCCCGAGATCTGGCTCCTCGAGTGTCTCCATCCTCTGCCAGTCGCAGAGGCAGCAGACCTGGACATGCATTCTGGCTCCCAGCTTGTTGGACGTGAGACTTTGAGGCCCTGCAGAAACGCCCCCTCCCGCCCCATCTTTGCAAATGGACACGATCCCCCAGCACTGTATGTCTGGCCCGTCACTGAGTGCCTTCCCACCCCCGCCCCTGTCTCCCTGACCTGGCTTGAGGCCTGGCTCCCAGAGAGACCAAACCCGCTAGTGTCTGAGCGCCCTTCCTCTCCTGCCCTCTGGGCTTCTGGGATCTACCACAAGCCTAGTGCGTGAGAGGGTGAATGTATGTTCGTTTTTCCTTCCCTTCTCCCCTCCTGATTTCACGTCTTCATCTCTAGCATGGGGCTATCAAACAGCGGGGAGGTGGGCGTCAGCGCGAGGGTGAGGAGGGCACCGGGTCTGAGCAGCACGGGGAGGGGGCTGGGGGTCAGGCGGGGGCCCCTGCTTGGCTCAGCCTTGCTATGCATCATGGGAGAACTACATGGGCTCTGCTTTTTCATTTTGAAACATGGCAGCGGGCACTGTCTGGCCCACGTCAGGGCACAGGAACGTGGCGGAGGGGTCGAGAGTGGGAGGGGACATGGGGGGATAAGTCAGGAGGAGGAAGAGCGGAAGTCGAGCCCCAGCTGCTGGCTCGGGGACCAGGTGACCGGGGAATGATTCATCCTGTCCTCCGGGGTTGGGGGTGGGGGGCAGGGGGGCTGGGGGTGGTGAGCGTATCCCCAACCGGGTCCTGGCA
>PVHT020000066.1:31783058-31802371 GCA_004024745.2 Catagonus wagneri
CCCCCGCCCCTCATTTCACATTCTCACCACAACCTCTCCCATTTAACATGTGAAGAAACAGAGGCTCACGGAGCTGAAATTCTTTGCCCAGGGTCCGAAAGGGCCTTGGCATAGCGGGGACTCGCATGGTCAGTCACCATGACGCTTCCCCGGGGAGTGACAGGGCGGGAGAGGGGCAGAGCAAAGGATGCACCAAAGAGAGCTTTGGGTCATCGGTCAGTTTGGTCACCTGGCTGGGTTCCCTGTGGTGATGGCACCCAAGGCTGTCAACAAGAACTGGGGAGACGTATTGACAGAACGTTGTAAGTCAACCATAATAAAAAAATAAAGAACTGGGGCGATCTGGGCAGGGGGGAGCTCTGGAGGGTGGCGGCTGGTCTGGGCTGAGAGAAGTGACCGTGGTGCAGTAAGGGAGCTGGCCCAGGGAACAGAGGGAAGCGGTCTGAGGCCCGGAAGGAAGGGAAGCAGCGGGTAGGCACCAGGGGCTTCTCTGGCAGGGAGGACAGAGAGCTGCTCTGTGCCACGCTGTGTGCCGGGAGCTGGGGACCCAGATCACAGTAAGGCTGGATTTCCGCCTGAGGGAGCTCGGTGAGGGGGGCGGGGAGGCAGGTAAGTGGATCTGTATTAGCCACGTGCTAAGATTATGTGCTACAAAGATGTGTAAGATGCTCTGGGGGGGGGGATGGAGGAGGGGGTGGATGTGGGCTCCAGAGGAGGCGGGGATGGCTAGAGGAGGAAGCCCATTTGAGCTGAATCTTGAATGGCAAGAAGTTGTTCACCAGGCAGCCCGAAGAAAGCAGCACAGCAAAGGCAGGGAGGGGAGGTGGGACACAGATGGGCTGGGCTCGTGGAAGGAGCAGAGTCCAGTGGGGAAGTGCCAGGGGCTTCATCCCATGGCTCCTGGACCATTGGAGGGTGAAGCCAAGGAGTGACTTAGAGAAACACTTAGATATTCTTACAGAAGAGGTGGCTCACAAACCCTTTTCCTATCCATCTACTCATGTCTTGTGCCCTATTCCCTTTTCTTTCCAATGTTGCTCTCCTTTTATTTGATTTTTCATGTTTTTAAAAAATTTTTAAAGTACAGCAGTTTACAGTGTTGTACCAATTTCTGCTGTACAGCAGGTGACCCAGTCATACATGTGTATACATATATATATATATGTGTGTGTGTATATATATATATATATATATATTCTTTTTCTCATATTATCTTCCATCACGTTCTATCATAAGAGATTGGATGCAGTTCCCTGTACTGTGCAGCAGGACCTCATTGCTTATCCATTCTAACTGTAATAGTTTGCATCAACCAGCCCCAAACAGAGGGTTTGGAAAGAGGGTCCCCTTTCTCGCTTAGACATCCTTCTGCCTGGAACGGAGTGATATGGGACATTCCCGTCTGTGCCAGCCCACCCTCACCTTAGCCCTAGGAGGTGGTACTGTCCTCATTCCCTTACACAAGCGTAAGCTGATGCTGAGAGGGGAGGGTCCTGCACTTGGCCCAGGTCATTTGGACCCAGATCCAGATGGCCCTCTGCCATTCTGTCTCCCACATTGAAGCAAAGTGCAGTGGTCTCTCCCAGTGGGCATTTTAAAGACATCAGACCCATTACATTCCCAACTGGAACATTAAAAATTTAAAATCCTTTCATATAGTTTAGTTATAGACTGGATGCTACAGGGCCAGGGGGTGAATGGCCTCATGGTTCACAGGCACTTGCTCATCCAGTTGGCCTCACTTTCTTCTGGAGGCTTCTTACAGTATTAGCTCTTGCTTCTGGCTGTGTTTGATTCTGTAACCACTTCCCAGAATTTGAAAATGGGTGTGTATGTTTGAGAGGGGGAGATGAGGATGAGGCCGCTCTAAAACGGCCAAGCATGTGATGAAATTCGCTAACCTGTTTGTTCTAACCAGCCTTGGGAGGGTAAGCAAGCAGAAACCACAATCAAATGTACGTAAAATTTTCTGGCAAGTTTAGAGAATGGATTTTTATAATCCAAGCCATGTTTTAAATGCCTCAAGTAGTGTGGACGAGTTTGATGTCCATAGTAAATTATTTAATAACCTAAGGAAATCTAATTTCCTTCTTTCCCTCTTTCTCCTTTTCTCTCTTTCTTTTTTTTTTTTTTTAATAGGGCAGAGGGCTATTTGCCTCCTTTGTAGAATTATTTCTGTAAATAAAAGGTTCCTTTGTCTACAGCAAAACCAGAAATGAAATAAAGAACCTAGATAATGGGTGTATTAAAACTTTGCACATTCAATTTCGGTTTTTGACACTTGGTTTATTTGACAAAGTTTATAAAGGTTTTTTTTTTTTTTTTGGTAAATTTAGTCCCCATGCATAATTGACCTAAAAAACTTCAGTAGAAGGATAGATTTTCAAACCACTTGGAAAGTCATCTCTATGAAGAGATTTTTCAGGATCTCATGACACCGATGACACCATTTTAACCAGCAGAGACTCCACAAGCTGAAGCTGCATGTCCCTTCCCCATAGGGTGGGGTGAGTGTCAACCCAGGAAGGCACACACAGGGACTGTGGAACCACCAACAAGGGAGAAATCAGAGGTAGGGACATTTGAGGTGGGTTTTACAAAGTAAGTAGGAGCTGTTGACTTAATTATTGATGTATACCCTACCTTATTCCGCATGAAGACTTAAAATGATTTACAGATATTCTACATGAAGGTAAAATAAAGTCAATGAGGAAATAAGGTACAAAGAAAAGAAGGAGAGGAAACTAAAACAAAGCCATGGGGCAGGTTAGGGCATAAAACTGCTGGAGGTGATTAACACATTTGGCTCTAAACTTCTTGGCAATAAAAACAAAAAGGGAACATGATCAGGTTGGCAGTTCTTAATCATCGTGTCCACAGAATAAAAACAAATCAGGTGCCCAGGAGACGCACAGCTTTCCTGGGGCTAAGAGCTGAGACATATTTCCCCACGATCCCTCCGTGGGGTCTCCGTGTTTGCAATAATCATGTCGTTCCAATGTGAATGCTTCTGAGGGGGAGTGTGCCAGGCAGGGAACAGTGTTCTTGGCAGAGGGAACAGCATGAGCCCAACTCCATGTCTTTATCAGGGGTTCTTGGCAGGGAAGGTCTGCAGGCCAGTTCCCATCATGGTTCTTGAAGGGGGTGACCCAGTGTGACTTCTGGATACCTGTGGAAGCAGTCTGGGGGTGAATGGCATCGCATGGGGGGACACAGGCAGGGCAATGCTGGGGTGCAGAGACTTGTTTAGAGTTGGGACAAGACAGGGGTCAGGGCTTCTCTGGCCCTGGAGTCAGAGGGTTGGAGACTCAGAAGGCAGAGCCTCAGCGGTGCAGGAAGCCAAATTGGCTGGGCTGCCTCCTGGCCTTGGCCCCCAGGGGCTGGTTGTCTTTATAAAGACATTGCAAGACTTTTTCTCGTATGAAATTAAAAAAAAAAAAAAAGCACATACTCTGCAGGCTGTCAGGAAGCAATGTGAGAAACCTGAGCTGCCCCACTGACAGAGCCTCATATTTTGGGGTTTTTGTCTGTTCTATTTTTGAGGCTGGTAAACTGGTTTCCTGTTTGTTGCAAAATGGGTGGTTGTCGCTGTCTGTGCCTGGCCTGGAGGGAGGTGGCCTCACCAGCGGATGCCAGTTGTTCTCCCTTAAGCCAGTTCCCTTCTGTGCAGGGGCCAAAGAGGAACCCAGGATTGCGAGGGCAAGGAGCAGGGGCACCCTGCGAGCCGCCTTCCGGGGTGCCTGGGGAGGGGTTGAAGTCACCACACTCTGTTGGGCAGTGCCCCTCTCTGGGATGACCAGCTCCATGTCACAAAGCGGGGACATTTCATACTCAAAGGTCAAATTAGAGCCTCAGGGTGGGACTTGAAAGAAAGAGCCGTCTGTCATGGGACGGGTCAGGGAAGAAGAGAGAAAAACCAGCATTAATTAGTAATTAGTACTTGAAGGCTATCCTTTCCACAAAGTTCGCACATTTCTTCCATTTCTCTCATTTAATTGTCACCAAAGATTCCCATTTTACAGATAAGGAGCCTGAGGCTCAGAAACATTCAGTTGACTAGAGTCACTTTTTGCAAAAGTGACACCTGCCTTACTTTTGCATTTGCTCCCTCACGGCTGGCCACTCAGGAGCTGGTGGTCTGACCTGCCTTGAAGAGCAAATTCAGCATTCCTCTTCTCCCTGCCCCCTGCCCGCATCTTCTTATTGACGCTCCAAGAGGCAGAAAAGCTTGTCAAAACTCACATAGCGAGTTAGAAGCAGAATCGGAAAGTCAGTTAATTTGTGGTTTCTAGTTTACTGGTTTTCCGAACTGCCTTAGATGCTTTCTAGCCTGGCAGAGAAATAATGCCAGTCTGACCTGGGACAGAGTGGGAACGCCCAGCCAGGCAACACAGGCCAGCCAGCTGTGGGGCTTACGTTTGGGAGCGTTGCCTCTGTCTCAGAGCAGCTGGATGGTGACGGGGCTCGGGGTCATATCATAGGATTCTGTTTTCCCTGTCACTTCCCCTCACTCCTTTGCATGCCAGACCCTGCAACTCCCTCTTTGTCTTTTGGGATAAAACAATGATGGCCCTTCTAAAAGTATAGGTCTGTTTTATTAGCTGGTTATTGCCTTTTATTGGTGCTTTTTCAGTCTCCTCCTGGACCCCTGGGGACAATATTGTAAGGAGAACTGAAATCTGTTTTCACATGTATATTTTCTCAGGCAACAGAGCTAAAAAAATCAACACCAATTCTTGCAGGGGTCCTTCAATTCCCAAGGCTGGAATCAATACCTAGGGACATTGTCAGGTCTTAGCAGATGTTTTCAAATGCTTCGTTTTCCAGATGAACCCAACCCAGAGCTAGACACAGGGTAGGGTAGAGGCTTAGGAAAACCCATCAGCCTAGACAGCATTGTCTTGAGGGGCCTTGAGAGGGAGGAATGGAGACTGGCCTGGGGGGGAGAACTACCTGGTGTGTGTGGTGGGGGGTGCTCTCAGACAGCGTGCCCTACTTTGCACCCACTTCCCACTTCCTCCTCCCCGGATAACGTCCTCTCTTCCTGCCAGCCTTCCATCAGAGGGAAGGAGGCTTGCATCTTCTTCAAGCCCTGAGGAGCTTTTGGTCATACTGTTTCTCCCCTGCCTTAATGGTACCTGCTTTTAAGTTCTTTGCGGCTTTATTTAACTCCACTTGGTCACTGTGGCTCCCTGAGTGTGAAGATGCACTAATTGTCGTTTGTTCTCCCCCTGTCAGGGTTCAGGGCCTGATAATACAGAAAACAGGGAGGCAGTGTGGTTAGGCAGGTAGGTCTTTAATTCCTTCCTTTGTCTCAGGCTGGAACATTACAGCAGAGGTGAGCAAGGCCCGTCCCAGCTCAGGCCCATCCTCCACCCCGGGGCCCATCATCTCTCTGTGTAGGAAGCAGTCTTGTCACTTGGGTTCCTGACATCTCACTACTTTGCAGATTTCATGAAAGGGGCACCTGCCTTGCTTTTGCATCTTCTCCCCATGACGGGGCATGTCTGTGTTCCCACCTTCATTCCGAGACTTCCTGCTGTTTCTGCATCTGTTGCTGTGAAAACAAACTACCCTGAAACTTAGTAGCTCAGGACGGTAACTTACCATTTCTCACAGTTCTGGCTGGGCAGGTCTCACTCTGGCTTGGCGGGATTCACTCCTGGAACTGTATTCAGCTCGTGGCGGGACTGGGCTGGACTGCGAGCTCAAGGGAGCCTCACTCCCATGCCTAGAGTCTCGGGGCTGGCAGTGCTCCTCCATGTGGCTCTCGTCCTCCAGGAGGCCAGACCTGGCTTCTTCCCAGCGGGATGGTCTCGGGGTTCCCAGGGTGTGAAGCCAAAGCTGCCGGGCTTCTGCAGGCTCAGGCCGGAACTGGCACAGCATCACTTCCACCACATTCTTTGAGTTAAAGCAGAATTCAAGGGCAGCCAGATCCGAAGGGAGGGGAAATTGACCCACTTGTTGAAAGAAGTGGCAAAGCCCTGTTGCAAAGATTCTGGGCCTGTTTAGCAATGGTTCACTACCTCCTGCTTTGTTTGCTTTGAAAGATAAATTCCTCCTTTTGGAAACCTTTGTGAAATGATTTCTAAGGAAGCATTCTGAACATGGCATGGTCAAGTTCAGGAACTGATGCTCTGGTCCCCCCTGCCCCCGAAGCAGGCTGCTTGCGGAGTGGAGCTGGCGGTGGCTGCTTCCAAGGAACGTGGGCACCTACCTTCTTGATTAACATGAGCAACATCTTAGGGCCGTGGCTCCTGCACTGCATGCGGGGCTTTCTCAGGGTCTGAGTCACCGTGGTGTGTAGCTCCTCAGGCACCACTCAGATCACGCTGAATTTTCCCTGGAGTCCTGTGAGCGTTAGTCCCCTTATGAAAATAGAACTGATTTTTTTTTTTGCCATTTTCACGTGTTTCTTGGACTAAAGATGTTTGAAAACTCTTCTACCTGGGTGTGTAGAAGTTAAGATTTTGGGGAGTGGCCTTTTTTTCTTTTTTATGGCCACATCTGCGGCATATAGAAGTTTCTGGGCTAGGAATTGAATCAGAGATGCAGCTGCTGGGCTCTCCCCACGCCACAGCTACAGCAACGCGGAATTCAAGCCGCATCTGCGACCTATGCCACAGCTTACAGAAACGCTGGATCCTTCACCCACTGAGAGAGGCCAGGGATCGAATTTGCATCCTCATGGATACTAGTTGTGTTCTTAACCCGCTGAGCGACAATAGGAACTCCCAAGACTTTTTTTTCCCCTTAATTGTAAGAACAGAACCTAATTCTCACTAACTTTTTAAAAAAGAAGAAATGTATTAAAGGGGAATGTGTGTCTCACAGAATTGGTGGGAGGCTGAAGAACTGGGCCAGGAGAGAGCAAGAAGCAAAACAAAGGATTGACAGGTTGCAAACACATTTATAGTCCAGGGGAAGGGGATTGCTAACAGGGCACAGGCTGAGAGCTGCAGGATCATCGAGGCCGGCATGTCTGTGTTCAGCCTGGGGGAGCTGGGGACATTTCACAGAATTGGCAGGGTCAACCTCAGACAATGGGTAGGGAAAAGCATTTCAGGCTGGTGGAATAGCATATGCAAAGGCACTGAAACTTGAAACAATCTTGTTTAGGGACTCACGGGTGGTTCAAATGTGAGTGGCAGGAAAAGTATAGGAGGGGGAGGCAGAGAATGAGCCTGGAATGGGAGGTGTACCCCAGACAATGAAAGGCCTTGAGTGACTCTTGAGGAGTTGGCATTGTATCCTATAGGCCAAACTGGGTTCCCGCAACTGTAGTGGCCAGAGAGATGCTAGTAGATGCCCCTTGAATAAAGGATTCCACCAGCATAAGTTTGGGATATGTCTGTTATTATGTATTTCTCTCTTGGATGATCGTCAAGATACTAAAGGCTCTGATAAGTCCCTCAGTAAAGAAAGCATGGAAGGAGACCAGCTGGAAGGTGGAAGTGGTACCTCAGGTGAGAGAGATGCGTGGTGCCCTCCGTCCATGAGCTAGAATAGAAAGAAGGACTTCCTCCCTCCCTGCCTCAGCCCTGCAGGATATTCCAAGAGAAAAGCACTTTCACTCTCTAGAAAAGAGCCTGGACAGGAGAGGGGACTTGTGTGTAAACCCACTAGAAAGGGACGTAGCTCATGTGGAAAGCGAGCTCTCTGACAAATGCTATTTTTTTGGTTTGGATAAGCTCAGTATTTTGAGATTTGTTTCCATGACAAACCCTCAGTTCCCTTTGGCTTTTGCTGAAAATGATACATTTTTCCAGACTTGTGACTCTTTGCTGCCCATGGTTGAACATCTTTGCCTGCTTGGTTCTAGAAGTGCAAAATATTTCCTCTCCTTCTGAGTGGTTCTCTTTAGTTGTATTTTTTTCCTGTTTGTCTTTTTAGGGCTGCACCTGCGGCATATGGAGGCTCCAAGGTTAGGGGATCTAATTAGAGCTGTAGCCGCCAGTCTGCACCGCAGCCACAGCAATGCCAGATCCAAACCGTGTCTGTGACCTACACTACAGCTCCTGGCAACGCCGGATCCTTAACCCACTGAGCGAGGCCAGGGATCGAACCTGTGTCCTCACGGATGCTAATCAGATTCATTTCCTCTGAGCCATGGCAGGAATGCCTCTTTAATTTTATTTTAAATAGAAAGAGATATAGAAATTAAAAAAAAAATCCTCTTTCTTCCTGCTTCTTGGAGGAAGGGAAAGGAAAAGTTTCCCAGAGGAATGAATCTTGGTTAGAAAGACAGGATTGAAGCCAGAGCTACTGAGATGGTCACGTGTAGCTGGGTGCTTTGCTTTGCTCCCTGTGGGGACTGAACCCTGTCACCTGTGGGCTTCCAGTGCAGATCGTGAACTTGCAGGAGAGCGACAGTGCAAATGAGCAGAGGAGCTGGAGCTTAACTAGGGCCTTGTGCTGGGCTGGGAGACACTCGCCCAGTCATGGGCTTTGGTTGTGGACCCTCCACGTACTCAGGAATATTCACACACGAGACCTCCCCCCAGGAGGACACTGGTAAGAGGGCTCCAGGTGACAAAGAAAGGGGCTCATTTGATGATGACTCTCTTGCTATGGCCATCCCTGTTCAAAACTTGCAGGAAAAAAAAGAGAGGAAGACTTTTTTCATCAGTTTCACATAGCTTCTGGAAGGATGAGAGAAAGATAAGAAAGACAGTGGCAGCCGACACCTACCAAGTGCCAGCTTTATGGCAGGAACTTGCTGCTGGTGTGTGTTTTCATCCACATGTGCTCATTGTCCTCTGTGGAACTCTCTGAAGTGTTTATTAATATTAATTGTAAGGAAGAGTGTGGGAGATGCTGTTTTTTAAAGAGTTTTATTAATTATAAAATAACATATTTTGTTGTAGAAAATTTAGAATATACAGAAGAAACGTTCTGAGAAGAAAATAACAAATGGCAAGACCTGGCAACTTGCCCACTTTAGTAAGTGATGGAGTGTGGGTTTGAACAAGGGAGAGACCACAATGTATGCCCAAATCCTCTTTTCCCCTACTCACTCATTCACTCAACCAACATGGAGTGAGTGCTTGTGTATCAAAGAATACATCGTCTTATTTAATTTCACAGGAAAAGAATCTGTCTGGAGGCAAAGTTAATTGTAGGGCTGGGATATATTTTTAATATATGCTTAATCCATGTAAAGATATAGAAATAAATATAGGTTGTGTTTATATTTGGGTTAAGATTCACATATTCATTTCCTAGCTCTGCCCACTAAGAATGACACTCCAGTGTCAGCAAGGAGCACACCCACTGCCAGATCTTAGTTTCTGAGTACTATTCTCCATAAAAGGGACCGGAGCTTCTTGGAGACATGGCTGATTCTGGAGCTAGGCAGGGAAAATACAACATGAACCTGAAACATTTTAGAGTTCCAGAAGATAAGGAAGTGCTTAAAACCCAAACCAAACAAAAGATAAAGGCATATCTGAAGGACAAAAGGGCCAACTAGAAAGAGCTGTCAATGGCCAAAGCTGAACAGTTAGAGAAATAAAATAAACAACAATAGTATTGAATTACAACCGAAAGAATCCATGAATCCATTTATTACAAACAAGACAATCGAATAAACAGGAAAGAAGAATCTTCTTACAGAAGAATCTGTACAGAAGATTCTTTAGAGTCTTCTTTTCAGAAGAAGATTGTTTTTTCCTGTTTCTTCAGTAAAGAAGATTCTTCTGTAAATCTTGTTTACAGGATTCTAGTTAATATATGCTACTCCCCTTCCAGTAGGTGGAGCTTAATTCCTTTCCCGTTGAGGGTAAGCTAGACTTAGTGACTCATTTCCAAAGAAGAGCATATGGAGAGGGAAAATAGTAAGTCATGGTTGATAAGCCTGACAGACACCACCTTACCCAAGTGACTAAGACTAACATCCCCAGTTCTAAGTCATGTTGGTATCATGTGACCCCAGAAATGATGCAAGGAGGAGGGCACGTCACCTTTGTGGTTCTTGCCCCAAACTTATAACCCAATTCCAATCATGAGAAAACATCAGTCAAACCCACACTGAGGGACATTCTACAAAATACTGCACCAGAGCTCTTCAAAAATATTATCATCATCAAAAATAAGCAAAGACTAAACCCGTCACAGATCGGAGGTGAATAAGAGATGTGACAACTAAATGCAGTGTAGGATCCTGGATTAGATATTGGAACAGTGAAAGGACTTTAGTGGAGAAACTGGTGAAATCCAAAGTCTGGGGTTTAGTGAATAGTATTGTACCCAAGTTAATTTTTCAGTTTTGACAAACATATCATGGTTATAGAAGATGTTCACATGAATCTGGGAGCTGGGTGAAGGGTATATGGGAACTTTCTGTCCTATCCTTGCACCTTTCCCGCAAACCTAAGATTATTTCAAAATTAATTTTTGAGAATTTTTTCTTGATAAAGTAGGCAATGTGCAAAAAGAAATACAATAAACATAGAAAAAGTTCAGTTTGCCTGATACTAAAAAAGGTGCAAGATTAAGAGACGTGGTACATATATGCAATGGAATACTACTCAGCCACAGAAAAGACAAACTAACGCCATTTGCAGCAACATGGATGGATCAAGAGACTCTCATACTAAGTGAAGTCAGCCGGAAAGAAAAAGACAAATACCGTATGATTTCACTTATTTGTGGAATCGAAAATATGGAATAGATGATCCTATCTAAAAACAAATAAACAAAAAACAGAAACAGATCATGGCCAAGAAGAGCAGACTTGGGGTCCCCAGGGGACAAAGGGGAGGGAGTGGGATGGCATTGGGGAGGGTTGCGGGATGCAAAATGTTACATTTTTAATGGATGGGCAGTGGGATCCTACTGTACATCACAGGGAAATGTGTGTGATTGGGTCACTTTGTTGTACAACAGAACTTGATGAAACATTGTAAATCAACTATACTTTAATAATAATTTTTAAAAAGGAAAGAATAAAAAAAATGGCAAACTTTTTGTTATAAATCCTAATACTCATAGTACTGTGCAGGGTGTGAGGGACCTGAGTGCTCTAAACAACGACTTATAAGAGTACTTTGAGTTCTCTGGTGGCCTTCTGGTGTTGTCACTGCGGTGGTGGAGGGTTCGATTCCTAGCTAAGGAGCTTCACATCACGTGGATATGACCAAAAAAATCAGTGGAAACTGCAACAAGCCCACAGCTAACATCATACTCAATGGTGTAAAACTGAAAGTTCTTCCTCTAGGATCAGGAACAAGATAAATATGCCTACTCTTGCCACTTTTATTCTACATAGTATGTTGAGAAATTAGGCAAGGAAAAGAACTAAGGCATCCAAATTGGAAAGGAAGAGGTAAAACTGTCTTTCTTTGCAGAGAACATGATATTACATGGAAAAACCCTGAAGACTCCACCAAAAAAAAAAAAAGTTAAAACTAATGAACAAATTCAGTAAAGTTGCGGGATACAAAATCAATATACAAAAATCTCTTGTATTTCTATACGTAATAACAAACTATCAGAAAGATAAATTAAGAAAATAATCCCATTTACAATTACATCAAAAAGAATGAAATACCTAGGAATTAATTGAATGAAGGAGGTGAAAGACCTTTACACTGAGTATTATAAGATATTGTTAGAAGAAGACAAAAACAAATGGAAACATATTACATGTTTATGGATTGGAAGAATTAGTGTTGTTAGAATGTTCATACTGCTCAAAGCAGTATGCAGTTTCAAAGAAACCCCTATCAAAATTTAATTGGCATTCTTTCACAGGAATAGAACAAACAACCTGAAGTTTATATGACCCACAAAGGACACCAGATAGCCAAAGCAATCTTGAGAACGAAAAACAAAGTTGTCAGCAATACTCTCCCTGATTTCAAACTATATTGCAAACCTGTAATAATCAAAACATATGGCATTGGCATAAAAACAGTCGCAAAGATCAATGTCACAGATTAAAGAGCCCAGGAATAAACCCACAGATGTATGATCAATCAATTTATGGCAAAGGAGCTAGTAATATACAATGGGGAAAGGACAGTCTCTTCAATAAATGATGTTGGGAAAACTGGACAACCACATGAAAAAGAATAAAACTGAATTATCTTACACCATACATAAAAATGAACTCAAAGTGTATTAAAAACTTGAATGTAAGATCTGAAACCATAAAACTCCTGGAAGAGAATATAGATTATAAGCTATTCAGCATTGTTCTTGGCAATGATTTTTTGGACTTGACACCAAAAGCAAAGGCAATGGAAGCAAAAATAATTAAGCTGGACTACATGAAACTAAAAAACTTCTGCACAGCAAGGAGAACCATCAACAAAATGAAAAGGCAACCTACTTAATTAGAGAAAACATTTGCAAAGCATATATCTGATAAGAGTTAACATCTAAAAAATATAAAGAATCTGTAAAATTGACTTGTGATGATTTATGCACACCTATAATTGAAATAAAATCCATTAAGAGAAAAAAAAAAAAAAAGAATGATCCTCTGAGAATCACAGGTAACATCTGAGATTCTTGGCTGAGGTGACACGACTTTTTATGTCCAATTATCCTTCTAACACACCAAATCTTAAATCCCCCTTCCCAAATACTTGATCAATTTTGTTCTTTCCACTGGTTCCCACCAAACTTTGTTGGCTACCTCAGGTTGTTTATAGACTCAACTCAACATGTTTGTTTGTTTTTTAATATCCTTTTCTTTCCCATTTTACAACCCACAACAATTAGAGACCTTTCTTTAACTGTGGAAGATGAATAATTCTTTCAGTTAAAAATAAAAATGTGTAGTTTTCACATAAAAAAAAAGAATTCGTACAACTTAGTAGCAAAGAAACAATCCAGTCAAAAAAATAGGCAGAGGAGCTGAATAGACATTTTTTCCAATGAGGACCTACAGATGACCAAGAGGTACATGAAAAGATGCTCAGCATCACTCTTCATCAAAGAAATGCAAATCAAAACTACAAAAACACTAATTCAAATGTTTGTTCACTGCAGCATTATTTACAATAGTCAACACATGGTAACAACATAAGTGTTCATCAGTAGAAGAATAGTTATTCATCCAGAAAAAGAATGAAATCTTGCCATTCACAACATGAGTGGACCTTTAGGGCATTATGCTTAGTGAAATAAATCAGACAGAAAAGATAAATACTGTATGATCTCATTTGTATGTGGAATCTAAAACATAAAATTTAAAAAGCAAACTCAGGTATACAGAAAACGGATTGGTGTTGCCAGTGATAGAGGTTGGAGGTGGGGGGTGGAAATGGGTAAAGGGGTTCAAAAGGTACAAATTTCCAGTTATAAAATGAGGGGATGGGGATGTAATGTACAGCACGGTGACTATAGCTAACAGTACTCTTATTTGAAAGTAGAGTGGATCCTGAAAATTCTCATTATGAGAAAAAATACTTTTTGTAACTGTATGCGGTGATAGATGTTAATTGGACTTATTGTGGTGATCATTTTGCAGTGTATACCAGTATTGAATAGTGGCATGTCAATTATATCACAATTTTTGGAAAGGTACAAATAGCTACAGATATTCCAAGGGAAGTGTGGCAGAATGTATCAAATAGTTGTACATTTTCATTCATAAGTTCCCCTTTCAGGAATTTATACTAATAAAATAATCACTAATGTGGATAAGGGTTACCAAAAAGGATGCTCTAGATATCGTTGTTTGCAACAGTGAAAGACTGAAAACAATCCAAATGTATAAGAATCTGAGCATTGCTCTGTAAGTCCTGATACACATACGTGGTGACGTGCCATGTAGCAAAAAAAAAAAAAAAAAAAAAAAAAAATGGTAGAGCACTGTTTACATATGGAAAGATAATTTTGGTGTAATAAATGAGAAGAGAAGGCATACGCGGAATGATATAACTTTAGGGGAAACATATGCATGTATAATGAAATACTTTGGGCAAACACCGAATTATTTATAACAGTAATTTCTGAAAGGTGGTATTACCACTGACTTTTTATTTTCTTCTTTGCGCTCTTCTATATTTTCAGAATTTTCTAGATTTTTTGTTTCTTGCTCAAAGAACCTGTATAACTCTGGGAGAGTCACAGTGCCTGTTAACAGAAAAAGTTCTGAGTCCTGCAGGACAATTTTATACTTATAAAACTCTGCTTTCCCTTGATTTATTTGCTCAAATGTTTGCTTTAGTCCCAGAATTCTGCCTAGCACATAGTAGGCACCAAATCTATATTTTGTGAATGAATGAATGAATGGATGCTTATAACCAGGTGGGAAATACACAGCCAAGCCCCCACCACAGCACACCGTCTTCCCACCTGCTCTGCTGGCCTCTCCAGCAGGGCAGCTTCTCTGCCTCTTTGCATGTGATACATAGGAATCAGTCATGGGACACTGAGAGTCAAATGTAGGCAGAGACGTGAAGGACCAGAGGAGTGGCCAGATGAAGAGAGGGAACTTTACAGTGGTCGGAGCACCTAGTAGGACCACTCTGCAGACAGGGAGCCTCCTGGATGAGGCAGGGGCAGCCCAGAAAACTAAACAAGATGGCAGGAGAGACTGGCATTCCGGGGAACAGACTGCACGGATGTCCTGGGAAGTCCCAGAAAGCTCTCAGGCCCCAGGTTCCCAGAACCCAAGGTCTCTGTGGTGGCCTGTGATGCTGCGTATGTCCTGGCTTCAGGGCACACGGGGTGGGAGCTTCCCAGGGCAGCTGACTCCTGTGTGAGCCAGTTCTGATGCTTGGGAAATCCTCCCTATGATCCCCATCGATCACTAGCCTTTGGGGGGAATGGTCCAATCATCCTGCGCATGATGGCCACCCTCACCTGAAAGAACAGAATCCAAGAGTCCCCGCTGTAGCACAGCGGGTTAAGAACCCGACAGGTATCCATGAGGATGTGGGTTTGACCCCTGGTCTCACTCAGTGTGTTGAGTATCTGGCATTGTCACAAGCTGTGGTGTAGGTCATAGAGGTAGCTCAGATCTGGTGTTGGCGTGGGTGTGGCGTAGGCTGGCAGCTATAGCTCTGATTGGACGCCTAGCCTGAGAACTTCCATATCCTGCAGGTGAGGCTGTAAAAAGACAAAAACAAAAGCAGAATCCAGATTCCCCGAGCCTTCTCTTCTGGCCGTTCCTCTCCCTGTTCTTCAAGAGCACAACTCAAAAGCTCTGGAGGAGTCAGGGAATGCATTCGCACAGCTACTTTAAGTCCCTCTGCGTTTACTGGTTCAGTTCTGGTAGTTCTTCTGCTTTTCTCTATTTCCTCTCCATGCATCCTCAGCATATATGCTGAAGCTTAAGGGGAACATCCATGGTACAGATTTAAATTGCATGGAAGGTGTCCTTTAAGTCCTGGCAGGAGGGGAGGCCCCCCCTTGTATGGCTTCTGCAGGGCTCCCCGTCTTCTGCTCACTGTCCTGCTTACAGCAGCAGCCTTCATGCTCCTGGGTAGTGGGTGACTCCTGCAGGGCAGGTTTCAGGAATCTGGGTGTCTTCCCCTTCACTTCTAGAGCCTCCTGCCTTGGGGCATGAGTGTCTGCTCTGTGCAGCAGGGAGAGGGACCTGGGGAGGGGCAGTTGGTGACCGGCAGGGCCACCAGGGGTAAAAGCCAGAGCCAGACAAGTTTTCCGTGAGCACCAGAGAATCTGGACGGGAGATAGAGTTATGCTTTCATTCATGCACTCAACACACATTTCTGGGATCTCGTGCCCAAGAACAGGCCCTGTTGCCTTATGGGACCCCCCCATCCTCCTTCAAGGACATGGCCCTGCCCTTGGGTCAAACTCCCAGGCCAGAGAAAGTGAATCCTGTCTTGGGACGTGTTCCCTGAATAACTTCATTTGTGCTCAGTGTTGCCAGGCCCTGGGCTGGATGCTGGAGGCAAAGATGGATGACATGGCTCCTGCCCCAAGAAACCCAGGACCTGATGGACAGGAACATGATGACGTAGTAGAGGTGCCATGGTAGGAGACTGGAGGGGCTGCAGGACAGGGGGGCGTGCTTACTTCTGCCTGGCTAGGGTAGGGTGAGTAAGTCCGGACAGGCTTCCTGGAGGAGGTGTCCCTCAAAGTGGGTCTGGAAATCTGAGAAGGTGTCCCCAGGCGGCTGGAGTAGGGGCACTGAGGAGAGGGCAGAAGGTGTGATGTCTGAAAAAAATACGGTGTTAATAAATAAGTAGGCTTGGAGCAGGGAGTTTGGGAGCAGGTCAGGGAGCTGTGTGTATGGAGAGATAAGTACGAGCCAAATCAGGCCATGGCTCGTATGGCTGTTGTATTGGATGGGATTAGATTTTCTGCCTGTAAAACTGCAACATCAAACTAAAGCAACAATGGCTTAAACACAGTTTATTCTCCTTTCTCATGGAAGAACCAAAGGTAGGAAGCTTAGGCTTGCTCTATGGTAATCCCGCAATATCAGCAATATCCAGGCTCCTCTCTTCCAGACCCTCCACCCACAGAGCATGGCTTCCATCCTGAAGGCCACCTCGTGTTCTAAGATGGCTACTGAAGTACCAGCCATCACATCCACTTTATGTAAAGGAACAAGAGAAAGGCAGAAGGGCCTCGCGGTCGCCCATGCTCCTTTCAAAGAGCTTTCTTGGTAGTTCTCCCCTGTGGTTTGCTCCTGTGTTAGTGACTGGGGCTGAGCTGCAAAAAATGAGGGGAGATGGGAGTTTGCAGGACCAAATGCCTCATTTCAGCAAGGTATTCAAAGGTGAGAAGGACTTTGCCCATCAAAGAAGGGGGATAGGGTGTTCCAGGAAGAAACAACAGCAGGTGCAAAGGTGCGCAGGTATGAAACAGCATGCGCTATTGGGGGCATGGTGAGTGGGGGTGACTGGCTCAAGGGTAGACTGTGTGTGCACACGTGTCTGTGTGTGTGTACAAATATATGCCGTATATGTGGAGAGGGTTAGGAGGCGTTCTGAGAAGGAGAATGGGGCAACTCTGAGGGACTGGAGGGAGTCTGGACTTGATTCTGCAGAAAAGGGTGAATCATGCAGGCTTTCAGGGGGTAAGTTATTCAGATACGGAGTTTTTTTGGAAGATCAGTCTGAACATTCGTGTCAGGGAGAGAGAGCGGGGGTGGGGGCACTGGTGTCCGACTGTGTGTATCTTATTCATGGGGCAGTGAGGGAGCGTGAGCAAAACTAGGGTGGCCATAAGGAAGTGAATCTGGCTTGGTACAAAGGGCCCGCGCTGTTGAGGTCTGGAAACGTGCTACAGTAAGAAATAGGGAGCCACCGAAGGTTTGGTAGTAGGTTTTCATAACTATGGATTTTCCCATGGCCATACATGTCTTCAGCAGAGGTCTTGCTCTGTCTTTTCAAGGAAGGAAAAAAGGAAACTCTCTCTACCAGGCTTACTGCCTCTTTTCTCCATTTGCCATTCTGAAAATGAGGTCTCAGAGAGGTTAAGCCGCTTGTTCACCGTCACACAGTTAGTAAGAGGCAGAACCAGAGAAGCCAGTTCTACCAGTTACCCCTGACCCTGGAGAGACACCTGACTTTGTTTCATGGGCTGGTTGCTTTTACCCTGGGGGGTTATTTTGTCTTAAATGACATGCGATTTGAGCCAGGTGTCGTGTATGATCCCATCTGGTGACAAGGTACATATTCATAGCTTCTTTTATGAGTACTTATTCAAAGGAAGTGCTGGTGAGTCTTACTGAGGCAGCGTGATTGGGAGGACAGCGGAGGACAGTCTGGTCCCAGCCAGCGCCTACACTGGTGGCTGAGGTCTCAGCGCTTTACTTCCTATTCAGAGTTTCCTTTCAACGAACGAGAAGATTCAGACTAGATGAATATTTCTGAAATCGTCTGTGCTCCACCTTCACAATTTATACCACACCAGTCTGTACCCTATTCTATTATTTATTTAAAATCTCCTTTAAATATATTTACACTGTTTTTTTTTTTCTGCTATATAGCACTGGGAACTATATCTAGTCACTTGTTATGGAGCATGATAATCTGAGAAAAAGATTGTATATATGTATGTGTGACTAGGTCACCTTGCTGTATAGTAGAAAATTGACAGAACGCTGTAAACCAGCTATGATGGAAAAAAATAAAAATCATTTAAAAGTGTATATTTACATTGTTTTTTTTTCACCCAGCTTTGACCTAAACATGAGTCTATAAAATCATGGGCTTATTATGATTTGACTTTCTCTAAGTCATATTAAAATAGGCTTATAACTATAAATAAGCCACAGAAGTTTGTCTTCATAGCAACAATAATAATAGCTAACAGATGTTGAACTGAGCACTTCCCTAAGCAGAGTAGTATGTGAACTGAGTTCATCTCCTCAGTAATTCCATGAGGCAGGTTCTCTGTTAGTCCCATTTCAGTGATGAGGAAACTGATGCCCAGAGTGATTGCATAATGTGCCCAAGATCACCCAGCTAGATCCACTCAAATAATCTTATAGTCAACCCGTGGTACTTGTTTCCCCATTTTGGGATCCCGAGGCAAGGTCTGGCTCTGTCTGAGATGCCACAATTCTGCGATTGATTTTGCTGCAGCGGGTGTGGGGATGTGAGCATGAAGCGAGCTGGCCCGCCGTGACTGTGGTCCAGGAAATGCAGTGGTGCCCAAAAGGCAAGGAGTTATAAGGGTGGTGCTGGCTCACTGGGGACCAGGAGAGGTGGGAGCAGAGAGGTGAAGTGGCTCCAGGGTTTTGCTTCTCTGTCCCCAGAACTGGAGGGACCCCTCACGGGGAAAGACTTGGGGATTGGCAGGGGCTCTGGGCTCCTGCTGCAGTGGGAGAAGACTGGGCTCAGCTGCCGAGCAAGGTGAGATGGAGGACAAAGGAGCAGCCGGCTGACCTGGTCTCCTTTCAATGGCAAGATTATAGGTACTCATTTGGAGCTTTCCTTATTCCATTAGTTATTCATTTCTAGCAGAATGATTTATACCATTCCCAGCTTTCTCCAAATTTCACTCCCCTGGATTCAATACAATATCAAGAAACCTTTGTGCCCAGGGTGTTCATTACCTGGACCACATTCCAGGAGGCCATTGCTAGTAGGATGCTTGTGACTCGCATGTGCTTCCTTGTAACAAATGGACTTGGCCGGGTCCCAGAGAGCATCAGAGTTACAGGACACTGGGATCCGTTGTGCTCTGTCCCCCACCAAGGAAGAGAACAGTCTGGCTACTCCCTCCTGCTCAAGCCTTTCCCTCCCTCATCCCTATTTTACCCCAGGCTCCCGACCTTCAAGGGGTCACCAGCTGGGTGACTTTGCCTGTTTGGGTTTGTGCTCATTTGCTTGCAGCCTTAACCATCTCCTACCTTTTTTTTTTTTTTTTTTTTT
>PVHT020000066.1:31808129-31894036 GCA_004024745.2 Catagonus wagneri
CCCCCACCCAGGGCATAGAGCAGGAAGTCAGGAGCAATCACTCTCCCCGTTCAGAGCCCCAGGATTTCCCCAGAGCAGTGCTGACGGAGATGTGTGTCCCCAGTGGGAATCATGTGTATGATGTTAAATTTTCTGGTCACTTCCTAAAAAAAGAAAGTAAAATGAAACAGTTGAAATCAACTTTTATTTACCTTTTTTTGTTTTTTTGGTCTTTTTGTCTTTTTAGGGCCATACCTGCAGCATATGAAAGTTCCCAGGCTAGAGGTCCAGTCGGAGTTTTAGCCACCGGCCTATGCTACAACCACAGCAACACCAGATCTGAGCCGCATCTGTGACCTACACCACAGCTCACGGCAACGCCGGATCCTTAACCCACTGAGCGGGGCCAGAGATTGAACCTACATCCTCACGGATGCTAGTTGGGTTCGCTAACTGGTGAGCCAAGATGGGAACTCCCTTTATTTAGTTTTTTATTTTAAAAATTTTCGTATTAAAGTATAGTTAATTTACAATGTTCTGTCAATTTCTGCTGTATAGCAAAATGACCTAGTCACGATGTGTATATATCATGATATATATATATATTCTTTTTCTCATGTTGTCTTCCATCGTGTTCCATCACCATGGTGAAGCCAATTTTAATAATACATTTTCCTTAATACAACATGTCCAAAATGGTATCGTTTCAACACGTCATCAATATAAAAAAATAATAACCTATTTGACATTCTTGGTGGTTTTTTTTTTTTTTCAGTACTACATCTTCAAATTCCACTGTGTTTTTAATCCTTGCAGCAAATCTCGCTGTGGACCAGCCGCATCTCCGCAGCCACAGCTGGCTTGTGGCTTCCACAGCAGGCAGGGCAGCACAGTCTGGAGCCCACCTTCCCCAGTGACAGCCCGAGGAGGTGGGGTAGGCGGGGAGGCGGGGTCCTGGGCTTCCTGACAGAATGATGCTCTCCAGAAGCACAGCTGCCTCTACAGGCTGCAGGTTGCCCAGAGCAACTGGGCCTGATCTGGTCACATGCTCTGCCCCTCTGCAGACCCAGAGTCCCCATCCTTCCTCTGCACGTTCCCTGCAGAGCCAGGTGGCTTTTTACTCTTAAGCCCTGGAAGCCAAAGGATTGGATTCTCTGTCCTTCCGCAGATGATGGGCTGCTCGCCCCCACCCTGCACGAGTTTTGGCAAGAGCTTCCTTCCACGATTCTGGCCACTTGTCCTGACCGATCAATGCAAGATCAGCGACTTTCTCAGTTCTGGGGGCCTCACCTTCCCCCCTTTCTCATGGGTCTCTGTCCTCAGTGAGTGATTTTCTGGCCCCATCATTCCGAAATACACTCATAAATGTCATCTCTAGTGAGGCAGCCTGCTCTACTTACAAAACAGGGGTGAAGCAGATGGCCTTGGGGCTTTCCTCCATCTCCAGCTGCCCTTATGCTGATATTCTCATGACTGTGCTTGCAGGAAGCTTAGGGGAAAGATGAGCCCTTTTTTTTTTTTCCTTTCCCCTTTGCATTAAAGAACAGGGACTGGAAAATGTCCTGAAAGTGCCTGGTGGCTGCCAGATCCCTCCCCTGCCAATATCACTCTGTAAGCCCCCTTGCCCCCAACGCCCAGCTTTCCTCCTTCTCACTCTCCTTTTGTCAAGTGGCACACGGGGATGTTATTTATTGTAGCATTCTGACAAAGAAAAGCCGTTCTTCTGATTTACAACCCTGCCACCTCCACTCTTTGAGTCAGTGTGTGATTCATCTCTTTAATGTGATACTTCCGAAGTGTGTGGCTCACTGGGGGTGGAGGTGGGGGGAATGAGTGCATTGTGAACCCTTTCTGCTAGCCACCCCCTTGGGGCTCCTCACCGCTCATGCTGACCCCAGCACCTACGCCGCACCAGAACCGAGCCCGTGGTAGCCTCCTCCACCAAAGGGCTTAGCTCTTCCTCCCGGGACAGTCACTGGAGTTATTCTCCGCCGGGTTCCCAGGAGGATGTGGCTGGGCCCCTGAGGACAAACACTGATTCACATCCAGCTGCAGCCCCAAAGGTTCCACTTTTTTTGGGAAGTCTAGCTTGGAAAACCATGACCTTGCCCCCCCCCCCGGAGACCTCCTGCTGGGAGGCGCGGTGATGGAGAGGGAAGCCACCCTCATCCCCCAACCTCCGGGCTTTCCAGTTCTGACCTCATTACATAATCCCCAAAGTTCTTTCTGGAGGCTCCAATGACTTCCCTTGCTTAATTATTCATTCCTTCATTCACTGATTCGATGAACAGTCATTAAACTCCCCTCTGCGCTCACACTGTGCTTCTCTTTTTTTTTATCGTGGTAAAATATATAGAGCCCTGAAATTTACCCTTTAAACTGTTTTTAAGTGTACAGATCAGTGGCATTAACTGTATTTACATGGCTGGGCAGCCGCACCACCATCCATCTCCGGAGGTGTCTCACCTAAGTGGAATCTTACAATATTTGCCCTTTTCTGACCGGCGTACGTCATTTAGCGTAACGTCTTCATGGTTCATCACCTAGTGAAGCAAGTGTCAGAATTTCGTTCCTTTTTAAGGCTGAATAGTGTTCCATTGGATGTCTCTACCACATTTTGTTTATCTGTTTATCCCTCAGTGGACCCTTGGGTTGCCTCTGCCCGTGGGCTACGGGGTTGCATTGTTCTTGCACAGACATTCTTTGCCCTGAGGGATTCCCAGTGTAGGAGAAGACGAGTGACCACTTGTGGCACAGAAAAGGGCAGCAGCAGAGGTCACCGTGGGGCTGGAGGACAGGGCTGGGCTCTCTCCTGAGATGGCAGAGCAGGAAGGCTGACAATAGCAGGAAATGACAACAGAACTCCAAGGGCGACGAGTGACAGAAGGACATTCATTGCAGCGAAAAGAACAGCAGGTGCAAATGCTCAGGGGCAAGGACATCTTGGTTCCTTCCAAACCTGCCAGTCGTGGGGTCTGGCTTCAGACAGGGAGGCATGGGGCGGAGCAGAGGAGGTGGGGGTGGAGGGTGGGAGTGGGAGTCCGTCACTAGGGCTACCACACCTTCCTCAGTCCCACTGACCCTGATAAACCACTGGAGGGTTTCCAGCAGCCCGTAGGGGGTGGGAAAGCCCACCCTGTGGCTGCTGGAAGATGGTCCTTGAGTGAGAAAAACATCAGAGGCTGGAGAGGAGGTGGCCACCGTAGATGAGAGAGAAAAAATGTGGATCGGAGACAGCTGAGTGGGGAGGATGCGGCAGTTTTGAGAGCGCTTTGGGAGATAGAAGAGACAACCCAGGAGCTGTCGGGTGGGTTCCTTTCATTTCAATGACATTTGTTGAGCTGGGTGAGGAGGTCTTGAGAAATGGCATTTATGTTTAGCGGGGCATGGGCAGGGGGTGGAATTGGGAATGACTTTAGGTCTCTCACTTGGGCAGCATCGTACATCGTCAGGAGGATAACATCGTCAGCAGGATAACTCTCCCAGCCTTGTTTCAGAGACTCACCCGGTACCAGGGCCCTTAGGCATGATCTGGTCCAAGCTCTGACTTGACAGGAAAGAGAAGCTCAGAGAGGTGTCTGACCTACCCACAGGCACACAGCCAGTCCCTATAAAGCCAGATGTAATGGTTCCCCCCACTGCACCACACTTCTGCTTTGTTTTGTTTGTTTTTCTTTTTCGGCTGTCCCGCAGCAAATGGAGTTCAAGGGCCAGGGATTAGATCTGAGCTGTGGCTGCAACCTATGCCACCAGTTATGGCAACACCAGATCCTTAACTCACTGTGTGGGGCTGGGGATCGAACCTGCGTCCCAGGGCTCCAGAGATGCCCCCCACACCAGTACACTACAGCAAGAACTCCAGCCCTTCTGTTTTAAGTGATTTTTATTGCCATTCACCCACGGGGAGATCCAGAGATGTTAACAGAATTAAATAATGGGGAAGCAGGAACTTGTAATTAAAATTCTCAGTATTTGTTATCTCGACTCTTCATTCAAACTTTGGTGGAGCTAAAGCAGCCAGCACACTTTTCTTGCTCATACACTTGTCTTGGGGAGTCTCTGGGGAGAGTGCCCCTGTTTCTGTCTGCAGAGTCAGCTCCACGCTACCTGCCCTGCCTGGCTGGCCACGGAGCTCCTCCTTGCTCATGACAAGCCCCAGATGCAGGTTGTGGAACCGCCCCAGTTGTTGATCTGGGCTGCTCAGGCTCCTGGGCCCCAGACAGAATCAGGTCGGCCTCCCTGGAGGCCGATGGCACCTCCAGCCCCTTTCTGCATATGCTCCTACTCTCTGCTCTGGTTTGACTCTGGGCAGAAAGAAGACCCCTCTCTCTTCTCCCAGAGCTTCCTACAGGGGTGTCAAAGGGGTCCCAAAGCTCTGATATGAAGTATGAAGAAGCAGCCCCTGATCACGGCCACTTTCAGATAGACACACAGCAGCCCCAGGGTCAGTCTCAGACCTGCCCCGGCCTCCTGCCCCTCTCCTGGCTTGGCTCTCACCTGGCTCAGGTGTGGCTTGTCTGGGTTCCACCGTGGGCATCCTGAATCTCCTTCCTGACATTCCCAGTGGCCTCCACTCGCCACTGGCACTGGTCTTTGGCACCAAGTCCTCCCTCTGGCGGACAATGACCTGGTCTGGCCCCATCTACCTCCTCAACACCCCAGATCCTGTGCCTGCCCCTGGCTCTCTCTGTGGCTCTGTGCGCCCTTTCTGCACAGTGCGAGCTGGCTGCCATCTCCTTGGGCCCTTCCTCTGAGACTCTGGGCTTCTGCCTCTGAGTCTTTTTCCTCTCTAGTCCAGTTCACTCCATCCTGATTATACATCAGAAACCTTGTCACTAGATCCAGGGTCAGGCTGGTTCCCCATCGGGAACCTGGCCAATCTCTGGACCTATGTCATTTCATTTACTCTTTTCCAAACCCTGTTAGGGACACACCATCCTCTCCACATTAAGGTGAGGAAAATGAGATGTAGAGAGTTTGTGTCATTTGCCCGAGAGCACCAGCTAGGGCTCAGACCTACATCTGTCTGACAAAGCCAATGCCATTTTCATTCCCTCCTCATGGAGCAAGCTCTCAGAACTGGCTACCTGGTGAGAAGGGTAGGAGAAAGTGGAATTGATAACAGTTATGACCTGAACCTAGCCAGAACCCACACTGAGGCTTGAACAAACATGCCAGGACTTGAACCGACGTGCCAGCCTAAACCCAGGCAATATTTCCTTTTTTATTTAAGTATAGTTGGTTTACAATGTTATGCTAGTTCCAGGTGTGCAGCAAATCGATTTGGTTATACATACATATGCATATGTCTAGATTCTTTTTTTAAAAAAATGATTTTTTTCCATCATAGCTGGGTTACAGTGTTCTGTCAATTTTCTACTGTACAGCAAGATGGCCCAGTCACACATACATGTATACATTCTTTTACATGTCTAGATTCTTGTTTAAAAATTCTTTTCTATTCTAGTTTATTACAGGATATCGAATATAGTTCCCTGTGCTATCCAGTAAATCTGGGCAGTATTTTTTGTACAGAAATGAGTGAGACAAAAGCGCAGTCTTTAGAACTGAGATCCTGTGTCAGAGCAGGACCCTCTGTCAGCTGACCTGTCTGGCCCCCAGCAGCGTGATTAGATGCCTGAGCCTGTAGCTAGGGCCCAGAGGGCCCAGCCGCGCTGTCAGGGAGTCACTGTCACTTCAGATGCTCTCAGCAGGGTGACCCTTGGTAGCCAGACTCATGACTCTAAGTGGTGGGACACCCCCCCCCAACCCAGGACTTGCAAGGCCACCTGCAGCACCCTGCATATCTGGACCACAGCAAGAAGGAAGTGCGTTCTCCTCTTTCTCAGGCTAAGAAGGGCCACCCAGGAGTTGCCCTGGTCGCTATTGGGGCAGAGCAGCCCCAATCTGCTCAAACTCTAGGGAGTGACAGCACCCCACTGGCTCGTCCCCTCCACCGGCACTAGTTACTGAAGATAGAAGCAAAGTCACCTTTTGTGTCAGTGCTGACTGATGGCATCATCTGCCATCCCTGAACCTTTGCAGAATATTCTAGATCGCAAGCTCTAGGGAGGACAGGGATTCTGTAAGTTGTGCTCCAGAACTGTCTGTTGAAGAAACAGGTTGTGGATGGTGACATGGCACTGTCCAAGCCCTCAAACCCCTGGTGCCACTGCTGTTTGGGGGCCAAGTTCTACCCAAGCCCAGCGTCTCTGGTGTCTGCACAGAGGGCCGGGCGCTGGGCCGGGTGGGCTGTTGGGAGGATGATATGATGATACGTGTGACATTTATGATAGCGCCTAACGCAGAGAGGCCTCAGCAGACGTTGGGATGAGCTGCTGCTGCTCTTATTCAACAGATGGTAATACCGAGCCTTGGTGCGGTCTGGTTAAGTGACCTGCCTTGACCTGTAGCCTGAGCTCTTCCCTCTGCGCACACAGAAAGTACACACACTTGAACCATTACCTGTCACTGGAATGTACCTGATCAGCTCAGGGGAGGGTATAAACCTCCCCGGGGGGCTTTTCGGCTATGGGATGATGGCTTTGGGGATCTGCGAGGGGCCCTGTGGCTCTGTTGTCCTCCCCACTCTGACTGGAGCCCGGGGTGGGGGCTGGAGAGAGCCCTGGGCACACAGCCCCGATTCTGAAAGCAGACAAACAGCCTGTGTTCCCGCAGACAGGCCGGAGAGATGGGGCTGTGCGGCCAGAACAGCTGGGCGGAGGCTGGTGGCAGGAGGCGGTGTGAGGCCCGGCTTTGTTCCTGCCTGGTCATGGGGACAGTCAGAAGCATAGAGAAGCCCCCTTCCGCTCCCTCTGGGCCGCGGCCCAGGATTCAGAGCTTCCTGCTTGCCGGCCAGGGAGAGCCGCCGGGAGAGCCCCAGCTCAGCCTCTGCACCGAGGCTGGCAGGCGACCAGCAGCCCGGGCTGCCCGGCCTGAGCCAGGCCCTCTTCGCTCCCACGGCCCTCCTGCAGGTTCGGGGAGTGGCACGGGGCAGAAAACCCGAACTAGGAGTCTGAGTCCCCGGTGGCGGTCCTCGTGCTACTGCTCAGTGCCTTGTGGCCCGGGGCGGGCCACCTTCCTCCCGCCCCCTGGGTTTCCTCCCAGAGCTGCCCTGGAACTCAGAGAAGGACTTCGTTTCACGTCTGCCACCCTAGTGTATGTGCCACACACAGGAAGGATCCGGTGTGAGAAAGCACGGGGAGGGGGGAGGAATAGCACGTGTTCCCTAAATACTTAAAGCTGCTGAAGCGGTTTCCAGGAGGATGGAGAGGCATGCGTCTGTTTTCCGGACAGTCTTCTCAAGTTCTCCAAATGGAGGAGAGTCAGAAACGGAGAGGGGAGACACCTCTTTAATGAAAGCAGACAACTTCACACCCCCACCCTGGATGCTGTCTTGAAGCATCGGAATCTGGGTGAAGTGAAGGGGACACCTAAAAGCCAGCACCAGCCCGGGGGACTGTCACAGCCTCACCTGCAGCCTCATCCTCCTCACCTGCTAAGGACAGGCCACCCTTCAGAAATGGGCCGACAGACCCAAAGACACCCAGATCGTCCAGCACTGGGAGGAGACCTCTCCCCACTCCGGCACCAAGTCGGCTTGGATGTGTCCCCGCCGCGCGTTCGCACACCCACGAATGCGCACCGTGGTCCGAAATGCCAGCTGGACTGTAGACGCGGCCCTGGGGTGCCTGGCACAGAGGGCCCACTCAGGAAACGTCGGTGCAGCTGATCTCACCGCCTCTCAGAAGACTCTCTCCTTTTCCTCCATGGACCCATGGCAAGTGTTTAGGTCCTGGGTCCCCAGCATCAGTAACCAGACTAGGTTCTTGCTTTTGTAAAACTCCAGAGTCCATTAGACTTTCTTTGGTGGACCACATGGGCGGGGCCTGAGTGGGCAGCCTCTTTCCTTTTGTCCCTGTTCTGACTGAGGGCTTTGTTTAAATGCCAAGGAGTTTATCCCATTATCATTACTGTTATTTCAACCACAGGAAGCCCAAACACGTTTACATTTCCCCTCGCCCCAGATCCCGTGATCCATTCATTACTGACAGTGAACGCTCGGAAATGGTTGCAGGGAGGGATGTGTAACTGTGTTCCCATGTAACTCCAGGGTCGGTTCCAGGAACTGTCCAGAGCAGGGCAGGCGGAGCCCTGGGATGTTGGGTTATCTGTGAAGTGACCTGATGGTCCTTCTGCTGGCTTGATGTCAGGAGCAGTGGGGCTTATTTTGCCACGTGGCGGGTCCATACAATCATGGGATGTCCCTGTTGGACGCTCAAGTATCAAAACCACTCCCGCCGTCCCCTTGGAGTCTGCAGGTGATCTGAAAGAAGGCCAGTTTCCAGTAGCTTGAGGCTGTCTTTTAGATTCTGGTGCCAACAGCTCTGCTAGAAAGCATAAGGTTATGTCCGCAGCTCTTCTTACAGGAATCTTTCTTGACTCAGGAGGATGTGCTCCATAGAAATTTTTTCTCCCACACTGACTGCTAAAAGAAGGGGCTTTTGATGTCTGTCTTGTATCAGGAACATGATGGCGGGCTCTCTGGCTGGAGGGAAGGTGGGAGGGAGGGAGGGACAGAGGGAGAGAAGAGGAATGAGTTTGTTTCAAAGTCTTCATGCTTCAACACCTGAAAGCAGAATGTGATTTAGTTATTCTATTTACCAAAAATAAGTGGTTGTGAAACCATAAGTGAAAATTCACACATGATCTGAGTTGGGTGCAGTGCTGCTAAGATGCTGTCTTACTCTAAGATGTATTCTTTAATCATCCTCTGAATTGAGTCATTCCTTTTATTAGGCAAGATGTGATTTTTTTGTCTATTTCTGAATAATCTACCCAGAAACCCTGGAGTTCCATAATGCATACAGGCCATGATTAATTTATTATAAGCCCTGTTGAAAAGTTTACGTAAAAATATTTCTGAAAAATCCAAGTAGCTACTAAGTGCTCATTATGTGCCCAAATTCTCTCTCAAAAAAAGGATGTTTCATTAGAAGTAATAGACCTTTGAAATCCACAACTAAATTCACTTTTATTCTTAAAATTTTCAATGCATTCCTTTCTCCCAGTGTATCAGTCAGCTTGTGCTGTAGTGACAAACAAGCCAATATACTGAGCCACGAAAATAAATGTTTATTTCTTGCTCCCTTTACGTAAAGACGTGGCATCTCTGGGCCCTGAAGGCCTTTGCCTGTCTTCTGGGACCCAAGCTGTGGGCAACATAACCCGAGACATACTGTTTTCTTGTTGCAGAGGGCAGGCTCAAGAGAGGCCGGGATGAACTTAACAGTCTTTTGAAAAGCTTGCCCTCAGACCCAGCGAATAGCACATCTCAAGTCATCTCAGTGAGAAATTGTCACGGGGCCAAGCCAGGGAAGCAGAAACATACGTTCCCAGGACACTCGGGCAGATCAGACAGCAATGGGCAGGAATGTGGAACCCACTTACAAGGGGGTGAGTAAATAGTAAGGGAATAGGAGTTCCCCTTATGGCACAGCGGAAATGAATCTGACTAGGAACCATGAGGTGCGGGTTCGATCCCTGGCCTCACTCAGTGGGTCAAGGATCCAGTGTTGCCATGAGCTGAGGTGTAGGTCGCAGATGTGGCTCGGATCTGGTATTGCTATGACTGTGGTGTAGACTGGGATTAGACCCCTAGCCTGGGAACCTCCATATGCTGCATGTGTGGCCCTAAAAACACACATACACACACACACACACACACACACACACAAAGAAAGAAAGAAAGAAAAAGAGAAAAGGAAGGTATATTCATTCCTCTACCACACTCACCCGTGTAGGTAATATGTTCTTGGTCTTTTGGTTAAACCCCGGACCTAATGAATCTTGGCCAATAGCACTGAATTTACCTTTGACAAGTCTCTTTCACAAGGACTCATCCCTGATCTGTGACATTTTCTAATTTAATCTATTTTTAAAATGTTAACTCTGTGTAGTATAAAATTTTCTGTTTGAGTGATTAAAGGCCATGTTGTACAGAAAAAAACTTGACTGGATGTCCAAGGAAGTTCAAGGACTTAGGCTTAGGCTTGACTCAACAGTCTCTCTCTCTCTCCTTTTTTTTATGGCCACACCTGCAGCATATGGAAGTTCCTGGGCTAGGAGTCAAATTGGAGCTGCAGCCACAGCAACGCCACTATACTACAGCCACAGACATGCCAGGTCCGAGCTATATCTGTGACCTAAACTCTTCACTTGCAGCAACGCCAGATCCTTAACCCGCTGAGCAAGGCCAGGGATGGAACCTGCATCCTCACAGAGATGATGTCGGGACCTTAACCCCCTGAGCCACAATAGGAACTCCATGCTTGGCTCAACTCTTAACTAGCAAGGCAACCTTTTCTGGGCCTCAGTTTTCTCATCTGTGCATGTCAGAGGTAACGGACAGAGGAAGTACCCAGGAAACAACTGGCCAAGGCTGATGCAGGCCATGGCACCAGAGCAGCATCCTGGAGGCCCCACTTCATTCTTTAGATGCTGAATTGTGGGACCTGTCTTAGCAGGAGTCAAGACAGCATTCTGTTTGTTTGTTTTTTTTTGCTTTTCAAGGTCGCACCCACAGCGTATGGAGTTTCCCAGGCCAGGGGTCCATTCGGAGCCTCATCTGTCGGCCTGTACCTCAACCACTGCAACGCCAGATCCGAGCTGCATCTGCAAGCTATACCACAGCTCACGGCAATGCCGGATCCTTAACCCACTGAGTGAAGCCAGGGCTCGAACCCACGTCCTCATGGATGCTAGTAGGGTTTGTTAACCATTGAGCCACGACGGGAACTCCAAGGCAGCGTTTGAGGATGCTCAGAGCGGTGACTGGTTCGGAGGAATTTCAGCATGTTAGCGTCTGGTCCAGCAATTGTCAGTGCACCCCAGCTACACGCCAGCCCCGTGTGATGTTTTTTCCCACATTCCTGCAGAAGAAAACAGCCCAGGTTGCCAAAGAGTATTAAACTAGGAATCACAAGATCCGAGCTCTAGGCTTAGTTCTACCAGTTACTTGGCGAGTGACTTAACCTTTGTGTGCCCAGTTGCTCTGTAGGAATGGGGGAAATCGTGTCTACCTTCCAAAGCTGGCATCAGAATGAGTGGGGTGATGTGAGCGAAGGACTCAGCACAGCATCTGGCTCACCAGTAGCTGTTTCCCAAATCCATACCCAAACCTGATCAGACCATGACCTGAGTTTGGGTCCCAGTTCTACCACACGAATTCCTTGAACCTCTGTTTCCCATAAACACCATAAAATAGGTCCATGTATGAGGCAAATAAGTGATGCATATGAAGTGCTCAGAGCAGTGCCTTGAGTGTAGTAAGTACACAAAAAATCCTATGTTTATTCTCTGTCACACTGAGCTCTGTACTGGTTTGCTGAGACCACCCCCAGTAGTCCTCTTGCCCTCCCTCCCCTGTCATTTCTGATATATTCTTCTCCTGATGGCTGCCGTCTCCTTCCTTCTTCTTTATTCTTTTCTTTTCCATAGCACTTCAGTTCTTCTTTTCCCTCCTGTCTCTCCTATACATTGCGCATTGGCTTTAAGAGCTGTGATAGCAGAAAAGCCCCTTGACCTGGCTTTGCCAACGTGGGAATGGACATGTTACATGGAAGGAACGAGGGAGTTTCTTGGGCCAACCAGCCCTAAGGGCTCAGTTTCATCCTGTCTCTCTCCCTTCCTGTCAGCAGGATTGCCCTTGTAATTAGCAGAGGGAAGATGCCATTTTACAGCTGGTGTTTCTTTGTTCGTGCCCAGGTGTGGGTAGATATTGGCGGTGAGAATGCATAAGCCAGGATCATTTTTAATGGGTTTCCAAGAGTGTGGTCTAGAGGAATGAGCACAGAAAACCACATGGTCACACATGGCTGGCCTGTGTGGCTTCACTCATGGCAGAGGGCTGCAGGAAATGGGTGGGAGTCTCTGAAGAACCCAAACTGGCCCAGGAGAGGAACAATCAGCTTAAATACCATCTGTTCCCCAGAGCATTGGACAAATACAACCTATCCTGCCCCTTACCTTGTCCACCCCCTTGCCCACCACCCAAACCAAGAAGGAGCCAGAGGCAGCCCAGCAAGGAGAGGAAGACAGGCTGGGCAAGGAGGACTCATGACAGCCACAATGCTTTCCCCTCATCTGTGGCTTGCTTGAAGCAGGCCTGAGCTGGGGAGGGGAGGAGCTCCAATTTGGTTAAAAATTGACTTTTTGTCAACTATTATTATTGCTTATTACTTAATTTAAACTGTTTTATGGGTACAAGTGATCAGAGGATGGGTAGAGTATCTGTCTATCTAATCTATAAGACCAGCTGTTAGAAACATTATTTTTAAATATTTTAAAATACTCAAATTTACAGAAGGGTTGCAAAAATAGTACCTCTAGAGGAACATTTCGCAACCTCTTTTTTCTTTTTAAAAGTTTTTGAATTAAGGTGCAATTGATATCTACCGTTATATTAGTTTCAGGTGTACAACATAATGGTTCAATATTTGTATATATTGTGAAAGAATCTCCACAGTAAGTCTCATTAACATCATTCACCATACAGAGTTACAACTTTTTTTTCTTTCAGTGAGAACTTTTGAGATTCCCCCTCTTTCTTCGTTATCACCCCAGCCCCCCCAACCCCAGGAGCCTTTTTAGATCTTTGTTTCTATAATTGTTTTCCATAAAGTTTTAATACCACGGATAAGCTGTATATCTATTTATGTACTGTGCTCTTTAGAGGGCCACCAACCAGTGTAATAGTTAAGATTTTTTTTTCTGCTCAGCAACTGATTTTCACCCCTTGGGGGCAACACTTCCGTTGCAAAGGCATGCTCTAGAGAGTTCTAGCACACGCTTCACCCAGCGATCCCTGATGTGAGCATCTTACATAACTGTGGTATGCTTGTCAAACCTAAGAAATTAGCTTTGGTGCAATACCATTTGACTAAACTACAGACTACGCTTTGATTGCACCAGTGTTTCCTACTTCTGTTGCAAAATCCCATCCAGGATTCCATATTGCATTTCGGCATTGTGTCTCCTTCAGTCTCTTCCCTGTGTAGCGGTTTCTCAGGCTTTTCTTGTCTTTTAGGACCTTGACATTTTTGAACGTGTGTGCTGGTCTGATGTACTGTAGCATGTTCCTCAGTTTGGGTTTGTCTAAAGTTTTCTCATGATTGGAATGAGGTTACGGATTTTTGGGGAAGTACCACAAGGGGGGGTGCCCCCTTCTCATTGCATCATATCAGGGGTGCATGACACCAACGTAACTTCTTGCTTGTGATATTATCTCGATCGCTTAGGTAAGGTGGTGTCTGACAGTTTTCTCCACTGTGAACTTTTTGCTTTTCCCTCTCCATACTCTATGGATTAGGAGCAAGTCACTATACCCAGCCCATGCTCAAAGAGAGGGAATTTAAATCTCACCTCCTGGAAGGAGGAATATCAAAGAATTTGTGGACACCTGTTAAAAGCACCCCAGTAATTTAAAAATATTTGAGGGGAGATGCTTTGAGGCTATGCAGTTATCTTCCTTCTCTCTTAAGTTTACCCACCAATTTTAGCACTCAGCAATGAATATTACCTACAGCAATTATTACTATGGTGTCTAATGGTGACTTTGATTTCCCTCATTTGCTCATTTATTATTTGGAATTCTTCTGTAAGAGATAGGCTTTCTTTCCATTTGTTTATTCAGTAAGTTGTTTATGTTAGCACGGACTAGTGGATATTCATTTTATTTTCTGAGTTGTAATGCAATGCTATCAATGTTTATTTTGTTACTCAGATTATTCATCCTGGAAGCTTTTTCAGGTTGGCTCCTGTGTCCTTAGGACATGCCTTAATCTGTTCCTTCCTCCCCCCCCCCTTTTTTTTTAAAGCACTTTCTTACCCTCTGGCACTACAAAATGCTCCAGGCCCAATTTGTATTTTCTCTGCTCCAGCCCTAGAATCAGATATTTCTCCAAGGGGCCCTTGTTCTTAAAAACTTTTAATTACCCAACAGTGGCCAGAAAAGTCATGGAATGTGCCCTGGATTTCTTCCAAAGGGCAGAGGATAACCAGCTCTTCAGGACAGTTTTGATGGGACAGTGGGAAATAAAAATGAAGTTGCTTTTTCATCGTATGCTACACAACCCCTTGCCCAACTTAACTGTAACCCTGAGTCACTGCCCCTCACAGAGTTGACCAGACGGGCTGACAGATATGATATGCTTTGAAGAGTGGACAACACTTTCCAAGTGCAAAGGCTGATGCCTGTGGTCAGCTTTGGATACTCTCTTGGCTCAGGGCCCAAGGGCTCTGAAGATCAGCGAGTAGAAGAAATGATTTTTCTACTAAAGGGAACCATTTGCTGTGTGACTTCCAGGCCCTTGGGGCCATGATGCTGAGAGATGATCAGAAGGGGCTTGTATTGCAACACCCTGGCCAAGTGTTCTGCAGTAGAATGGGCATGAGGTCAACGGGACTTCCTAACATCACGAGGCTGCTTTATAGTGTAAGGGCTGGAAGGAGGAGTCTTTAGGAGAGGCCTGGTGGACACCTGACCACACCACTGGCCCACGCCCGAGGAAGAGCCCTGAGCTCAGAGATCAGGTTTCACCAGAACCTCTCTGATCAGGCCCAGCAAAGCCAACAGGGCAAATTTTAGATTTCCAGTGAACTCTCTAAGTTACACTTGTAATGGCATAAGCAAAAACCCCACAGCTTCCTCTCTGCTGACTCCCAGAAGCAACAGCTCTTCAGCTGAGATGAGGAAAAGACGGTTCCTTCTTCTGAACTGGTGGGTTTCCTTCTGACATCCCCAGAGGAGTTCCTCTCATCCCCAAGAAGGGGACTTTCATTTCACAAGAAGGGAAGCTGGTCCGCAAGGGTTTGTACAGCAAAGGAGACAGACGCTTTGGCTGCTAAGATTGATTCCAGCACCAATGTTTTATAATTCAGTAAATGTACAGATTGGTAGCAATGCCTGGTTGGTCTCCATGGGAAGTTTTCATGAGATGGAATTAGCCTGAGGGGAAAGACAGCAGCATCGCTCAGAGCCAGGCCTGGGAGGCAGGTTGTTTTAGTCTCTTGGCCTCAGTTTCTCCGTCTATAAAGTGAGAATGAGTGATATTTGCTATTTTCTACTTTACATACCTCATGAGCATGAAACATTGCAATGAAGAACATACACTGAGCCAAGAAGAACAAAGTAATAATGACGCCTGAGCAAACGCAGCCTGAATCTTTCTGATCATCACCTGACAAACAAAATTTAGTGGAAAGAAACTTTATGCAGGATGGGAAAGTTGGGGCTGAATAAATGAAAGTCCTACCAGCTCAGCGAACCCATGATCCTGGCTGTTCTTGAGGTCCTGACACACATCAGGCACTCAGTGAAGATATGTCAACTGAATGAAATGAGCAAGGAACCAGTCAGGCAGTGTGCTTGGTCCAGGTGTTTGGAAGGGAGATTCCTTCAGCTCTGGGAGGGTCAGCAGAAATGCAGGCTGAGATGCCACAGGTCCTGAGTCAGAGTCTGGGGACAGCTGTGCCCACAGAACACAAGGCAGGGGGACAAAAAGCCATTGCATGGAATCCTGGAATATCATAGCTGGTAGGGTTTGCCCCCACCCCGCCAAGTCTTCACAGGTTGGGGAACAATGTGAAATGTCCCCTTCTCTAGGAAACTCTTCCTGTGCACAGACCAACCCATATCTCACTGTACCCCCGAGGAGGACAGTGAAGGACTCACTGTACTCTAGTCCCTTTGCTGAAAATTCACTACCCTCATGAGATCAGAGATTCTTGTGTGTGTGCATGGGGTGGGGGTGAGGGGGTACATTTTCTTTGTTTCTGTGTCGTCTTCAATACTCAGTACAGAGCTTCCTTCCTAGTAAAGCCTCAGTAGAATTTTGTGGATCTGAGTGTAAAATCTTGAAGGAAATTGAATTTGGAGGAAAGAGCATAAAAAGGAGGTAGGATCAGGGTATAATGAGGATGCCCAGATGAAGCACTAGATGAGATGTGGGCTTCAGACAGAAGGGCCAAAGGTCAAGCAAGGGGCTTGAATGAGAGCCATCACGATGGACCTCAGAGGACCCAGCCAGTGTGGAGAAGCTGGGATCTGTAGCTGAGTGGGACCAAGACTACAATCTCAGCCAGCTGCCAAACCTCCAGCCACAGTTAAAGCTGGTGGGTGGGTTGGTGCAGAGTGTCCAGTGGCAGAGTAATTTGGGGGAGCCTTTCATATCTGGGAGTTTGGTTGTGGGCAAAGCTAAGCAACAGGAGGAAAACCAGGGGTGACCCAACCCAAAGTCAACAGATGGGAGTCCATAATGATTCCAAGAAACCATTCATTCTGACATGTCCCCAGCAAGGGCATATAGAAGTACCTCAGGGTCCATTAAGCACATCTGGCTGGACTCCAGAGGATAGAGTTCTAGGCAGAAAAACTCAAGTAAATGTCCTGCCCCCTGCTCTGAGCCAACACAACGGAGGAGGAATTGGGAGCACCAATATGCAAATGCTCCAGGTATGCCCAGGGTGGCACTTAAGGGCATGACCCAGTTCAAACCCTGGCTACACCATTTACTAGCTGTGCATTGTTGTGGCGGTGACTTCACCTTAGGTGTCTCTGTTTCCTCATTTGTGCAACAGGAAATGACACTGCCTGTCCCACACAATGGTGGTGAGAGTCAATGAGAAAGTGCTTATAAAGTGCTTAGCACAGCCCTTGAAACACAGCAAGTGCTCACTAGATGGCAGTTATTGTTATTTTAAATTACCACCATCCAGGGTTTCCCAGCCTTGCACTACTGACAGTTTGAGCAGGGAAATTCTTTGGTGTGGGGCTCTCCAATGCATTGTAAGATATTTAGCAGTATCCTTGGTCTCTACGCATGAGATACCAAGAGCAAACCCCAGTTATAAAAGCCAAAAATATCTCCAGACATTGTCACAAATTCCCTGGTGGGTGAGGCAAAAACATCACTGTTTTGGAACCACTGCATGAACTCTGGGCATGCCAGGTGCTGATCTTCAGACAGTGAGTGTTTTTCTGGTGGGGCTGCAACTGGTGGTACAGGCCATGCCTGCCTTGGTCAGGATTGCTCAGACCCTGGGTCCTCCTGGACCTGGCTGAAGGACCCATCACAGGTGGCCACCATGGGTAGGCAAGACAGAGGTGCTGCAGGGGCCAAGCCCAGCTAGGGGTAAGTATGGGAGCAAACTGTCACCAGTCCAAGAGGTACATTTCTGCTACCATGGATCAGTACAGGCTCAGAGAGACACCTGGGAAGAAAGAAGGAGCAAGCATTGCCCAGGCAAGGACATTCCCTCAAAGGAGGCGCCATAACATGAATCCTTACTGCCAAACAGGCAGGGAAAGGCAGTAGGATGGGAAAGAGGGAGGGGTTGTCTTTACTGAGAAACCACTGTATTCCAGGCATTGTACCAGGCACCCTACAAGTATTGTCTCATTGACTTTTCAGACAGTCCCATGACACTCACTTATTCAGTCACTAATAAATGTTTTACTGAATGTCTATGATGCACAGGGAACTGTCCAAGGTTCTGAGTGTACAGCAGGAACCAAAACAGCTGAACTTCCTGCCCTCATGCAGCTTACATTCTAGTGGGGAGAGACTGACAACACTGGAAGGAAAATAAGTCTGATGCACATCCGGTCATATCTGTTAAGAGACTTAGGGAAGGCAGGAAAGAGAACTGGGAAGGTGTGGGGTTGTAACTGTACATAGAATGGTCAGCAAGAGCCTTGTTGAGGTCTAGAGCTAAAAGTCCAATTTCAGTTTTCTTCTTGCCTAGAATTTACCAGCATGGTATTTGAGACTCGATCACAAAATGAATCAAAACAAAATGTTAACTACCCAACAAGGAATATGGTGGGGAACCTTTTAGTTCTTCGGGGTACTTAGGCTTACAGACCTGCCCAAAGATACTCAGCTATCAGGTGGAGGAGCCAGGTTTTGACTAATATCTGGCTGACTCAAAAGCTTGTGCCATTTCCACTGGGCGAACTTTCAGGACTTGTTGGAATTAAGCAACATGAGATGACCCAGGGGGTGGCTGATGGGGACCTCCCTTTCTGAGGAGAACTTACAGCAGGAGAACTTGAGTGAGAAAGGATCAAAGGTGTAGACCAAGGGAAGAAGGGTTTACAAATAGCTGTCAGGTGAGTGAGGAAGACTGGGAAAAAAAGAACAAGGCTGGTATCAGGAAAGGGAAAAAATCTGTTAATTAAAACAAGCCAAACTGCTCAGACATAATTTTTCTGCACTTAGAAATCTGGAATCCTCTGAAATTTCCAGGACTCCCTATATCCAGAAACAAAGGGGTATCCAAGACACCTGAGAGGCAAGAGGGGAGGTGGGTTTCAAAATTCAAAAGCCATGGCACTGCCCACTCTGAGGCTGGCTTGCTTGGCAGGGGTGACACACTTGAGGTCATGATTCCTCTGAAAATGCAAGGTCATGGGAACCTGGCACCCACGCCATTTCAGTCACTGTCCCATGTCACCCACGCCTGTGATGATGGTCTAAAAACTGATTATGATGATGACCCTGAGTCATGAAGAAAGGTTGGGATTGCTCTCAGGACAGAGCTCTGTCTACTGAGCCAGGCGCAAGTGTAAAATGCCACCTGTGTGCAGCCTCTTTTTATAAATAGCTGGGAGGTGGATGAGGAAGGCTGAAGGCTCCTGGTAGAGCCCTCTGCTGACAGCTTGTCAAAGTCTTCCTGTGGCTGTCTTCCCACAGAACTGCAAACCTCTGAGGACAGGAACAGAATTTCTGCTTCCTCTCCCGTCTTTGTGCCCAGCATGACATCTTTCCCTTAGGAGGGATGCAGACGTATTTGTAGAATGAAGATGGAGACCTGTTACCATCAAAAAGGATCAGACTAAAAGCCTTAACCCTTGGAGAATTCATATTTTGCATACAAACCACTAACTCGGACCCTCTAGCCATAGAATCGGCATTCTAGACAATGGAGGCAATACTTCACCTGAATTTCCTCAAGGGCACCCACTGCTGGCATCCCTCTGGTTTGCTCAGCACTGAAGACTGAACCTTCTCTTGCCCTTCCCACCCTCGCTCGACCCCTGCCTTGTCATGCCATCAGTTGACTGGCTTCTCTGGTGTTTCTGATGCCTGCCTCCTTCTTTCCTTTCTCCATTCTTCTGATTTAGTTCAGGCCCTCTGCCCTGGGTGTGATGCTCACCTTTCGTCTTCCAGTAGGTTATCCAGTCTCCCCAACCAATCTTACACTGCGCGCCTCTTCTGTTCCCATTCAAAGCCCAGTAGGGTCACATCTCTACCCTCCTTGGAACCTCCACTGGTTCCCCTTGTTTTCACGGTTTCAGCCCATTTCCAGAACATCCCTTCGTGCTGAGCTCCTGCGTTATCATCTGTCTCTGGTCTACCCTCTCCATCTCGTCTCCTACTGCTTTTCCTGTATATTCCACTGAGGCCCTGGGCCCAGCTCCTGTTCTGTGCTTTCCAGCCCCTGTTCCTTTGTTCTTGCAGTGTCCTCCACTGGGCAAGCCCTTCTCTCCCATGTCCACAGGTCTCATCCTGTCCTTTAACATTCAGCCCCAAAGCCACCCCTTCTAGGAAGCCTGCCCTGATTTTCCTCCTGCCTTCTGTAGCGGTCACATCCCCTCTGAACATCCACAGCATGTAACTTTCACCCCAGTTGTGACTTTTGTCACCAAATACCAATCGTAGTTGCCATTATATGTATCTTACCTCCCTTAAAGTGGTCTTCAAACTTGACTGGCTTGCATACTCCTCTAGTAAAGGTGTTTTTGAGGACACACACCATGTACAATCTTTATTTACTTATCAGTTGGACTACTGTACTAATGTATTTGTACATACAGAAACACAAACAGTAGGAATTTACAAAAGAGCATGATAAAAATAGTGAAATAGAAGCCTGGTGTCTTCTTCCTATGCCCAAGAACTCTCAAGTGTGCCCCATTTTGGAAACCACTGGTTTAGTGAGGGAAGCGAGCTCAGGCTGCAGGGTGTGGAGTCAGTGCTGTTCATGGGTTGGGACATCCAGGGGGGAGGGGAAGCAGGTGGGAGAGGAGGAGGAGAGCTCCCTGGATGACTGCTCCTGCTCGCCTGGCTCCAGGAAAGGGCTCAGCAAACTCAACCATGTGTGGCAGCTAGAAGACAATTAAGACGGCTCCAGGAAGGACGGGAGCAGCAGTTTGGCAGGGTGGTTGCCTGGGGATTCCGGCCCCAGATGCCAGGCCATGTCCTTGGGGAATAGAGGCCTGGGGGAATAGGACAGGCTGTCAGAACTGTGTCCCCTTAAGCGTGCATCTCAACCAACAGTGGCAGCTCCAAGCAGAGATGCTAATGCCGTGTGAAAGAGAGGGTCCTTGACTCCCACGGTGTTTGATGGATGGGAAACTAAAGCCCGAGGGAAGGTGTCCAAAGTGACCGTGGCATTGCTGATGTGTGTACTCTCTTCCCGCTTGGCCTCTGGTTTGCGCGTTAGTGTTCCCACTCTCAGGGAAGCACCCCTGGCACCGCTGATAGGCCTGCAGCCCCAGCTGCTCAGACCCAGCTGTTTTCTGCAAAACTGAGCTGGTTGGGCTCCAAGGACAAGCAGCTTCCGCTAAGGCCCTGGTCGCACGCACGTTCGTCCCAGACCCTCTCTCTGTTAGGATACCATCAGCAATGTTATTTTTCCAAGTGTCCCTGGGACCTCCCTGCCCTGTCACTGCCCCCATCAGAGTGGCTTCAGTGGCTCGGTGTGTGGCATGTACACTGCCTCTCAGAGCATCTTTTATTTTCAACAAAGAGCATGTCCTGCACTTGCAAGGGGGAAGGTAGCTTGGGGAGACAGATGGGGCAGGGTTCAGAGCAGGGACAAAGGGCCCCTGCCTGTCTCTTACACATTCTGAGCCACAGGAGAGCTGGGGAAGGTGGGAGAGAGTTGGCTGGGCTTTGTCACTGCTCTGCTCTGCATGTCATCCTGCCATGTCTCTGACTATGCTGTTTGCTGGATTGAGAGGCATCGTGGGAGGATTCTGAGACATTTCTGGTCCAGCTGTGGGAGAGGACCTCCAAACCCCAGGTGTTCATGCCATGATCAGCCCCAGGGGCTCATGCCTCAATGCGAAGGAAATTTATTCTTTCATTTATTCAATCAAGAAGCATTATTGCATACCTCCTGTATAATAAGTCCTAGAGAAGATGCACAAAAATGTTAAGTCTACACTCAGGCCAAACACAGCAAAGTTTGCACAAAAGAGCATAGGGATGGTGGGGACTCATCTGGGGTCATTTGTACACCCATCTGTCCATTGGAAGAGGAGGGTCCCAGCAGAGAAGCCTAGAGAGAGGAGAAAAGGAGGAGAGGAGGGGGGAGTACAAACTGGGCTCAGGCTGAGAAAGTGAGAATACACCCTTCCCCACCAGTGTTGCTAAGTGGTGGCTGCATTTTATCACAGCAGCTAAGTTGGTGTGGCTTTGCAGTTAGTGCCTTACATGGATTGACTCATTTAATACAACAGTCCTGGGAGACAGGTACTCTTATTCACTCGCCCCATTATTTTTTTTTTTTTTTTGTCTCTTCAGGGGCGCACCCGTGGCATATGGAAGTTCCCAGGCTAGGGGTCAAATTGGAGCTGTAGCCACTGGCCTACACCACAGCCACAGCCACAGCCATGCCAGATCTGGGCCGGGACTGTGACCTACACCGGATCCTTAAACCACTGAGCGAGGCCAGGGATCGAATCTGGGTCCTTGTGGATATGTCAGATTCGTTTCCGCTGAGCCGTGATAGGAAGTCTTTTTTTTTTTTTTTTTTGACTTGCCCCATTTTATAGCTGATGAGACTGAGGCTCAGAGAGTGGTGGCCCGAGGATCTGCAGTCACTAAGAGACAGGGCCGGGGAGAGCCCTCATCTCCACTGCCCTCACACGGCCCCTCTCCTCTCATCCATAATCTCAGTTCATACCTGATTTCCAGTTCAGGACACCTGTGAGATCATACAGCGCAACCAAGGTACAAAGAAGTGAAAGGCCAGCTCATGGCCTCACAGTGCTTAGGGGTCACAGCCTGATCTACATCCAGGTCTCCTAACCCCCCAGATCTTTTCACTGTAGCGTGGAAGATGCCAGGACACAGGCTAGAATGCCTGGGGCCTCATAAGAATGAGTGAAGTATGGAGTTCCCGTTGTGGCTCAGTGGTTAACGAATCTGACTAGGAACCATGAGGTTGCGGGTTCGATCCCTGACCTTCCTCAGTGGGTTAAGGATCTGGCGTTGCCGTGAGCTGTGGTGTAGGTTGCAGACGCAGCTCGGATCCCGTGTTGCTGTGGCTGTGGCGAAGGCCGACAGCTACAGCTCCTGTTAGACCCCTAGCCTGAGAATCAAGGCAAAAAGACAAAAAAAAAAAAAAAAAGAATGAGTGAGGGTAGAAAACGGTTTAGTGGTTCCTGAATACGTTAGAAGTAGAGTTAACCATGTGATCTACCAACTCTTCTCCTAGGTATAGACTCCAAAGCTTGGAAAACAGGTGTCCAAGCAAGGCTTATACATCAAGGTTCATAGCAGCACTATTCACAATAGCTAAAGGTGAAAATGGCCCAAATAGCTATCAACAGATGAGTAGAGAAACAAAGTGTAGTATATTTATGCAATAGGATGTTATTCAGCTCTGAAAAGGGATGGGATTCTGACACATGCTGTGACATGGATAACCTTGAACACATAATACTTGGTGAAAGACGCCAGACACAAAAACGTCCACTTATGATTCCATTTATGTGAAATGTCCAGCCTAGGTTAAATCCACAGTGATCGAAAGCAGACTGGTTGTCACCAGGAGCTGGAGGACGGGGAGCATAGGAGTGACTGCTAATGATGACAGTGTTTCTATTTGGGTGATGAAAACGTTCTGGAAGAGATGGTGGTGCTGCCTACTGAACTGTGCGAATGTACTAATGCCACTGAATTATATGCTCTAAAAGGATTAAAACGTGCATCTTGTGCGTGTTTTACTGCAATAAATAAAGAGGGGGTCCTTGGACTTGCCAGGGACTTGTTTCTGAGAAAGCAGAGGGTCACAGTACAGAAGAGGGGAGCAGGGGGAACAGTACCCCCTCTTCTCTTAAAGGGGAGATGCCTGAGATTCTGGAAATGTCCTTACAGTCCCCTGAACTCTCTAGAGAAAGGGCTTCTAACAAATCAATAATCGTCAGGTCCCAGGTCCCTTCATCACAAATGGTATAATATCTACCCACCTGTCTATCCAATGCGATTCTGTTTCGGATTTCTGCCCCCCAGCCTGGAGTTTCCCAGATGCCACTGGGCATCACCATCACTCAGGAAGTTTTGTAAAATGACAGCTTCCTGGCCTCATCCCCAGAGACTCGGGTTCAGTGGACTGAGGTCAGGAACCTGAACTTGACAAAGCTTCCTGGGAATTGTAATGCAGCCTGTTTTCAGTGGGTCTTTGGGAACCACTGCCCTGCCCACTGAATGCCAAAGGTCGGGCATGAGAAGGACCCTGGGGGAGAGATATGTTTGCAGGTAGCCAGACTTCATCCACCCTCAGCCTATCTCTAGGGCAGATATGTTTTCTTCCCAGTTCCCCATGGATCCCATATATCCACCAGTACTGTTCCTGCTCTGAACATCACCCCATCAACTTTCTAGATGTTCGGGGTTCCTCACTTTAAGTACAGTGTCCCTCGGACCAAAGTTCTTGGGAATGGTCTTGGAGCCTCACAAATCCTGTACGTTCTGGGACAGGTAGCCATGACTGGATGTGGCCCGATTGGATCAACCCCAGATTTGTCCAGTTCAGACTGGAGGTCTCCACAGAACATTCTACACTTTGTGATTGTTTACTTTTAAAAAGTATATTCCAGGGAGTTCCCGTCATGGCTCAGCGGTTAATGAACCCAACTAGCATCCGTGAGGATGCGGGTTTGATCCCTGGCCTTACTCAGTGAGTTGAGGATCTGGCGTTGCCATGAGCTGTGGTATAGGTTGCAGACATGGCTTGGATCCCGCGTTGCTGTGACTGTGGTGTAGGCCAGCAGCTGCAGCTCTCATTAGACCTCTAGCCTGGGAACCTCTGTATGCCGAGGGTGTAGCCCTAAAAAAAAAAAAAAAAGACAAAAATATATTCCACAAACAATCCATAATTGTTATTAAAAGTAGAAAATACAAGGAACAGAATGGGATGTAAATAATTAACAAAAATCCCTCTATTCTGAGATAGCCATTGTTAATATTTTGTTGTATAACTTCCTAGACTTTTTCCCATGCAGATGTGTATGTATGTGTATTTTTTTGTGTGTGTTTATTCAACAAATAAACCTATGGAGTACCTACTCTGTCAGTCACCGTACTAGGAGTTAAGAATACTGGAGTAAATGATACAGACAAAAATCCCTACCCTTATGGAGCTTGCAGTCTATACATATATTTAAAATTACAAAAAAACGAAGAACTGTGTGCAGCTTTAAGCAATCTTTTCTCCTTAATAATATTGTAAGTGTCTTTCCATGTCTATCAATGAATGTAGCTCTAGATCATCATCGTAATGATCATACACTATTCCCTTGGGTATATTTCTAATAATCTATTTAAGCAATTATGGCATGAAGTAGTTTGGTCTAATTTTTCCCTATGATATCTTTGAGATGATCGTGTTTATCTGGTGATCTTTGATGCCTTTAGACACTACTCATTTAGGTATTACTATTAAATAGGATAAATTCATAAAAGTGGAATTTTGAGGTCAAATAGCATGTACTTATTTTTCTATTTGCACAGTGGTTCTTTTATTTTTGACTTTTTTTTGTCCTTTTATGGCCGTACCTGCAGCATATGGAGGTTCCCAGGCTAGGGGGTCTAATCGGAGATGCAGCTGCCAGCCTACACCACAGCCACAGCAACACCAGATCTGAGCCACGTCTGTGATCTACACCACAGCTCACAGCAACACCAGATCGTTAACCCACTGAGCAAGGCCAGGGATTGAACCTGCAACCTCATGGTTCCTTGTCGGATTCGTCAACCGCTGCACCATGACAGGAACTCCCACGGTGGTTCTTTTTAAAAAATTTATTTTGAAATATAAATACAGACTCACAGGAAATTGTGAAGATAGTACAGAGGAGTTGCTGTTGTGACTCATTGAAAATGAATCCGACTGGAATCCATGAGGATGTGGGTTTGATCCCTGGCCTCGCTTAGTGGGTTAAGGATCCAGCGTTGCCATGAGCTGTGGTATGGGTCACAGATGTGGCTTGTACCCTTAATTGCAGTGGCTGTGGTGTAGGCCGGCAGCTGTAGCTCTGATTTGACCCCTAGCCTGGGAACCTCCATATGCCATGGGTGCATCCCTAAAAATAAGAAAAAAAAAAAAGTACAGAAAATTCCATGTACCATGTTTCCCCAAAGATTGCATCTTATGTAATTATGGTACAAGAGCAAAACCAGGCATTTACCTAGTGACAGTGTGTGCGTATAGTTCTAGGTGATTTGTTGTTGTCGTTGTTGCTTTTTTAGGGCCGCACCCATTGGATATGGAGGTTCCCAGGCTAAGGGTCGAATCAGAGCTACAACTGCCGATCTACACCACAGCCATAGCAACGCGGGATCCAAGCATCATCTGTGACCTACATAGCAGCTCCCGGCAAGGCTGGATCTTTAGCACACTGAGCGAGGCCAGGGATTGAACCTGCCTCCTCGTGGATACTAATTGGGTTCATTAACCGCTGAGCCACAAAGGGAACTCCTAGTTCTATGTGATTTTTATCATATGTAGATTCATGTAACCACCACCAAAACAAGATACAGAACTATTCCATCATCTGAAAGATCGCTCTCATGTTAACCCCTTGTAGTCATTTGTACCCCTCTCCCTCCAGCCTTCCCAAGTGCTGGCAACCACTCGTTTGTCCTGCATCTCTATAATTCAGCCACTTGGAGAATGTTTTATGAATTGAATCAGACAGTCTATGACCTTGTGGGACATTTTTTACTCATCATACTGCCCTTGAGAGCCATACAAGTTGTTATGTGTATTGGTAGTCTCTTGTTTTTTATTGCTGGGTAGTCTTCCATGGTATGGATATAACTCCATGTAATTCTTCACCTATTGAAAGGCAATTGTGGGCTTTTTTAAAATAAGGACACTATGAATATTTGTGTACAGGCTATATGGGCCAAAGTTTGCATTTCTCTGAGATAAATGCCCAGGGAGTACTATTGTTGGAGCCTGTGCTAAGAATGTGTTTAGTGTTTAAAAACTGCCAGGCTTTTTCGGAATGAGTATACCATTTTACATTCCTACCAGCCATGTATGAAAAACCAGTTTTTCCACATTCTCACCTGCGTTTGGCGTGGTCATTATTTTTTATTTTAGCTCTTCTAGTAGTTGTGTAGGAATAGTCCATTGTGAATTCAGTTTGCATCTGCCTGATGGCTAATCATGCTGAGTGTGTTTTTATGTGCTTACTTGCCTTCTACATACCCTCTTTCATGAAATGTTGGTTCATATCTTTTGTCCATTTTCTAATTGGATTTTTTATTTACCTATTTATTTTAAACGTTGGATTTTGAGAATTTTGCATATGTTCTAGATACTAGTCCTTTGTCAGGTATGTGGTTTGCACATGTTTTCTCCCAGTCTGTAGCCTACCTTTTCATCCTCCTAATAGGGGTCTCTTGCAGAGCACAAGTTTTTCATTTTGATGAAATGTATTGATTTTTTTTTCTTTTATGGATCATGCTTTTGATGTTATGTCTAAGAACTCTTCACTGAGCTCTGGGTTTTGACGATTTTTCTCCTGTGTTGTCTCTGAAAGTTTTATAGTTTTATGGCTTATTTTTAAATCTATGACCCATTTGGGGTTAAATTTTGTATAAAATGTATGGTTTGTGTTGAGTTCTGCTGTTTTTGCCTGTGGATAGCCCATTGCTCCAGCACCCCTTGTGGAAAAGACCATCCCTTCTCATTGAATTGCGCTTGCTCTTTCCTCAAAGACCTGTGCTTAGATGGAACTACCTCTGGGTTGGCTACTTAGATCTAATGATCTAAGTATCTATCCTTCTGCCGAGGATAGAGTAGTGAACACGTAGTCTTCATTACTCTAAGTATATTATCCTTAAAATCAGATAGAGTGAGTTCTCACACCTTAATTTTTCTTTCTCAAAAGTTGTGATCGCTAGTCTAGTCCCTTTGGCGTGCACTTTTCAAAAGGCCTTTGATAACGTATTACCCAAGTGCCCCCAAAAGGTGGTACCAATTTAAACTTCCGCCGGCAGCGCAGGGAAGCTGTTTCCATACACCCACACCAGCACTGGCTGTTATCGTTCTTTTTAAATCTCTGCCTATCTGATAACTGAAAAATTCAATCACATCCTTATTTTCAATTGCATTTCTTTGCTTACCTTTGAATCTAGGAAGGTAGCCCGTGCCCCCAGGTCTTGGGTTTAAAAGTTTGGTAACCTCGTGACATGAAGCTTCATTTTTAAGATTTCAGAAATGTCCCACAGAGAAAGCAGACAGGTTTGTGTGGCATCCACTGGTGCCTCCTCTTCCTCCAATGAAGACATCTCACACCCTCTTCCTAGCTTGTTCTTGCTCTTCTCAGCTTCTAGAGATGAAATCGCCTGTTCGGGCAACCGCACTTGCCCAGCTTCAGGCAGGCGCCCCTCCTGTACATCCCAAATGTACCGTCAAACCACATTCACAAGTTGACCAGGTCTCTCCTCTGTTATCACTACCCTGGTTTGCACACTCCCATCTCCATCGTGGATCATTGCCAATAGTCTCCTGTGTCCTGACTGCTATGGTTTTTCCCTGGGACCTGTTCTTAACCTAGAAGCTTGTCTAAAACACAAAGCAAGTCTCCCCTATGCTCAAACTCTCCCTTCTCCCCCGGAGTAAAAGACAAAGTTGCTAGATGGCTTGCCCGGTCACCGTGCCCATGTTCCCATAGCATCCTGCTCGGTCATTCTGCGTTAGCCACCATGGGGTCCCTGTCTTCCCCAAACACACAAAATGCTCCTACACAATCATGATTATTTCCTTAGGATTGATTTCTAAAACTGACTTGCTCAGCTGGGGGATGTACATTTTTTAAAAGCTTTTGACAGTTTTCTGCAGGAAGGCAGTGTCAATTTCCATGCTTTCCAGAAATGTGTGAGCCGTGTCTTTTCCCTACACACTCACCAACGCTGGATGTTGTCATTTTCAGAAAGCCTTTGCCAAGTTCTTCCTTGCCACTGTATTCTCCATGTGAGTTTTATAGAAGGAGCTTTGGATAACCGGATCAAAAAACAACCACTTTACAGCAATTCAGAGATGGTCTTTCTATGGATGTTTCTTGTAATCATCCTCAGTAACAGCCAGGGGCGGGAGCCCTGAGGTGTAACTGGTGGAGGCATGGCAAGCTGTCTCCATGACACGGAGCTTTCCAGGAGTCTGACACATTGTAAAGGGAGCACTTAGGTATCCGGGGGAGAGAATGGAGGGTGTATTTTTTACATGCCACTTTCCTGAACTGTTGCTTCTGCCAGCCAAACTCTGGATGTAGAAGACATAGAAACAGCCGAGGCTTCCAGGTTTTGCTGTCTTCCGAAGGCCTGCCCTAGACCAGTGGTTCTCAAACTGAGAGAGCCTCAGAGTTACCTGCAGGTCTTGTTAAAACACAAACTGCGGATTCAGTAGGTCTGGGATGGGGCCCAAGAGTTAGCGTTTTTCACAAGTTCCCAGATGATGCTGATGCTGCAAGTCCGGGAACCATACTTTGAGAACTGCTGGCCCAGAGTCTTGATGTTCATCTTCTCCCTTCAGGCTGCATTAGGCACCAGCCTCTGTGTCCGCACAGAATCCCCATTCCTGGACTGACCTCATCAGAAGGCTAGGCAGTCTTCGCTGGCCTCTCTCCCCTTTTTGAACGTGAACCCTAGCATGGGGACCACCTCTTCTTATCTCACTTGCTCCAGTGCATGCTGAACTGCTCACCTCAGAGGCCTTCATTCAAAGTCCCCCAGAAGAGAGAGGCGAGACGGAAGTGACGTCCCTGGGTGATTGCATTAGAATCTCATGCGCTGGCCAGCAGACAGGCAAAGGCTAGAGGTCACCCTGCGGTTTGAAAGTTGGAAAATTATCCCAGGATTGAGTCTCACTTCCCCTGAGCATCAGATTCTGACGTCATGAAGAAGACACCCAGAAATGAAACAGATCACCAGCACAGTGGGCTTGTTTAACAGGTGAGGAGATTGAGACCCCAAGAGGGGAGTGACTGACTCAGGGTCCCAACCCTGGCAGATGACGTAGGTGAGACTTGAACCACCAGCTCCCCAGACCACTCCCTTTAAAGGAGGAGAGTGAGAAGGGGAGTGTGGTACTTGGACTGGGAACAGACACTTGGAAACCGGCCTGGGTTCTCCACCCATCATGGGCTTCAGACACCTCTCTTTATCCCTGTGGGCCTCTATTTGCTCACCTATATCCTGAGTCTGATACCAGGATCGGTACCGAGGGTTGCTTTTGTGTGAATGGAACTAGGCCAGCTGTCGTGAATGGACCTAGCGCCATGCCTGACACATGGAGGACACTGGAGATTTTCCTGCTTCACTTGACCTCAGCTGGACTTTCCAGCGCCCCCACCCCACCCCGTACTCAGTGCTGTTGTTCTAAAGGGCGGTGTGGTCTCTGGCTGCACTTGGGCCCCCTGAACTTTCTGCTCCAAGAGGGGAGAAGCTGAAGAACCTTTCCAGTTTCTTCCAGGAAGAACACACACCTGAAGCTGCAGACGGTACCTCATGTGATGTCAGCCCCCGATCACATTTTGTGAACTTCCCTTCCCTCCTCACCACATCCTCCTGGGGTTTTCAGTGTCAGAGCTCAAGTGGAAGGTGCAGGCAGAAGTTAAATATAGAAAGGCACCTACTCATGGTGAAATGCGTGGGCTGAGCCTCGGATGAGGGGGCGTAAGCCCAGGCTAAATTTAGCCACCCAACTTCCTCTCCTGGCCCCTTACAAGCCATTATGCAAACACTGATGCTTGTCAGTTTCCCCGCTGAGGAGGACTTCAAGGGCTGAAGACGTGAACTTGCCAGTTAATCACGGCCCTCCGCCCCTCACCCCTTGCCAGCCCCATCTGTTATCACTTTTTACCCTCACAGTGGTTCTGAGGGCCGGGCATGGAGGGTGTGACCCATCTCACTTCACAGATGAAGAGGCAGAGGGACTTGCCCAACTTCGTCTCGAGGTCGAGCCCAGACGCAAGCTCAGGGTTTCACACTGACTCCCCTCGCAGTTCCTGAGAACGCAGCACCAGCGCGCTCTGGGCTTGTGTCCAGCGGCCGATCAATAGCACCCAGTCTACAGCTTGTTCCACAGGATCTAAGCAGTTTTACTGGCTGCAGGTGGAAAACCTGCCCATGAAAGGGTATGACCAGGAACGCGCCAGAGCTTTGCTACTCAAAGTGTGGTCCTCGGCCCAGCAGCATCAGCCTCACCTGGAACTCAGACCTGGGAACTCAGAAATGCCAAGACCCAGCCCGACCCCAGACATGCCAAATCAGACTCTGTATTTTAACAGGGCTCCTGGGTGACTTGTGTACATATTTAAGCTTACAAAGCTCTGGCCTAGAGCTTTAAGTGGTGCTCACTTAGAGAGTCAATTCATGGAATTTTTAGACTCCGGAAATTTGTTCTTTCATTCCTCATTTATGTAGCTGCCACTTATTAGCTTCTACGCTTGAGGCCTCATGCTAGAATCCGAGACAGAAAATAGCTGCTAACACTTATAATTACTTGCTGTGTGTTTGGAGAGCTGTTTTAGATTTATTTGTTTGTTTTTAATTGAGTTATATTTGACAGATAACATTGTATTAGTTTCAGACATACAACATAAAGATTCAATATTTGTATACATTGCAGAATGATAGCCCTGAGTCTAGTGAACATCCATCACCACACATGGTTACCAATTTTTTTTCTTATGATGAGAACGCTTAAGATTGGCTCTCTTAGCAACTTTCAAATATACAGTATAGTATTGTTAACAGTCATTATAATTGTTAATCTGTAGTTTCCATGCTGTACATTATATTCCTAAGACTCCTTTATTTTATAACTGAGAAAGGGTACCTTTTGACAACTCTCACCCATTTTGTATATCCTCCTGTCCCCTGCCTCTACAACCACCAATCTGTTCTCTGTATCTGTGAGCTCATTTGGGGTTGTTTTCTGTTTTTTGTGTTTTTGATTCCACGGTATTTGTCTTCCTTTGTCACTCTGCATAATGCTCTCAAGTTCCATCCATGTTGTTAAAAATGGCAAAATAACCTTGTATATGGCTGAATAATATTCCATTGTGGCTCAGTGGGTTAAGGAACCGTGTTGTCACTGCTGTGGCTCAGGTTGCTGCAGTGGCCCAGGTTCGATCCACGGTCACGGAACTTCCACATTCCACAGGGCACAGCCCCAAAACATGTCCCACTGTGTATACATAGCACATTTTCTTTATCCAGCCATTCACTGATAGACCCTTAGGTTGCTTTCCTATCTTGGCTATTTTGAATAATGCTACAGTGAACATGCGGGTGCATCTATCTTTTCGAGCTAGTATTTTCATTTCCTTTGGATACATTCCTAGAAGTGGAATTACTGGATCAGATGGCAGTACTATTTTTAATATTTGGTTGGATGGAGGTGGCCTCTGAGTTGTCCCTCAACTTCCCCCAGGCCAGCACCTGGCCCATGCCCCCTGGAGCTCTTTAGAGCTCAGGCTGAAAGCTGCTCACAGGCTGAGACCAGCTTCTTCCGTTTGTAGACGGGGGAGCAGGAGCCAGAGATGAGATGCCTGGTCCAAGAATATGTAGGTAATGAAGACAGGGCCGTGTTGGGTGAAGGTGAGCTTTGTCCCATGCAGGGCCTTTATGCTCCAGGGAGCACGTGCTGATTTCTATTGGGGCATTTCTTTCCTTTCCTCTCCTCTCCTCTCCTTTCCCTTCCCTTCCTTTCCTTTTTTTCTTTTTAGGGCCACACCTGCAGCATGTGGAAGTTCCCAGGTTAGGGGTCGAATTGGAGCCATAGCTGCTGGCCTGTGCCACAGCCACACCACAGCAATGCAGGATTCGAGCCGCATCTGTGACCTACACCACAGCTCATGGCAACACTGGATCCTTAACACGCTGAGTGAGGCCAGGGATCGGCCCCACATCCTCATGGATACTAGTCGTGTTCTTAACCCACTGCACACTGAGTGACAACAGGAACTCCCTGTTGGGGCATTTCAGTATTGCCTAGAGATCATGGTGACTGCTACGGCCCTTCTCCCAGAATTATTCTCGTTCATCAGTCTGTCTCACACACACATGCATGCGCGCACGCACACACGGTATGACATAAAAGTCAGAATGCTCAGAGAGCCCTGAAGCCCAGCAGGATCCCAGAACCCTTGGGTCAGGAAACCTTATCTGGGTTTCTTGTCTTTTCTGAAAGCTGCCCAGGGGGAGTGGGAGGTCCAGACAGGTGCGCTGGGTGCATGGTAAATGCTAGGGGGTGACCCACCCAGACTGACAGTGTGAGTGGGGAGTCACACATTTCAAACAAACCTCTTTTTATATCCACATCTTCCAGCTGGTGACATTCACTGCTAGAACTTGTTGGGAGGTTGGAAGTAGCCTCTGCTGGGACTGAAACTAGACCCCCCTCCTTCTATCGCCATTGCACGAGCATCAGGTTTTGCTAAAAGCAGGCAACCCTCCCTTAAGGCTCCAGTCTCAGGTTCTCTGCCGTGAGGAGAACCACCGCTCTGCCTGGGCTGAGGGCTGAGCAGCCCACCTGATGCTCCTGTGCAAGACAGTCCCCACCCATCAGTGCCCCCAAGTTACAGAGAAGGAAACTCGAGTCTCAAAGAGGCTGAATCAGCAGTCCAGAGGACCCAGCTGGTAGGTGGCAGAGAGTGCGTGGCATTCAGATTAGTGGCCGTGGCTCAGAGGGTGGCTTCAGTTTTCAGACCCCAGCAGGGAGTGGGCAAGCATCGGGGTGGCTGTGTGACCTCTCATCTTCACTCTCCATCATCCAGTGGTGATTGCGAAGCTGTCCGTGCCATAGAGTTAGCGTGAAGATGAATGTGACCAAAGCACTTAGAAGAGTACTTGGTGGGTAACGAATGCTCAGTGAATGTTAACTACCTTTATGCTTGTGGCTGTGATGATGATGGTGATGATTGGTACATGAAAGTCTGTACGATGGTCCCAGCTTTGACGGTAGTTCACCTTGTGATTTTTTTTACTTTAAGGATGATACAAAAGCAACACTTGGTAAAAAAAACCATTCTTCTCCTTTTGAATGTTGATCTTTTCTCAGGCCCGTGCCATACAGTACGTACTCTCTTGTGATGCTGAGCAGGGGTAGCTGAAGCTCCCAGCCAGCCACGCGATCATGAGCGTGAACTACTGATACCCCTACAACCGCTCTGTTTTTCACTCTCAGTACAGTGTACACGAGATAGTCAACATTTTAATAATGGGCTTTATGTTAGATGACTTTGCCAAACAGTAGGTTAATGGAAGTGTTCCGAGCACATTTAAGGTCAGCTCGGTTAAGGGATGACATTCAGCAGGTTAGGTGTATTAAATGCATTTTTGATTTATGGTATTTTCAGTTTATGATGGGTTTATCAGTACATAACCCCATCACCAGTCAAGGAAGACCTCCCCGATTGCTGTTTGTAGGTGGGAGGACCACAGTTTTCCATTCTGCAGTTGAAAGAAGTGGGGCAAAGAGAGGGGGCATGGCTTCTTCATGATCAGGGACAAAGCAAGGATGCATCTGGTTGGGGTGTGTCATTTTTTCATAAAGCCAAGGCTTCTGGTCATGTGCCTTCACTGCTCTCCTTGAGACCAAAGGCTCCTTGGAACCCTAGGCCAGTCAGTATGCTGGGGTCTTAGCATCAAGCCAACCTTTGCAAAACTTGGACTTCTGACCAGGTTCCCACTTTGCATTTGAGACCAATGTATGTCACACTTCAGTCCTCATTTGTAAAGTGCCAGCCGCATGCCAAGCAGTCAGGCCAAAATGCCAGTGATATTTACAGAAAAGCCATGTTCCTACCCTGGTCCCAGACTCATCAGTGGAATATCTTTCCATTGCTGCCTTGGGTTGATAACACGCCCAATTGTCCAAGTCCTCTGTGTTCTCCATGCCAGCAGCCTTTTCGCTCTGATTACTTCCTTAAGATGAGCAAACACTTCTGAGTAGAATCACTGGGTCAAAAGAAATGATATCTTTCTAAGACTTTTGATCCATGTCCATAATTGGCCCCCAGATCTTAAAGATGTTCATCTTGAAGATGTTTATTCCAGCATTGTTTATACTCAGCACTAGTCTATCAGGGAGAGATGAATTAGATTAACCATGATCAATCTATACAACACAGTATCATGCGGCTATTAAAGGGGGTGACGTAAGTGAACATTCAATGACTTGAAATAGCACTGATACTGATAAATGAAAAAGGTGATACATCTAGTAGACATAAAAATAAAACCCAACTGCACATGTGCATAGAAAAGTGTGTATCAAGAAGGACGTCAAGTGGAGTTCCCATTGTGGAGCAACAGTTAACGAATCTGACTAGGAACCATGAGGTTGCGTGTTCGATCCCTGGCCTTGCTCATTGGGTTAGTGATCTGGCATTGCCATGAGCTGTGGTATAGGTTGGCAGCTGTAGCTCCGATTCGACCCCTAGCCTGGGAACCTCTATATGCCATGGGTGCAGCCCTAAAAAGACAAGAAAAAAAAATGGAGGACACCAAGTATGAACAGTGGCGATGTCTCGATGGGATTCTAAGTCATCTTAATTTTCTTTTTGCACTTTCTGAAATAGCCACAGTATGTAGAATACATATTTTATAATTTTATAATCAAGAAAAAAAATCAGGAGTTCCCGTTGTGGACCAGCGGTTAATGAACCCAACTAGTATCCATGAGGATGTGGGTTCAATCTCTGGCCTCACTCGGTGGATTAAGGAACCAGCATTGCTGTGAGCTGTGGTGTAGGTTGCAGACGCGGCTCAGATCTGGCATTGCAGTGGCTGTGTTGTAGGCCGGTGGCCGCAGCTCTGATTCAGCCACTAGCCTGGGAAACTCCATATGCCGCAGGTGTAGCCCTGAAAAATGCAAAGGAAAAAAAAATAAATTCCTTGCCCTTTTCTCATCCTTCTGTGGGTGGGAGTTGCAAGTGGCCTCGGTGGTAGGCAGTTATCAGATGAGGTCTGGGTAACTGACACCAACATGGGTGCATGGTGGAAGCTGGAGGGATCAGGCCCAGGGGTGGAGGTGCCCTGTGCAGTGCCCTTTAGGTCCCCACTGATCCCAAGTGTCCTTAGGATCAAATGTCTTGCTGGCCCAGGGTTGCCTCCCTGTCTTTGGTTCACACGAGCAGGGCTGGTGGCTCAGGTGCTGTGGGGGAGCTTTCCCCTCCTTTCATCTTTCCCCGTCTCCCAGCACCTCGCCTATTCCTAACCTTCAGGTCTGCGCATTACAGTTCACTGCTTAGCTTACCCCGTTCCCTTCTTCTGCAGCAAGAGTTTTGGCCTTTGGATCAGACAGACCCGAGCTCACGTGCTGTTGCAGTCCTCAGTCTCCTCATCTGCCACACAGGAGTCAGAGTGTCCACTTTGTAGGGTTGAGGGATGATCAGTGTCTAGCGTGCTCCCTGGCCCACGGCTCCCCCGCCCATGGTGATGCTGTTGCACCAGGTCACATGCTGACCCTGCCCGAATTTCTGAGTGTCTGTGAGGGAGCCAGGGTGTTTTGTTTTTTTTTTTTTCCATATTTTTAAAAGTTTTATTGAAGTAGAGTTGATTCTCAATGTTGTGTTAGTTTCAGATGTAAAACAAAGTGAGTCAGTTATGCAAATAAACATATCCATTCTTTTTCATATTCTTTTCCCAGAGACGTTGTCACAGACTATTGGGTAGAGTTTCCTGTGCTGTAAGGCAGATCCCCATTGACCATCCATTTCCATATACAACAGTGTGCCTGTCCCAAACCCCCAGTTGATCTCTTCCCCGACCTGTCCTCTTTGGCAACCATAAGTTGGTTTTCGAAGTCAGTGAATCTATTTCTGTTTTGCAAATAAATTCATTTTTAAGATTCTACATATAAGTGATATCATAGGATGTTTATCTTTCTCTGACTAATTTATGTCACTTAGTATGATAACCTCTAGTTCCATCCGTGTAGCTGCAAATAAGCCAGGGTATTTATCCCCTGTATCCAGCAGACATTAGTTAGGGACTCCCAGACCCCTCCAGCTCTCTGTGCAGCGGGAAATTGAGTTCCAGTCGCAGAGGTGCAGAGGTGGCTGTGGAGGTCAGGCTGGTATGCAAGGAAGTGATAAGGGGGCCGGGTGGGATGGGCTGAACACAGACAGCATCCGCTCCAGACCTGGCTGGTGGGCTCCGCCCAGGGCCATCACCCTCCTGGGATGTGGCCTCCCACACCAGACCACCCGAGGGTTACAGCAACCTAGGGACAGGGGCTCTGAGTCAGGAGCCACTACAGCCCATCCAAGACCTGCCACCTCCGTGCGTAGCTTCTCTGGATTGAAGGTTTTGGGCCCCATGTTCATGGACTTAAGTAACGCTATGTCCCTTGGACTTCTTATCAGGCGGAGGATGGCCAGGAGGCTAGAATGAGAAGGGGAGCCAGTCCGTTTGCCCTTGTTTCCCACAGGCAAGCAGAGGACAGGCTGAGGACTTCAGAGCCAGCCCCAGGGCTCTGTTTCCTCAGCAAATATGTCACCTTGCGAAGTCCCTGGTTTCTAATCTGAAAATGGGGTTGATGGAAAGCTGGCGTGAGAAATAAATGGATAATGGATGTGAGGTGATTAGTAGAGGCCCAGGCATTTGGTACCCATTATTACTGTTGTTTTTATGGCAGATAATTTTTGTCTAAATACAATTAGTGGTTTATAATCTATGGCTCTTTTTACTGTATTAGCCACAGAGAGAAACCATGGGGCTGGCAGGCAGTACATCAAATTACTTATTTAGAGTGGGGACAGAAGGGGTGCTATAGCCACTTCAAATGTGCTGCTTGGGGCCAGAAAGGATTAGACTCATCTAAGCTGGAGGCACTCACTCGCTCTTTGTGACTGTGCCATTCAGTCATTCGTTCATTCACCCCTTCATTCATCTGTTCAATGAATAGATTGCAGATTATTATGTGCCAAACACCGTGCTAGTTACCAGATCTCCTGGGAGCTCCTGGCAGTTGTTGATCCCCCGCTAGGAGGCATGTGACACAGTTGCTACATCCTCCTTCTTGGGGGGAGTTTGTTGTATTTCCTGCAGTGGAGCGGGGGAGCCTCTGGCCAGAACATTCTTCCCACATCCCCACTCTCACACCCCGGGTCTAGTTCAGGCTGCCCTCCCCTTGGGTCTTCAGAGGCACGAGCTTTCTGGAAAGGTGGGACCAAGAGCCGCAGTAGCCCCTCTCTTTGCTCAAGGGAGGGTCTCTTTTTCCAGGTCAGGATCCCCCCGCGTTGTGCATCTCAATCGTGGGTGCCCATGTCCCCGGGGTCCACACAGAATGCCAGAGATCTAGGGCACCACACGGAGACTTAACTCCCCTTTCAGTGAAGAGTTGAATGCAGGCGTATTTCATCACATGGAGAGATACATGCAGAAATGGTGCAGCAGAATTTTATGTGTGCATGAATTTTAAGGATAAAATAGGAGATTAAAGGCATTTTGGCTGCTTTGACCATGACCCTGGACCTTCCCCCCCCGACGGCTGCTTCGGCAGAAAGTTTTGAAAACTTCACAGAGCGGCCCCTGTGCTCCTTCTCGGCTGGGTAAGCGTGGAGGCAGCGTGAGTTGGCACATGCCAGACCCGTGAGAGGATGGGAGGGAATCGCTGCCTGGGAGTCATTTGGGCTGAAAGTCCACTGAGAGGAGAAGCTTAGGAAAAGGACCCATCTGCCTCCTTTGGTGGTGCGGGAGCTCCCAGCTTTTGACTAGCACCTTCCTGAGCCAGGATTTGTGAGACGCTGGCTGGTATTGAAGTTCTATTGAGATCTACGTTGCTGGCCCCTTCACTTCCTTCAAGCCTCTGCTCGCATGGCACCTGATCAGAGAGCCTCCCCAGCCCCCTTTCCGTCCTTCATCCTGCCATGAACCCCGTTATCCGTAACAAGGCTGGCCTGCTTCGCGGCACTTGGCAGCACCTGCCAGGCTACGTAGGTGTGTGCTGGGATGTACGCCCTGCGAGGGTGTGGACTGTCGTCTTATTCATTCCGAGCGAACACACCTTATGAAAACAGACTTAACCAGAAGCTCACTGACCAGTACTATCTATTGAACAGACTTTGCAGAAAACCAAAATCAAAACCAATAAGAAAATGCAGTTAAAGCCAAGAGCATAAGCTCCTATGTAACATTTAACCCCTAAAACATAACTTCCAAGTAGTGTCAGGAACTTGGTCCCATGTGACACAGTCTCCCAAAGCTTCTAGATCCTGCCTATCTGGCCAGCATGTTCAGGTCATGGCCTTACTTGGTACCTGTCTCCCCAGAGACTGGGAGCCTCCAGTATTAGAGACTGGTTTGATTCATCTCTTGCCACTGCATGCAACAGGCACTTAGCAAAGGCTCAGGGACGTCAGTTTCAAAAGGCTGGCTGGTCTCTGAACTCCACGCGATAGGGGAGGATTCTTTTTGTTACCAAGGAGGAGCATGGACTAAGGATGGGAAAATGTTTGATGAGAGTTTTCTGGTTAATCCATCTCTGCTCAGAATATTCAAAAGGTCCCTCCCCTCGTCCCTTCCCCTACCATTTACCAAGGACTCTGCTTGATCGTTAACGTGAAGGTGCCGGATTGAAGGTGCAGGGAAGGGGAGAAGAATGCAGCTGCTCAGATCTGCCAAGCCTTGCTTAGGGCCTGAGGAACAGAGAGAGAAGCAAGGAGGCCACTACCCGTCATTCTGCTGAGGGAGAAGAGAGAAGCCTTTTTGAGTAGACGGTATGCACCAGTGAAAGACAGCTACCAGCCGCCAGGCTCAGGCTTTGAAGGGAGGCTGGGACTGGACGTTCAGGGAGAGCAGCTGTTCCTCCACGGTCTCCCCTTATCCTGTGATCTGGAGCTGGGCTGTGAACACTAGTTGTGATTGCAGTTGGTGAGCTGGAATTGATGCGTTTCACCAAATGGTTACTTACTGGTCATTGATTGAACACATACCATTTATTCATTCGCTCCTTCACTCATCCAGTACCTGCCGTATGTTGGGCCCTGTCCTAAGTGCTGAAGATTTGGAAATACAGAACAAGACAGACTGTCCTTTCCTGCTCTTATGGAGCTTCCATGGCAGGGGACAGTGAACAGGTCACCGCTCACACTGGGAAGATGTCCACAGTGTTGAGGCACTTTTTTTTTTTTTCTGCTTTTTAGTGCCACACCCATAGCCTATGGAGATTCCCAGGCTAGGGGTTGAATCGGAGCTGTAGCCGCTGGCCTACACCACAGCCACAGCAACGTGGGATCTGAGCTGAGTCTGTGACCTACACCACAGCTCACGGCAATGCCAGATCCTTAACCCACTGAGCGATGCCAGGAATTGAACCCGCATCCTCATGAATACTAGTCGGATTTGTTGCCACTGAGCCACGATGGGAACTCCCTGAGGCACTTTTTGGGCAGAGTTCCTCAGGAGGGGTGCAGCTGGCACTTTTAGGGGCAGCTCTTGGTTGTGTAGGATGGATAGCTTGTTGCAATATTTAGTATCTCAAATTCCTGCATGCTGTTGTCAACAACACCCTTCCCTATGCCCCACTCCAGTTATTAAAATACTCCCAAATACCCACTCACCATTAAATATGCCTTATCAGGATGTGGTCCTGCCCCTCCCCACCGCAGCAGAAACATGACACGCTCTCATTTCATCCTCACAACAACCTCATTAAATTGGTTCTCTTACTGATCCCCATTTTACAGGTAGTAAAATTGAGGCACAGAGATGTTCAGCAGCTTCTCCAAGGTCACACAGTTGGGGTGATGGGTTTGAACCCCAGGATTCTGGCTATAAGATAGCTTCTCAAATGAGCACAGAAACTGGAGATTCTAGGCTGGAGTGATGCTATGCTGAAAATAAATGAAGATGTGGTAAGAGAGAAGACGCGTTTCCTATGTGAATATTGTTTTGACCCAATGGGGAGGAAAGAGAGAATAATGAGAATCAGTTGCAGGTCCCTCACACTATTTTACACACACGCATTCTGGACACACCATTAAAACTGGGGGCTGGGGGAGTTCCCGTCATGGCGCAGAGGAAATGAATCCAACTAGGAACCATGAGGTTGCGGGTTCGATCCCTGGCCTTGCTCAGTGGGTTAAGGATCCAACGTTGCCGTGAGCTGTGGGGTAGGTCGCCTATGTGGCTCAGATCTGGTGTTGCTGTGGTTGTGGTGGAGGCCGGCAGTTATAGCTCCGATTGGACCCCTAGCCTGGGAACCTCCATATGCCGCGGGTGCAGCCCTAAAAAAAAAAAAAAAAACTGGTGGGGGGGCTGGAGGGTCTGTATGTGCACGTAAGTGGTATATACTTTAGTGAAACCCTGCAGCCTTATGAGGAGTACTCTGCCCATTGAGGAATAATTATCCATGTGGAAGTAACTCACCAAGGGACTCGTGTGTGGAACCGAGGAGAAGGAATGTTAAACAAGCCAACTGTGGGAAGGGAGACAACCCTCTTTCTCTATATCCAATCAGTGGAAAAGTAATTACCGGAAGTTGCCATTGTGGCTCAGCGGTAATGAGCCCAACTAGTATCCATGAAGATGCAGGTTTGTTCTCTGGTCTTGCTCAGTGGGTTAAGGATCCACCGTTGCCATGAACTCTGGTATAGGTTGCAGACATGGCTCGGATCAGGCATGGCTATGGTGTGGCATAACCTGGCAGCTGTAGCTCCAATTCGGTCCCTAGCCAGGGAACTTCCATATGCTGCAGCTGTGGCCCCAAAAAGAAAAAAAGAAAAAAGAAAAATAATTACTAACTGCATGTGGTGTGGATCTGAACCAACAGTAATAAGGAAGATTGGAAGTTGCTTTTTCTTTAGAGCCCCTATGCCTAGCATATAGGTATTCAAATGTTGGATGGATGGATGGATGGATGGATGGATGGATGGATGGATGGATAGGTGATGAATGGATAAATGGATGGGTGGATTGAGGGATGGATGGGTAGGTGGATGGATGTAGGGTGGGTAAGTAGATAAATTGATGGTGGACAGATGGACAGTCAATAAAATTTGGTGCTAGTACCACATGGAACTTCCGGTTTCAGAGATCAGATGTATCCAGGGACCAAGTCAAAATGGAATACAATTAAGGGCTAAATTACAGATTCTAAAAAGCGTCTGTTTATCTTTCCTCATGTCAGATCAAGAATAAGGGGAACATCTTCTGCCCTTTTTCTTGGCTGAGCAACATAAACAAATGCCCTGGCTTTCAGTCCTCTTAAAGAGTACATCTTAGGCAGTTAAAGGGAAGATCTGAGACTTCCTGAGGACCTACTATGTGTCTAGCATTTAACAGACATCATGCCTTTTAGTTTTCAAAAGAGCCCTACACTCGATCCATTAGGCCATTAAGCTTCTCAGACGGCCCAAGCAGTGGGACCAGGTCACATCATCAGTAGCTGAGCTGGAAATCAAAGCCAGGTTTGTCTGTTTCTACAGCCCCACCTCCTCCCCCAGCACACACAGGAAAGCAGACAAATAGGGCAATGTTTCTTCAAGCAGCAGATCCGTGTGACTCTTCTGTCTTGTGGGTTATCTCAGGGCCTGATGAGTGAGAGACCCCAGGTCAAGGAGACAGGTGACAGAAGGTTAAAGAGGAAGGAGCCTGAGTTTGTTTCCACCGTGGAGCCTAGAGGGGGCAGTTTCGTCAGCCGTGGGGCTGGTTAGTCACTGAGACGAGGGTGGATGGAAGCGTGGGCATGGGTCAGGGTTGCGGGGGTGAGCAGACTTCCACATGGAAAGCCAGCCAGGGACCCAGACCCCGATTAGAGAGTGCAGGGGTGGGGAAATAGGTGGGTTCCCCTTCTCCTGCCTCTGGTTACCCCAGAGGTTATTGGTTATTGCTCTTCTAGTTCTGTCTAACACGGTGTAGGTTTAGCTGTGGGGAGCGGGGTGGGGGACCAGGAAGAAGGAAAAAGAAGAGGCGGCTTACTTTCTTTCTTTGAAGTCAGACAGATCTTTGTTCCCACCGCAGCCCTTCCCTGCCCTAGCTGTGTGATCTGGGGCAAGTCACTTTCCCTCTCTGAGCCTCAGTTTTGGCCCCCTGGGTTATCTTAGACATTAGACGAGATATGATATAGATGTAAAAAGGCTTAGCCAGGGCTGGCCCATGGTAGTGCCCAGAAATTGGCTCCTCTTCCTCCCCTCGCTTCCCTGGCTGCATCCGATGAAGAGAGAAAAGCATCAGCTTCCGGCTGGGCACAGGGGGACAGAAGCCACACCCCTGCCAACTGCCCCCTCTCCTTCCTGTCTTCTCATAGGCCTTGCTGCCCTCACCAAGGGTGCTTCTGCCTGTCCAAGGGCGGGGACCATGAGCCATGACAGGTGCATCTGCAAGGGGGCTGCTTCACGGACTTTGGAAGTGGACCCTCCAGAAGCCTCAGAGATGAGGCCATGGCCCCCTGAGAGCACGAGGCTGGCTTGGGTTCTACAGCAGGGAATGCAGAGCAGCGCCAGGCCAGGCCCAGGACTCCTCCTGCAGTGCTCACTTCCGTGTTTCTCCCTTGTCTTTGCCTCCTCAGCGTCTGCGCGGCGAGAGGCTTCCCAAGTGTAGGTTGTAGGAATCAGTGGAGGAGGAAATGTGAGAGCTCCTAGCCCACATGTGTGTGACAAGGGTGTTTATTAATATCCGTAGAATGAACAAATGAATAAAAAGGGCTTCTTGTCCAAAGCCAGGCTCTCTGCACGCGTTCGTTTTCTCCCTCTTCCTCACTCTTTGCCCTGAAAAATGCTGCTGGGGGTTTACCCTGCCAGGACTGGAGAAAGAAGCTGGCAATGTCATTCCAGAACTTTGTTAAGCCTCCCAATTGCAGTCACTGCGTGGTCTCCAGGTATAGTTGCGTGTGGGCGAAGAGTGAGCTGCAGAGGTTGGGAGCTGTTCTTGGTGGCCCTGCCCCACCTGAGTGTGCTGGCTGGCTCCCTGCTTGCCCCGCCCCCAGCAGGTGTTACAATAGCTGCTTTCCGGATGGACTTGGAGGCAGAGGGTTAGGGCCCTGGGTCCTGGGAGCTCAGGGGACAGGGGCCACGCTGTCACCAGTGCCCAGGTTTTTCATCCCACCTACTGGCCAGCAGTGTGGTTTGGTGAACAGAACTGGACGGCCTAGGTTTGCATTCTAGATCTACCACTTTTAGTTGTGTGACCTTAGACAAGTCATTTCAACTCTCTGACCCCTTTTTGTCACCTTTAAAATGAGACCAGACAACTTCCCACTGACACCGGGGTTGTGGGTCGGAAAGGGCTGTCCATGACTGGATGTTGGGGTGGCTGTGAAAATACTTCGGAAACATTTGAGTCATGGTCTCGTGGAAATGTGGCTTTGCCGCCATGGTGCTGTTGATGGTTCTCTTTCTTCTGAAGCAACTTGGGGAGATGGACTAGAGAGCCTGGACTTAAGTCTGAATCTTAAGCAAGTCACGTGGTCTCTGAAAGCCTCAGTTTTGCTCATCTGTAAAGGGGGCATGTTACGCTGTCTGCCTCTCCAGGGTCACCTGTAAGCATTTAAGATAAGGCTGGCAGTCTGTGATTGAGAAGTACTTTTTAAAGAATAGGTGGATTTGGGTACAGCTTGGGGGAGGGATTGAAGAAGCCCAGACTTCCTTCCAAGAGAGGTCTTCCTTCAGGGGACAGTGAACCCTGACTTTTTCTCTCATGAGCTGAGTAACTGCCGAGGTTCCATTACTCACGTCCCCCGAGCCTGCGTGTTCCCATCTGACAAGACCTACGTGTGCCCAGGGCTCCGTGGGTGGTCTCTAGGACAGCCTTGTGGTGCTCGGCTCCGCTTCTGGAAGGAGCAGCCTGCTGATCCTGGGCCGCCCTCTCTGGCCACCACCCTGGACGGCAGAGCCTCTCTGACCTCACTCAGCTCCTGCCGAAGTGCTCCCCCAGCCTGGCTTCCTGGAGTTCCCTGCTCACCACCGATGCTCAGCTCATGTGATCTCCAGCTCGAGATGTCGAAATCCAACACCAGGCTGCCCGGAAACCCCCCGGCGGTGGGGCCAGCGGGCGGGGGCTGCCAGGGCTCCTTGGGGATTCCCACACAAGCATCTGTTCGGGTGCCGTTGTCAGAAGTTCCTGTTTCCTCTCCAAGGAGCCGTGGGACAGCGGAGGGAATGCGGGCTTCCAGGGGCTCTGAGATTATTCCAAATACAACATCATCCTAGAGATGCTGTAGCTGGGGGACCGCAGGAAACGCTGTGGCGTCCTGGTGCCGTGGTCCATTACCAGCAGAGAGAAGATGCTGGAATCCACCCCCTTGGGGGGCTGAGTGCTGATGTGGGCATTTTCTGCTGACAAGTTTCTTTACACTGTTCACGTCACAGGGACAACATAAGGCAGTGAGGCTGGCTGTTTGTGGCCAGCCTACGAGTCCTTAGGGAATTAGCGCACATGCCACCGAGACTGTTGCCCCACTTTACTGATGGGACTGAGGCACCAGGAAGAGCACTGATCAGCCCCAGGCAGGGCGGTTCATAAGCAGAACCACTTTAACTGGAATCCGGTTCGGTCTGGCCATGGATCAGCTGGGCTCAGCCTGGGTTTATTGGCACTTCCGGTCTCGTTCCCGGCCCAGGTGCTAGGAGTAAACTGGCTGTGTGATCTTGAGCCAGTCTCCTGATGTCTCTGGGCTCCCGTTCCTTTCTGTTTCCTGAGAGGGTTGGACTAGTTCAGTATTTCTTAAAGCTTTTCACAGAAACAGTTAAATGAATTCCTTTGGAGTTTTGTATTTGCCTTAAACATTCTCGTAACATCTTGTGTTCTTCTCCGTGATTCAGAGTGTATTTTAATTTTTGCAGAGTTTTGCGGAGTTCCCATTGTGGCTCAGCAGTAATGAACCCGACTAGTATCCATGAGGATGCAGGTTCAATCCCTGGCTTTGCTCAGTGGGTTAAGGATCCAGCATTGTCATAAGCTGTGGTGTAGGTCACAGATGTGGCTTGGATCTGGCATTGCTTCGACTGTGTTGACAGCTGGCAGCTACAGCTCCAATTCAACCCCTAGCCTGGGAACTTCCATGTGCCTTGGGTTCAGCCCTTAAAAAAAAAAAAAAGGGAATGCCATAATAGTTGCGCAGCAATGCTGGGGCAGATTTCCACACCCCACCTTCAGTTTAGTTAGCCACGTGACTTCCACAGGTGATTTACTCCTCTGAGCCTTCTTTCTTTCTTTCTTTCTTTCTTTCTTTCTCTTTCTTTCATTTTTTGGTTAGAAGGGACTTATTTGTTTTTAATAATGATTTCGATTTTTTCCATTATAGTTGGTTTACAGTGTTCTCTCAATTTTATACTGTACAGCAAAGTGACCCAGTCTCTCTCTTTCTCTCCCTCTCTCTCTCTCTCTCTCTCTCTCTCTCTCTCTCACACACACACACGCACACACACACACACATTCTTTTTCTCACATTATCCTCCATCACAAGTGACTAGATATAGTTCCCAGTCCTTTACAACAGGGCTTCATTGCTTATCCATTCCAAATGCAATAGTTTGCATCTATTAACCCCAGATTCCTAGTCCCTCCCGCTCCCTCCTCCTCCCTCTTGGCAGCCACGAGTCTATTCTCCAAGTCCATGAGTTTCTTTTCTGTGGAAAGTTTCATTTGTGCCATATATTAGATTCAAGATATAAGTGATATCATATAGTATTTGTCTTTCTCTTTCTGACTAGCTTCACTTAGTATGAGAGTCTCTAGTTCCATCTATGTTGCTGCAAATAGCATTATTTTGTTCTTTTTTATGGGTGAGTAGTATTCCATTGTGTATATGTACCACATCTTCTTAATTCATTCATCTGTTGATGCACATTTAGGTTGTTTCCTTGTCTTGGCTATTGTGAATAGTGCTGCAATGAACATAGGGTTGCGTGTGTCTTTTTCAAGGAAAGTTTTGTCCAGATATATGCCCAAGAGTGGGATTGCTGGGTTATATGGTAGTTCTATATTTAGTTTTCTGAGGTACCACCATACTGTTTTCCATAGTGGTTGTACCAATTTAACATTCCTAGGAATAGCATAGGAGGGTTCCCTTTTCTCCGCACCGTCTCCAGCATTTGCTATTTGTGGACTTCTTAACGATGTCCATTCTGACAGGTGTGAGGTGGTACCTCATAGTAGTTTTGATTTGCATTTCTCTAATAATCAGTGATGTTGAGCATTTTTTCATGTGCTTATTGGCCATCTGTGTATCTTCTTTGGAGAAATGTCTATTCAGGTCTTTTGCCCATTTTTCAATTGGCTGAGGGTGCTAGAGCAATTGGGTTGCTGTAAACTAGGTTCTTTTCAAGGTGCCCAGAGGTGAGGGGACAGCAGATGAGTCAAGAGGCCGCTGCAGCCCAGGACAGTAGGCCCAACAACAGGGGCATATCATGGCCTTCTGGGGACACAGAGATGCACCAGCCGGGGTTGGAGAGTCAAAGGCCTTTTGTGGCAGAGATTGGGGTCTCATCAGAGATGTGAAGGATGGCAGGAAGCAGCCATCAAAAATGGGGCTGAGGACATCGTAGACAGCAGGAACAGCTAAATGTAGGCCAAGGCAGCGCGCTCAGCTCCTCCCCGCACATAGTGTCTTAACTAAAGCTCCAGACAACCTGCCGGTAGGTACCATTCACCCCATTTTGCAGATGAGGAAACAGTGCTGAGATTCATTACACAGCTTTGCCTAAGGCCACCTCGCTTGTCAGTGGCTCAGACGGGCTCCAGACCCAGCCCACTCAGATCCCAGGGTCTGTACTCGTAAGTGGACAGCCCCTTACGAGCTGGGAATCAGGGGCCACGTTTCTCAGCAGATAAAGGACAAAAGAGATGAAGGGCCTTACTCTGTGGTTGGTGTGGTTGGGTGTGGGTAGGCCCCGGGGTCTGGGAAGCGGAGGGTGGCTGGAGCCTGGAGGGTCAGCCCCAGAGGGAACAGAGGGCTTCAGGAAGCCTCGTGGGCCTCTCTGTGTAGAGAAATAGCCAGAACTCCTTCTGGTCCTTCAGGTCTCCCTTCAAGACCTCACCCTCTGATGAGCTGTTGTAGCTGAGCTGCTGGAGAACACACGTGGGGCTTTCTGTGCATCTTACCCCTGGGCTTCCAGGACAGGGTCTCAGAGTCCATGCATGTTTGCTGAAGGGAGCCACAGGTGTGTGCCCCGGTTTCTAGCACTGCCTTTGCCCTTGGTAAAGGCTCACAGAATTTGTGGGGCATGGAGGTGTGGCATGGAGTTCAGCTCCTTCATTTCATAGGTAAAAAAGCTGGGGTTCAGAGAGACAGATGTTCTCAAGACTGCTGTTTCGCCAGGGGAGAAGGAGCTGCGTGAGCAATGGCGCATCTATCTCCCCTTGAAGTCAAGGAGCCTTGCCATCCCGGGATCCCACCCCTTCTTGGCGCATCCACCCCTACTCAGGGGTGATGAGCATTTGCCTGCGGAGCTTGGCTTGATCCCCAGGCCATGCATCTTCCAAGATTCTGCAGGAGGGAGAGGCTCTGGGCACTAGGGTGCGGGGTGGGGGGAACCCAGCCGAGAGCTGGACAGTCAAGCATTAAGGGGATGTTCCTTGCTTCTAAGCAGGGTGGGATCAGAATTGCGGACCCCTCAGAGTTCCCGAGGTGGCTCATTGGTAATGAACCCAACTAGCATCTATAGTTTGATGGTGGGTTAAGGATCCTGCGTTGCCGTGCGCTCTGGTGTATATCACAGACGCGGCTCGGATCCCTCGTTGCTGTGGCTGTGGTATAGGGTGGCAGCTGCAGCTCCTGTTAGACCCCTAGCCTGGGAACTTTCATATGCCACAGGTGCAGCCCTAAAAAAAAAAAAAAAAATTTGTGGACCCCTCGATTCCCCCTCTGTGGGAGCATGAGGGGCAGCTGTGATAACCAGGGGCTCCCAGACGCCCCAGGGCAGGCACTGGCTTTGGTGCCGCCTCATTGAAAGGGGAAGGTGGCTCCTCCGAGGCAGCGTCTCCCTGCACAGCCTACAAACCCTTTTTTTAATGAGTTGTCTCTTGGACAGTGGGGCTGAGCCTTGGCCCTGATTCAGTGTTGTTGGCTCTTCTCCCTCCTCCCTTGGAGTTTTTCTTTTCTTTTTCTTTCTTTCTTTCTTTCTTTCTTTCTTTCTTTCTTTCTTTCCTTCCTTCCTTCCTTCCTTCCTTCCTTCCTTCCTTCCTTCCTTCCTTCCTTTCTTTCCTTCCTTTCTTTCTCTCTCTCTCTCTCCCTCTCTCTCTCTTTCTTTCATTCTTTCTTCCTTCCTTCCTTTCTTTCTTTCTTTCTTTCTATCTATCTATCTATCTTTTTCTTTCTTTCTTTCTTTCTCTTCTAACTTCTCCTGCTTGCTTTCTTCTCTCTCCAGCCTCCACTTACTGGAAATGCAAGCTCTCAGCTCATGAATGGCAGGGAGGGAGGGAGGAGCCAGGACAAAGGGAAGGCTTTGTCTGACGGTGAATTTAGATAGCATGTGGGTGGCGGGGAGCTCGCAGACTTTCTTCGTCTGCCTGTCACGGAGCTTGCCTTGTGCTGGCAGAGAATGGGGAGATGGGTTTCATCCTCTGGCTGTGCCTGGGCCCCAAGGTACGGGGCTGGGAAGGGAGCCCCAGCAGGCAGCTCCTTGTGGGAGCAGGGCACAGTGGTGGCAGGTTGCTGGTTGCGGGGAGGGGTGGTCCTATTTTAGAGCAGTGAGCCCGCCCTGGGTGTGATGCCAGCCCGTGTGACCTGGGCTCAGCTCCTCATGATCCGTGACCTCTTACTCCACTGGCGCTCTTTCCTCAAAACTGGGGACACTAACCCTTCCCCCACCAAGATTAAACCCAAGGAGAGCAATTCTCAGCCCCACCCCCCTCAGCACCATCACCCTCCTCACCGTCATCACCCTCGTCGTCACCTGCATCATAGCAGGCAAGCATTTATGTAGCGCCTCCTGCGTGCCAGACTTCGTTAAACTGCTCATACAATGAAAAGATTGCCCATGAGGTAGGCACTCAATAGAAGCTATTTGCAAGCGACTCCAGCTTTCTGCTTGGCGGATAATTTGTTGGGCAAGATGACATCAACTTGCTGGGCCCCAAGTTTCTCATCTGTCAAGTGCAGATAATAATAGTGCTTTCTGCAGAGGGTTGTTGGAGGTTTAAATGTGTCGAGGCACATAAAATGCCTGGAAGAGGTCTCGGTGCCGGCAAGTACTCACTAGTGTAGAGCGCGTTGGTGGGCAGTAACGCGATACTGGAGAAGGGACACATTTGGTGTCACAAACATGGGCCCCCACAGGCAGCAACTCACCCTGAATGCCCACGAGCATCCTCCTAACGCTCCAAAAACCAAATGCACCATTTCATCATTTTTAAAAAAAAAAATATTTTTACTTATTTATTGCTTTCTTTTTACAGCTGCACCTGGGGCATATGGAAGTTCTCAGGCTGGGTGTCAAATCAGAGCTGCAGCTGCAGGCCTACACCACAGTCACAGCAACGCCAGATCCGAGCCTCATCTTCGACCTACGCCACAGCGTGTAGCCACGCCTGATCCTTAACCCACTGAGTGAGGCCAGGGATAGAAACCAAATCCTCACGGACACTGTGTCGGGTCCTTAACCCGCTGAACCACAGCAGAAACTACCATTTCATCATTTTTACTGCAACAGTAAAGTTTGCTTTTTTTCTGTATTTTGCATCTCACCCAGCAGCACTAGCAGCCACCCATGTCAGGGCATATTTTCCTCTTTTCTTCCCCTACCCTCAACCCCATCCCTGTCCAGAGGGACCACGTTCCATTGCTTTGGCCCCTAAGTGTCTATAGTGAGGCTGCCTGCTGCCCTCCCTGCCTGCCCAGCCTCTGCCAGGACCCCCTGCTCTCCCTTGGAACAATGAACTTGCCTCCCCCTTGGTCTCCTGGCATCCGCCTCCTCTTTCCCAAGCTGCCCTCCAACCTGGTAGCCTGAGGGGTCTTTCTGAGTCCCAGATCTAGCCTTTAACTCTCTTCCTGAACATCCTTCAGTGAAAACATCTGATGGGTCGTCATAAAGCTGAGTGGCTGTCAGCTGTGTCCCACACCAGCCTGGGCCCTGAGCACAGGAGAGGGGGGCTGAAAACATTTGCCAACAACCCATGCTTTGTACATTCCCTGGGTGGATTCCTCTCCTCTCGTTCACTTTCTCTGGTCCCCGTGCTGTGCTGGGCACGTGCCCATCAGTCCGTTAATCAATCCATGAGGGAGGTGTCATTGCTTCGTTTTGCACTGGAGAAATTGCAGCCCAGAGAGGTTGCTGGGCTGGCCAAGGCCACACAGCTGGTCTGGGGGGCCGGGGCCCTGGTCTCTGAGGCCAAAGACACCATCCATTCACCGCCATAGGCAACACACGTGGGCCACGGCGAGACCGGGGGGCCTGGCGGGTGCAGCTTCTGGCCCCTATTTGGAAATGGGGCATGGGCTGGTGTGTGAGCTGCTTTGAGATCAGTCCAGGAGGAACAGAGCTGTGGCTGCAGGCAGATACTGTGTCTGGACCTGGTGCAAGGCAGAGAATAGCGTGAGCCAGAGGTGAAGAGCGTGAGCTGAGCCAAATACAGGTAGATTCTACACCCACTGAGAACCAGATGCCCTATGGCAGGTGACAGAGATGGGGCCGGGGTCAAGACAAAGGGGGCAGCCGGAGATGATGAGGATAAGGGTGCATGAGGGGCACCAGCTTGATGGCCGAGTAGGGTGTATCAAGGACAGTAAGGGGACAAAGAGGGTGCAGAGCCAAAAGGCTTGCCCACCCTTCTCCAGTTCTGTGTCCTCCAGGAACAATCCCTTCGTGACTGACGTCCCGCTACTCCTTTCATTGCCAGCACAAGTTCACCTTCCGGGAAGCCTTCCCGACGCCCCTCGGCAGGCACAGCCAGCCCCTCCTGCATCACCCCACCTTACCCAGACTCTCTGGGCTCAATCCGTGTTCGCCTAGTGATGGACGGGAGACCGGAGCTCCAGCTTCCACTCCGGCCCCACCAACGCTCGCGTGACCTTTGAGAGCCTCTTCCTTGGCTGGGCCTCGGTGTCCTCTTGTACAGGGAGGGCTGGGTGGATCTGAAGGGCCCTTTCCACCAGCACTGAGGCCTGTGATGTGAAAGCAGCGGCGGAGGACACAGAGTAAGGCTTTCCACTCCACTCTCCGCTGTCAAATTCCTGGCTTTTTGCACTGATCGCCACTTAGTACCTGGGCTTGGAAGGTTGGCTGTCAGCACTGGGGTTCAGAATCCAAGGACGTCCCCTCCCTTGCCTCTCCCTCGGCCGTGTGCTTATCCTCCGCGCTCCTGCCCCCATCACTTGGTCTCAGCGTAGCCCGTGTGGCCTGCTGCCCAGCACAGCCCGTGTGGCCTGCTGCCCAGCACAGCCCGTGTGGCCTGCTGCCCAGCACAGCCAGGCAGATACCAGCAATCCGTGGGGATGATGACAGAGAGACTTGGACTGTCAAGGGCCGATAGGGAAGTTCATTGCCACGGCATTTCCTCCGTGTGATTTCCCAGAACGCTCTGAATGCTTTGTGTTTGCAGGACAGAGATTTGCTTCTGCCAGTCCATTCATTCCGTGAGCACGAACTGGGCACCCTCTCTGCATCAGGTCCGGGGCTGGATCCTGGTGACCCTGGGGACCAGGCAGCCTGGGGTGCTCTTGTGTTCTGTGGGGGGCTGGAAACTTGGATGCCCTGTGCCCTCCTGCCCACCCCAGGCCCCATCTAACCCCCGCAGGGGCTCTCTGGAGAAGATTCGGAAAAGGCTCCACTCAGCCCCGAATGTCTCAGACTGCCCACCTGCTTTGTGACCTGTGTGCAGGGAGGGGTTGGGCCCTCGCGCCTCTTCACAGATATGCTCAGCCCCCTGTAAGAAGCCTCAGCCCACCCCCATTTGATCCCCGGAATGGAGCTCTGGGCTATGGAAGCTGCCCTATTGCTCTGCCGACCCCCACCCCCGCCAACCTCCCACCTGTAGGATCTAAGTGCCCGGAATCCTGGCTTCCCGCCCGTGCTGTCCACATCCCACTTGGGAGCCTTCCCCAGATAATCAGGACCATTAGGGCCTCCTAATGCCACCTGACCTCGGGCCTGTGATGGGCCCCACGCCGGCTGTCCATGCATTATTAATGTGCAGAGAGCAGAGCGAGCCGCTCGGATGTATTACACGCTGGCGTCCCCCGTGCATTAGTTTGCAGCGTTGGTAGCATCCCTCTGGTGCCCAGCGATGCCTGCTTCTGAGATCGGCCCCAGGAGTGAGTGCTGATGGGAGAGCAGGCTTTCTGGCTACTGGACACCTGCAGCAGCGGGGACCCGGCACTGACACCAGGGACACCAGACTGGACAGACCTGGCATGTCCGGGTTGGGGAGGCGAGCAGGTGGAAGGGTCAGCTCATCTACTCCTCACCTCTGCAGGGAAAGAGGGAAGAGGCTGAAGGAAGGAAGGGAAGCGGCCTGTCCAAGGTCACAGCGAGATAGGACAGAGGCCCAGGCTCTGAGCCCTCCTTGAGCTGAGGCTTGTCAGCTTCTGAGCCTTAGACCAGGCCTCCCCAAGTGGACAGAGGAGAACTCTGGGCAGGAAGGGGCCTTCCTCATCTCCTGATGGTCCCCCAGAGAAGGCAAGGTGAATGTCCCCTCCTCTGCCATTGCATTTTCTAAAACTAACTCGCTGCAGGACCTCAGCCTAATCACTCTCCCTGTCTTGGCCCTGTCTTTGTGTCTTCATCTGGAGAATAGACACAAAAATCCCTGCCTCCCTGCCTCCCTCCTCAGGCTGGCGCGAGGCTCGAGTGGTGAGACAGCAGCTCATGCAACATATGATTTAGGTGTCAAAGCAAGAACACACCTTCTTCTCATCTCCAGCGTCCTGCACCTTTCAGCGCAGAATCGTACTGAGCTGGCTGACCTATAGTTGGATTGAAATTAAAAGAGCGGTTCCCTCTGTGGCTCAGTGGGTTAAGAACCTGACAGTGTCTGTGAGGACGTGGGTTTGATCCCTGGCCTCACTCAGTGGGTTAAGGATCCAGCGTTGCCACAAGCTGTGGTGGTGTTCACAGATGCGGCTTGGATCCAGCATTGCTGTGGCCGTGGTGTAGGCCGGCAGCTGCACCTCCGAATTGACCCCTAGCCCAGGAACGTCCATAATCCACAGGTGTGGCCATAAAATTTTTTTAAAAAAATTAGAAAGTAAAGAAAAAGAGAAAGAAATAAGAAGAGGAATGGGGATGGTGGCTCTGAGACTCCAAGGACCATAACATTCAGGAGGCCCTGGTCTCAAGCCCAGACCTGCCACTTACAGACTAGTGACCTCAGTCACAGCCTTTCTTCTCCCTTTGGTCTCAATTTTTCCTTCTGTAAAATGAGTAGGGAGTTGGGAGGGAGAAGATTAGAATTCCTCTGGAAACATTCCAACTTAAAAGTCATCGGGGGCTCCTTTAGACTAAAAGGTAAATGACTAACATCAGGGTCTTTTGTTTATTTGCTTTTGTCACAGTTAACAGCATCTAGAATTTCCCAGGCCAGGGACTGAGTACCAGCTGCAGCAACACCGGATCGTTAACCCACTGCACCAGGCCAGGAATCCAACCCAGACTTCCGAAGCTGCCTAAACTGATGCAGTTGATTCTTAACCCACTGTGCCACAGCAGGAACTCCCATCAGGTCCCTTTCTAATAGCAAGTTTGGGAAGAAGGTTCAGAGTCCTGGGAAGCACATGGTTCCTAGAGGTACGAGGAGGGGATGAGGACACTGAGGATGAGCTTGGCCAATCGGCTCCTTTTTCCTGAGGGCCAGTGCTGGTCAGTTTCTTCCCCACTTTGCAGGTGAATGCGCTGATGTATAGAGAGTGAAGTTGCCTCCAGCCACAGAACCAAGGCGAGGGACAGAACGGGCCCAGGACTTCTGTGTCCCTCCAGCTTAATGTAGGAAGTAGATGGACAAGGAAGGGTCCCCCAGTGGCTGACCCCCTCTTTGGGTTCTTTGCGTTTCCCTCAGGACCTCGTTTTGTTCTCTCAGCGCTCCTGGGAGGTGGGTCTAGTTATTAATCGCATGTCACAGATGGAGACCCTGATGCTTGGACAAGTGAGCAGACGCCCTGGGGTGAGGGAGCCAGTGGTCTGATTTCTGGTTGTACCTGGAAGGCTGTGGGGTGGGGGCACGTGGCCACAGAGCCTGGGGAGCCCCCGGTCAGCATGGGAGGCTGTGACTGAAAGCGAGAAGGCAGCCACTCGGAGGCGGGTGACACGGCCCCGGAGCGGCAGCTGCCCTCTATGCAAATGAGACCTTCAGCCCCGCACAAGGGCACGGCAGAGAAACCCCACGCCTTCTCCTCCCCGTGACCCCAGCCTGTGCCTTGTGACACCTTCCGCATGGCAGCTGCCCCCTTCTAGGCCTGGAGTCTCAGGCCAGAGCCGTTCACAAGGGCCACACGCACCCCCGGGGGAATTCCCCAGGCCCCTCTGGAGGCGGTCACAGCCCTGCCAGGGTCTGGCAGGAGGAGCCGGCCCTAGAAGCCACTCTGTAGTCAGGCTGACCACACCACCTGTCACTGCTGTGTCCAAACACGTCACCCTCTGCCCTGCCCCTGGGCCTTTGCTCCTGCTGTTCCGGTTGCTGGACCCTCCCCCACCCAGCCGCCTTTTCTAACACTTTGTTTTGTTCTTGGGTTTTTTTTTTTTTTTTTTTTTTTGGCCTCTGTCTCGGCATATGGAGGTTCCCAGGCAAGGGGTGGGACTGGAGCTGTAGCTGCCCGCCTACGCCACAACCACAGCAACGTGGGATCCGAGCCACATCTGCAACCTACACCACAGCTCACGGCAACACTGGATCCTTAACCCCCTGAACGAGGCCAGGGATCCAACCCACGTCCTCATAGATACTAGTCAGGTTCATTACTGCTGAGCCCCTGTGGGAACTCCTTCCTGTTCTGACACTTTGGCAGAGCCAGCTGCAGCCCTGAGTGCCCCAGCCCCCACTGTCACCTGGCATCAGTCACAGCGCTGCCCAGGATTCTTGCAGAGCACCCAGATCCCCACCCGCCTGGGTGCTGCCCCGCTGAGGCTGGTGGATTTGTGCCTTGGCTCTGGACTGGAGGGTTTCTGTAGTCTCATTGAATCCTCACCACCTAGGAGGGGAAGGCATACTTCTCGTTCTCACTTTACCGATGATGAAGGGTGCTCAGAGAGGTCAAGTCACTGGCCCAAGGTAACACAGCTACCAAGTGGAAGAGTCAGGATAAGGAGCTGGGCGTCCCTCTGGGAATAAGATATATTGGGAATAAGACAGGCCCTTCTCAGTCTTTTATTCCCAGAGCCCACAGAGCATAGAGTGATTAAGAACCAATAGGCATCAGGTAGAGTCAGATAAATGTTCAAGAATGAGACAGCGGCAGGCTGCTTCTCCTTGAGTGTTCATCCTGCGGCCTTGAGCACAGCTGCTCCCCGCCTCCCTCATGCTCCCCAGGCACAGGCAGGGCCCCAGGTGCAGGTCTCCCTGCACTAGACCTTGGCTCAGGAAGTCCTCCCTGCAGTGCGGTGGCCTCGGGTGGTTATACACATTTACTAGCGAGGAAACAGGCACAGTGATGTCCCAGAAGCACCCAGCAGGACACGGCTGGCCCAGCCTCCAGCCTGGGGCTCCGGGCTCTGTGCTGGTGCCCCTTCTCCGGGCTGACAGGGTCGGGGCGGTGGGGGAGGCCTTCCTTCCCAAAGCCGCCGGCTGCCTCTGGGCCGAGGTGACGAGGTGACAGCACAGTTGGTCAGCTGGCCTCCCTCCCCCAGTCTCTGAGAAGAGAGGAAACACCAGGCTGTGGGGGATTCCTCTGGCGGCGCCACGCCCCCTGGCCACTTCCTCTGGACACTCTCGTTTTCTTTGTCACTTGTTTTAGTTTCTGCTTTTCTTCCCTCGTTCCTTTTTTTCGAGGTCACTTTCATTTCCGTCTGTCAGTGTCTCCCCACCCCACCCCCACCCGTCCTTTCCGCTCGGCTGCCCGCCCCCCCCCAACACCCCCATCCCCACCCTCCCACTACCACCTTGGGATCCCCGAGGGCCCGGCCTGCCTGGGCCTCCGTCCCGCAGTGGGATCGCCGAGGCGGCTCTCAGATGTCCTGAGAAGCGAGGCCCGGATGGTGAATCCCCCAGGCTCTCTGCTCAGCCTCCCTGGGCCTCAGCATGTAACGCGAGTAACAGTGTCAACCTCAGAGGGTGTGAGGAGAAAAGGAGGGGACACATGTAAGGCTCAGATAACCAGCATTTAGAGAAACTCAGTAAATACCGGTTCTGTGTCTCCAGGGTCTGCCTCTGCATGCAGTCTCCTGTGACTGCGGTCATCTCTCCCACAGCGTCTTCACTGGGTCCCACATCTGGCCAGAGGCAGAAATGACCATGTACGAGCCATGAAGGGCAGCCCAGAGGAAGGTCTGAGAAAGGAAGGGACTATCACCAGGGTTGCTCTCTAAGTCAGCACAGCCCTCGATCCAATGCAGGATCCCCTGCATCCCGCCCAGAACACAGGCCTCCTCCTTGCCCGCTGCCTATAGCATGGAGCTTGGTACCGTCCAGAGCAGCCCATCCATAGCCAGACAACTCTGCTGCTTAGAAAGTTCTCCCTTGCGGTGAGCAGAGACCCGCCCATCTTTCCTTCCACCTCCACCTTTGGCCATCCCCCAAGGGACCACTCTTTCCTCTCTTATTGTTCCAGATGTTTGAATGTTACCCTTGGGCTGCTCTAGTTTTGCCCTCAAATCCCTCTGCCCCAGCCTGAGAGGCAGTATGGCAGAGTGGTAAGATCTTGCACTCTAGAACCCAGCTCCCCAAGTTCAATCCGGCATGACCTCTTACTACCTATGTGACATTGTACCTTCTACACCCCAAAGAGGCAACTGTGGGGCTAGGGTAAGCGGATGTGTAATGTGCCAGCATATTATAAGCACCTGCTAGACAGCATCTGCCACTGTTTTTGTTGTTTAAGACCAAACATCCACAAATTCTTATCAGCTACTCAAAGGATAGCATTCCTAGGCAACTTCTAAGCCGTGTTGTCTGCTGGGTTCTACTTGGCTGTTTCCGTCTTACAACTTGGAGAAGGTGTCTTGATTCCTCAAGGCAGCCCCTCATGAAAGAAAGAGCTCTGGTTTGGGAATGAGACCTGTGTTCACATTCTAGCCCCCTGCCGGGCCTGCTTTACCTGGGAACACCTGGGCCTAAGCACTAAGACAGGAAAAGAAAAACGTTGGGCTCTAAAATATGAAAACTGCTGATCAGAGTGAGTGTTTAAGTTAATATATTCAGATGTGATTTATTGTTTGTTTGTTTGTTTGTTTGTTTGTTTAACAAATGGCCCACCCTTTGGGGATTTCAGGGCTTGACCTTGCCAAGGGTCCTGATCATAGACACCAGTTACTCAGAAATCAGAGTTTATTGTTAATCGTATGAGTTACTCATTGCACGTAATTTCAAAAGCAAAATTTTTTTTTTTTGTCTTTTTGCCTTTTATGTAGAGCCGCGCCCGCGGCATATGGAGGTTCCCAGGCTAGGGGTCTAACAGGAGCTGTAGCCGCCAGCCTTCACCACAGCCACAGCAACGCGGGATCCGAGCCGCGTCTGCAACCTACACCATAGCTCACGGCAACGCCGGATCCTTAACCCACTGAGCAAGGCCAGGGATCGAACCCACAACCTCATGGTTCCTAGTCGGATTCGTTAACCACTGAGCCACAAAGGGAACTCCCAAAAGCAAAATTATTAAAAAAAATTTTTTTCAGTTGAAGAATGCATTCAGAACAGGACATGTTTTATGTAATGTGGGAGATGGTCTCCAAAATTATCAGCACCTAGATCTTAAAATGGCCCTGAGACAGGTCATTTTGTCTCTGAGTCACTAGCTCCTCACTGCAAGATGGAGACAATACACCTGCCTCACAAGGTTGTTGAGCCTCCCTGCTCTCTAGGGCTGCCTGCCTGTCTTTTGGGGACTGTTGGAGAAGGGACAGAGGACTGTTGACCCTGGCTTCCCAGCAGTTTCCATACTGGGGAACTGACGTATTAGCTGTATTTACTGGCCCTGTGCATCAGGCTCTTGCATCCCGGCTGCCACCCATCCTACTTGGAAAGGAGTAGCACTGTGGGCTACAGATGATAGCTTGGGCTTTGGATGGTTCTCAGGGATTCTCCGTTATCCCTTTGCTGCTGCCAGTTCCACACAGGCCCTTGCAGGGCCAGCATCTCTCCCTGGCCAGAGCAGAACTCAGCAGGAAGACGTGTCTTCTTCCTCTCCTTTCAACTGCTTTTCCTTGTAAGAAATCACCATCCCTTCACCTTTGTAACTGGGAGAGGCTCGTGGCCGAGGCAGGGAGATGCCAGCTGGATGCGTGGTGCCCGGTTAGAGGCCTGGCTGCGTTTCTATCCCTCCTGAAATGTTCTTGGCCCGAGGATGCTAGTCACTGCCTGAGAGCCGCTCTTATTTGTGCCCATTCTGCCTTGGGGTGGGGTGGGGCTGATTCCTACAAAGAAGGTAGAAAACGTGCACTCCTGGGTTTTAGTTCCGCCTTTTCTCATCCCCTTGCTGTGGGACTTTGGACAAGTCACTTGGCCACTCTGAACCTCAGTTTCCTCCTCTGTAAACTGCGGGAACAAAGAGCTGGCCCACCCCTTCCTGGTTCCATGCGGGCTTATGACTGAGAAAGTCTCATCAGATCCGCACTGTGAAGCTGCAGCGGGAGTGCCAGCCTTCTTCTTTGTCTTGGGGTCAGGGCTGCTTCCTGCTGGCCCCAGCCCCACTCCCACCCCAGCCCGGCCCAGGCCTGGGGGCTGCCCCTCCTTCAAGGAGCATATGTCCCTCCTGGGATGGAGCTTGTGGTCTCAGACAAGCCCCAGTGGGTGACCTCAGTGCCGACCAGGTGTCAGCGCCTCTATCGACAACCCACAAATCCAGCAACCTCCCCCTTGCCCCGCAGAGACTGTGTCTTTAAAAGCAGAATAAAACAGAATTGAATAATCACCAGGAAAAAAAAAATACATCTCACAGATCAGATAAAAATAGTCGTTTCTGCCATTCCCTCCTCACCTCGTGGACATGGCCATAATCAAAGACATTTGTTAAACCAGAGAAGGTCTTTGCAGTGATCCTGTTAACCCGGTCTTTGTTGCTGGTCTATATTTACCAACTGAAGCTGAGCAGCTTGCCCAGGGTTGCGCGCAGGGCATGCGTGTGAGAGCTGGGGCTGGGGCTCTGACCTCTAATTCTTTATGCAGAACCAGATGCCTGGCCCTCACCCATTCCCCCCTCCCGGACCCTGACATCCGCTCAGAGCAGGTTGCCTCGTGTCTCCACTGTGTCTCAAAGGGCCCAGGAGGGTAGGTGTGGCCAGATGTTGAAGAACCCTCCTGTGTATGCGATCTGGTGCAAGTCTCTGCTCTCTGGCCCTCAGTTCTCCTATCTGCAGAAGGCTGTTTGTTTGTTTGTTTTTAGGGTTTTTTGTTTTATTTTTTGTCTTTTTAGGGCCGCACCCTCGGCATATGGAGGTTCCCAGGCTAGGGGTCAAATCGGAGCTCCAGCTGCCGGCCTACACCACAGCCACGGCCACTCCAGATCTGAGCCGCGTCTGCGACCTACACCACAGCTCACGGCAGTGCCGGTTCCTTAACCCACTGAGCAAGGCCAGCGATCAAACCAGCGTCCTCATGGATACTAGTTGGGTTTATTACCCCTGAATCACAATGGGAACTCCTGCAGAAGGCTGTTCTTCAATGAGCAGATTTATTGACTTTAGTTGACAGTGACTGTACCTCATGAGCAAAAGCCCCTCCCTTTGCTCCTTCAGTCCTAGACCTCCCATGTGACAGCAGCCCCCTTCTCTCAGGGGAACCAGCCTCTCCCACCCCAGCAGCTGTCCTCAGAGGACCGTCATGCAAGCAGTGTCTGGTGGAGGTGAGGATGTATAGATTTATTTTGAAGCTGCATTTGCAGGATCAGCACACTTTTTACCTAGATTTTGTGTTTGTGCTGTGGACTGAATGTGTCCTCCCCTCCTACATTCATATGTTGAAACCTAATAAATGTGACACTATTAGGAGGTGGGGGCCTTTGGAAGGTGACTAGGTCATGACATTGGAGCCCTCATAGGCCAGATTAGTGCCCTTGTAAAAGAGATCCAGGAGTTCCCATTGTGGCTCAGCAGGTTAAGAACCTGACATAGTGTCCATGAGGGTGTGGGTTCGATCCCTGGCCTCGCTCAGATCTGTCATTGCCACAAGCTCTGGCGTAGGTTGCAGATGCGGCTCAGATCTAGCTGTGGCTGTGCTGTAGGCCAGCAGCTGCAGTTCCAATTTGACCCCTAGCCCGGGAAGTTCCATATGCTATGGGTGGGGCCGTAAAAAAGAAAAAATAAATGGTTGAAATGGTACATTTGATGTTTACTGATAGTTTATCATGATTAAAAAAAGTAAGGAGAAAGAAGGGAAATGGGTACAGCTTACTTTTCAGTCTATATTCTTTTGCACTGCTTGACTTTTTACATATCACATACTGTATTATAAAATTGCCTGTGGCGTAGGCCAGCAGTTGCAGCTCCGCTTTGATCCCTGGCCAGGGAACTGCCGTATGCCGCGGGTACAGCTGTTAAAAAAAAAAAAAAAAAGGAGAGAGATCTACAGAGTGCCCTTGTCCTTTCACCATCCGAGGGCACCAAGAGAAAACCGCCGTCTCTGAACTGGAAACTGGATCCTCACCAGTCGCTGCATCTGCAAGCTCCTTGATCTTGGACTTTGCCTCCAGAACTGTGAGAAGTAAATTTCTGGTGTTTATAAGCCACCTGGTCTATGAATTTCTGGTAGAGCGGTCCGGATAGATTAAGACGGTTTGCCTTCTTGGAGGAGCTTTGGAAGGTGGCAGTGGTGGAGCAGGGCACCCCCGGGATGCTACTGGATGTCACCCCTGCAAACCTGGAGAGGACGGTTTACGTTTGGGCTGCTCCGAGGTTGTTGTGACCCCAGGAGAAGCTAAAGGCTGTGTTCTCTGGCCTTCAGCCAAAGATGACAACGGCATCTGAAGAAGTGGGGAAAGCTGCTTGCTCTCCGTCCCTAAAGCCAAGCTGCTAGTACCTCCAGGAGGGTCAGGGTACTTGCTGGCCATTCATCCTTTAGCGTGAACTGCTGAATCAGATTGCTCCCCAGCCCTGACCAAGAGAAACCTGTAAGAGTGCTTCACCTCTTGTTTCGAAAGCTGTGCTGAGACAGTCCACCGCTAAACTCAATTGATATCTGTTCTCTTCCCAATTTATATTAAAGAAAAAAATTACTACTAAGAATTATCTCAGTTTTACATTTTTCTCCCATTGGCATTTCTTAAGCTCCTGGCACCTTTTCCTGTGTGACTGATAATGCGTGCTCACAAGCAATAAAATGAAAGGTACAAGTGACAGACAAATATTAATTAGAATTATCAGAATCAGCCAATTCTGCTGAGTTTCTCAGCATATTTTTTTATAGTGGATGTGCATGTGTGGGTTATGATTTTATGGTGTGGGTGCATTTTCTGCTAGTAAAATTGTTCCCAGTTCATGGGATGGAGCAGAAGCTTAGTGTTTCATGGAGCTCCCCCAAGAATTCCCTGACTTTCGGTTTCGGCAATGGGATGAGGGTGGAGATGGTGGCAAAGAGAAGATGGGGCCCCGGAAGAGATGGGATGCCCCAAACTCAGGCTTCAGCTCTGAAACACCCTTCACCCCGTTCAAGGCAATCAGGTCCTGGCGACTCAAGATCTTTCAAGTCCGTCCCCTCCCTGCCCCTATCACGGCTAACATCTCACTGAGATTTTTGTAGCTGCTTCTAACTGCCAGCTCTGTACCCTTCCTATCTGTTCTCCCCAGTGCAGCAGGGTGATCTTTCAAATCTGGTTACGTTGTTCCTTGCATAAAATCCTTTAGTAGCTCCCTATGGCCTCCAGGGTGAAATGCCAAATTCCTTTAGAGTAACTTGCAAGAGCCCTGGGATCTTATCCCACCCTTTTCCTTCCCCTTTCCACCTCCCTGCTGTACCCACCCCTGGAAGGTGGTGCAGAAGTGTGCCTCCGGGCTTTTGCAAATGTGGTTCCCTCTTCCTTGAAAGCTCCGGACTTAACCTCCTCCTAGCTGCAGGTGCATGTGTGTCTGTGCATGTGCGCGCGCCCATGAGCTCGTGCTTGCGCACGCACACACATGAGCCGTCTGAAACTAATCCCTACAAAACACCCAGATCTCAGTTGAGCTGCCCCTTCTAGGAAGTGACTCGACTGCCTCCCGACACCTGAGGTTGCCCATCCACCCAGGGTGCTCCTGGGTGCCCTGGACTCACCCCATGCTAGTATTTGTCACGCTTGCAATTGTCATTTTGCTCATCTGTCTCTTGCAGTGCACTGTGTGAGTACCTCGAGAGTTGGGACTGTCTTGCCATCTCCCAGCTGCTACGTGTAGGGAATCTCAATAAATACGTGTAGGAAGTAAAAGGAAGAAAGGACAAAGAAAAAGGAGGTCAACTTTGTTTTGCCAGTCTCAGGGTCCAGAGAGGGCCAGCCTGAGCACCTGCAAGAAACTCGTGTCAATTCCCCAGCTATTTCACAAACACCAGCTACACCCCAGGCTGTGCTAGGAGCTGGAGAAGTCAGAAGGGGCTGGGACATGGGCTCGACTCTGGGAGTTGAGACAAGCCTGCAGCTGCGGCAAAGCAGCTGTGTCACCCTGCAAAGGACACACATGCACACACCCAGAGACCTGGGAACTGGCAGCTGGAGGAAGGGGACCCAACTGGGACAGGGTGGGGCAGGTAGGGATTGCCAGGCAGGGGCTCCTCCTGTGGGGAGCATTCTCTGCTGGCTTCATTAGACTTCAGAGGTGATAGGATTTCTTCGAGGTTGAGTCCAGGTCAGGCATGACTCCCTCTGATGGAGTCATTCACGCGTGCCTCTCTGCTGCCCAATACGCCGCCCTGTTAGGAAATAGACTTCCATTTATCAAGTCACCGCCAGGTGTTCCGATCCCAGCTCTGTGCCTGTGAGTGGAGTAGTCGTGATGGTGGGCAAGTTCCGCAACCTCTCCCTGCCTCAGTTTCCCCATCTGTATAGTGGAGATGGTAATAGTCTGTCCTTCACAGTACCATTGCTAGTGTTAAATGTGTAAATATAGGTAAAAACAGAGCTGAGAGTTCCCGTTGGGGCACAGCAGAAATGAATCTGACCGGTATCCGTGAGGATTTGGGTTCGATCCCTGGCCTCGCTCGATGGGTCAGGGATCCAGGGTTGCCGTGACCTGTGATTGCAGATGGGGCTTGTATCCCAAGTTGCTGTGGCTGTGGCGTAGGCCAGCAACTGTAGCTCTGATTCAACTCCTAGCCTGGGAACTTCCATAAGCCGTGGGTGTGGCCCTAAAGAGCGGGGGTTGGGGTGGACCCAGAGCTTTGCCTGGCACAGGACACAGATTATATCAGTCTTTACCACTAGCATTATTAATCAACCCGAGTACCCATATATCTCTTATTCTAGTTTATGAATAAGACATAAATTGGCATAAGAATGTTCAGCATGAGATCTACCCTTTTAACAAAGTTTTAAGTGTGCAGACGGTATTGTTAATTATAGGCGTGATGTTACACAGAGGGTCTCTAGAGCTTATTCACTTTGTTTAACGGAAACTTTATACTCATTGAAAGAGCAACTCCCTGCTTCTCCTATCCTTAGCCCCCGGTGACCACTATCCTGCTCTCTGTTTCTGGGTTTGAATGTTTTTAGTACCTCATGTGTAAGTGGAATCATACAGTATTTGTTCATCTGTGCCTGGCTTCTTTCACTTAGCCTAATAACCTCCAGGTTTATCCATGTTGTTGCATATGGCTGAATTCCCTTTCTTTTTAGGGCTGAATAATATTTCATTGTGGGTATATACCACATTTTATTTATCCCTTCACCCGTAAGTAGACATTTAGGTTGTTTCCACATCTTGGCTCTTGTGATTACTGCTGTGGTGAACATGGGAGTGAGATATTGCTTTGAGATCCTGATTTCGGTTTTTTTGGATAAATACAGAGAAGTGGAATTGCTGAATCATACGGTAATTCTATTTTTAACTTTCTGATAAACTGCCATACAGTTTTTCCATAGTGGCCTGCCATTTTGCATCCCCACCACCAGTGTACAAGGGTTTTAGTTTCTCTGCTTATCAGCTTCTTCTTCTTTTTTTTTTTTTTGTCTTTTCTAGGGCCACACCTGCGGCATATGGAGGTTCCCAGGCTAGGGGTCTAACAGGAGCTGTAGCTGCCGGCCTTTGCCACAGCCACAGCAACGCGGGATCCGAGCCGCGTCTGCAACCTACACCACAGCTCACGGCAACGCCGGATCCTTAACCCACTGAGCTAGGCCAGGGATCGAACCCGCAACCTCATGGTTCTTAGTCAGATTCGTTAACCACTGAGCCACGAAGGGAACTCCTTATCAGCTTCTTGACATCCCACTGGTTCTACCTGTGGGTCCCTCAACACTTGGCATAGGAGTTGCACATACTATACTTTGCTTTGCAAATGTGGAATAATAATGATGGAAATATTTAATAATAAGAATAAATAGTGTAATGCCAATTTATTATTATTATTATTATTATTATTATTATTATTATTATTATTATTCAGTGCTCGAATTGGGTGAACCAGGACTGAATGAACACCTTTTTTTCATAGATGGACTCAAAGCTATTCCAAGTGTGATTCCAAATGGACTCAACCTATGAGTTAACCGTCCTATTTGTAGGTTGTCCCAGTGGAGAAAACAACAACATTCTTCTTCCTAGTCTTTAGGAGTTGCTATTTGGAACCTGGGAGCAGCCCTGGGGGTCTGCTCAGAGGCGGTGTTCTGCAAACTCCTTAGGTTCAGTGTGCTGCTCTGGGGATGGAATTCCCTAGCTGCTCTGGAGACTTTTCAGCATCCAGGACATGGGGCGGGGATGGGGCTGAGAAGATGTTTGAGGGTGGACGGGGTGGCCTAGGAAGGTCCAAGGTGGCTTGGAGGGGACGCTTAGCTGAAACCAGGGCTAGAGCCGGAGTCTGCTGTCTCAGAGAGGCTGGGCCTCTGGAGTGGCAGGTATGGCTGGGCTCCAGGCAGCCTTCAAAGTCTGAGCGCTTTGTGGCCAGGAATAGATTCCTTCCTGTCTCATCTTCTACCCTAAAGGATGCTTGGGAATTGGTATGGAGCTACTCTGCATACCAGGGGTGGCTGCCCCAGCCTGGCCAACTTAAGCCAAGAGGCAGCCTGGCCTGATGGAAAGGACTTCGGGGTTGGGAGTCACAGTCCTGGGTTCAGATCCTGGCTCCGCACTTTAACCAGGTATGAGACTTGGGCAGCGGGAAAAGACAGGGCACTTCTCCAAGGTTCAGCTCCCCAGCGTAGTCCGGACATGAGTCACCGTCCCACCTCAGGCTGCCGTGAAGTTGGGATGAAGCTTAGGAAGGATTCTGTGTGCCTCTCTCTTTCTTTCCTTTTTTTTTTCCTTCTGTCTTTTTAGGGCCGTACCTGCAACATATGGAATTTCCCAGGCTAGGGGTCAAATCGGAGCTACAGCTGCCAGCCTACGCCACAGCCACAGCAACGCGGGGTCTGAGCCTCATCTGCAACCTACACCACAGCTCACGGCAATGCCAGATCCCTGACCCACTGAGCGAGGCCAGGAATTGAACCTGCGTTCTCGTGAATACTAGTTGAGTTCATTTCTTCTGAGCCACAACAGGAACTCCCTGTGTGCCCCTCTCTTGGGCCTGGTCACAGCCTCATTCTTCTCTGATATTTTGGCTTTTGCCCAAGAAAGATGGGTGTTCCAGGAAGCTCAGGGCTTTCAGATGAGCCAGGCCTTTCTGGTGGGGACAGGGAAATGGACCACAGGCCTGCGCGGTATGGGGCAGCAATGTCTGTCCTTTGGTCGGGAACATCTTCCCTGGGCAGTCTCCCTCCCATGACAGGGACACAATCATTGGGAGATGGAAAAACTGAGGTATGGGAAGGAAAACTGGCTGACTTGGGCAACCTCAATTTGGAGGGGACAAGTGAATTATTCACATGAATGAAGGAGGGTAAAGAAGAAAATTAGAGAAAAAAGGTTTTCTTGTTCTACCTCCCCCCCACATCTCAATTCCCACTTAGAAAAAGCCCAGGTCACCAGTGGAGCCTCACTGTTGCTCTGCACCCCAAAAGTCCCAACATCTGTGCCTTTATACTTTTGTTTTGTTTTGTTTTGCTTTCTGCTTATAATGCCCTTTCCCATGTTGAGCAACGATGTCTGTTTAGCCAAATCATTCCCAAATCTTTAAAGCTTAGATGAAACACTCCTCCTTCTCCTCCTCCTCCAGGAAGCCCACTGGGGTGTCTGGTTGCCCTTGTGCGCTCCCATCCATGGCTGCTGCAGTGCATCCTGAGCCCTCCGCTGCAGCTCTCTGGCCTTGGTCTCTCACCAGACCAAGGGTGTGTTTCTCATCAGTTCCACTTGGCCATGGGTCCTTGCCCTCCCAACCTTTGGGTCAGCCCTAGTCCCATCAAGGCTAGTTTCAGCACAGCCAAGAGGGAGAGTTGAAACCCGCATCTCGATCCCTGGCTAGAATCCACTGGAAACTTCTTTGCTTCTCTTTGGTCTTTGCTCACACTGCCCTGGGGTGGGTCAGTTGGCTATAATTGCAGCACATGCCTCTGTGTGTGTGTGTGTGTGTGTGTGTGTGTGTAAAAGAGAATGAGACAGAGACAGAGACAGAGGAGGGAGGGGAAGGGAGGAGCAGGGAGCAGGGTTGTGTCAGGCCACACATGTTTCTGTTTCGAGGTGAGAGTGAAACAATCCTTCTCCATCAGCTAACATGCCAGGCAGACCCTCTGCAGGATACTAAGCCCACGAGCTGGGACAGGCCAGCCGTTCTGATTCCAGCAGGGTCCAATCTCTGTCACCTACAAAGAACAAATACCAGTGTCCTTGAAGGTTCACCAATAACTCTAGCAACAGTTGCAAGCATTGGGGGTATTTACCGTGCTAAGCACTTTACATATATTATCTTAATTTTTGCAAGAACTGTTTGAGGGAGATGCCATATTAGTTTCATTTTTTTTCAGATGAGGAGAGCAAGGTTCAGAAAGCACCCATGCCACAGCAAGCGTGGGGTGCAGATCCAGAGCCAGCCTGGCTGGCCCCCCAATCCTATGCCCATCTCCAATGCCCACAAACATCCTGTTGGTCCAGGAGCCTGGACCCCGGGGTGTAAGAGCCTGGCTCTCCTGCTGGGTGTCATATGTGGGACATTCAGTGCACCAGTTACTCCCTCTTGAAAATGGCCCAGATGTGGCTGAAGGGCCCCGCCAACTGTCATAGGCTGAGAAGCTGATTCTGAATTCTCTGACAGTAAGAGGCAATCATTTTCACTTCTGCGATTCCCAGATTCTGACTATAGACTCTAGGGTCCTGGAATCCTGTGATCCCCATCTCCTCCAATTTTCACTGGAATGTAGGCTCCATGAGGACATACATTTCTGTCCACAGATGTCCTGGTGGACCCCAGGGCCCAGCACAGCCAGCACCTGGCCTGTGGTAGGGCATCAGTCAGTATCTGTTGGTTGAATGACTGATGCACCCCCAGTTCTGCCTCCCCCCACAGTCCGCAGTCAGTGCCCGCAGCCTGGCTAGAGTCCACGTCCTAAAATCTGGCCGGTTGCCCATAGAGTGATGGACAAGCCCTCAACCAGTAGGTAGTAAAGTTGCCCTCTAGCCCAGCCTTGCCACTCATCATGACTCCAGGAAAGGCACCTAACCTCTCTGAGCCTATCTTTTCCCTAAGAGCACTAGATGACAGTCACCAGAAACTCGTTCCTGCCTCAGGACCTTTGCATGTACCATTCCTTCTGCCTGAAATACTCTTCCGCATAATGTGTTGACTGTTGTCTGTTTCCCCAGTTCAGATTTAATTTCGAAGAGGGGTTTTGTTTATCTGGTACAATGCCTAGAACAGTGCCTAACACATTGTGATCAATAATATTTGTTGAAAGAGGGAGAGGGGGAGGGAGAAAAGGCAGAGGCCAAGCTTCATGGAGTCACCCTGGCCTTGAGACCTCTACCTAAATTCTGGTCCTCAGATGCTGAGCCACTTGGGGCAGTTCTCTACCCATGGGCCAGCTCAGCCTGAACTCCCATGAGGTCCAGGTTGAAAACATTCCCATTTTCCGTGACGTGTTGCTTGAGATCTGGTGTCTGTTGCTGGCACTCATGCAGCCAGGGAAGAAGGAAGATCCTATGTTTGAGAGTCAAGGAAAGGAACGAGGATGTCTGACCCAGCGTGGCTTCCTGGAACTGCCTTGCTCACCTCTCCCCATCCTGCACCGGCCCTTCTCATCTCCGCGTACATATGTCTTCACTGCCCAGAGGGGCGTGCAGATTCTCTGCCTGGAATCCATGGCTTTCCATGTCCTAGCCCTGCCCAGCTCTCCAATCAGCTTTCTCCCAGCTCTCCTTCAGGAGGGCTCAGCTGCAGCAGGGCCCAGGAGCTACTTTCCCCAATGTCCTAGACCAGTCCCCTCCCTGAGCTTTGCTTGTGCCATACTGCCTGCCCAGAATGTGCTCCACGGCTCCTCCTCCAGGAAGCCCTCCCTGACCACACCAAGACCTCTCCCTCGGCTGGGCCTCTCCAGTTCTCCTGGACTTGCCCACTTCTAGGGTTTGCTTTGGAATCTATAGGTAGCTACTTTATGCGCAGTGGGCGCCCCCAGCTTGCAGGAAGCAGGGATCGGAGAGAGTTTGTCTTCTCTTCCATCCATCCCGGCCTGATCAGATGAGGTAATGAGCGCAGGTACACCTGGTAAACTATAAAGCCCTGTCCCACCCTAGCTCAGGCTTCTTTATCTCTGGCCTTAACTCTTGCACCAGCATCCCCGTGGGCCTCCCAGCTTCCGGTTCACCCGGCCCATTTAGCTTTCCTGCTAAGCCAGACAGGGGTCCTTCTGAAACAAAGATCTGATCATTTCCCTTCTCCAGTGACCTCTCCAGTAGGTTCCAGCCCAGCAAGCTTGTCCCTGCTCTCAGAGCTCCCGTGCCCTCCCTCTTCCCTGCCTTTGTTCAAGTCATCCCTCTGCCTCGAACAGCTTTCCTTCTGACGCCCGTCCTTATTTTCCTAGATGCCTCCCTTCCTTTGGAATTCCCTGACCCCTCCAGTCACATCCAGCCACTCTGGGGACCCTCCTGTACCTCATTCCTCATTTATTCTCAACCGTGCCTTCGTGTCCCTCCAACTGGCTTGAACAGAGAAGTGGCACAGTAAAGCTTTCTCCTGGAGAGGGGTGCCAGCCACCGAAGATATTCTGTGTGCCAAGCCCAGTGCTCTATAAACTCTAGCTTATGGAGTTCCTGTTGTGGCTCAGTGGGTTAAGAACCCGACTAGTATCCAGAAGGATGCAGGTTTGATCCCTGGCCTGGCTCAGTGGGTTAAGGATCTGGCGTTGCCGTGAGCTGTGGTGTAGGCCGGCAGCTGCAGTTCCAACTTGACACCTAGACTGGGAACTTCCATATGTCACGGGTGTGGCCCTAAAAAGAAAAAACAATATAAATAAATAAATAAACTCCACTTTATTGAGGCCTCACCAGTCCTGAGGGGAAAAAAAATAAATTTGTCTTTTTACCTATGAGAGGACTGGGGCCCACAGATGCTAAGGGCCTTTCTTTTTTCTTTTTCTTTTTTTTTTTTTTTGCTTTTTGGGGCCTCACCCATGACATATGGAGGTTCCCAGGCTAGGGGTCTAATTGGAGCTGTAGCCGCCGGCCAACGCCACAGCCACAGCAACGCCAGATCCGAGCCACATCTGCGACCTACACCACAGCTCACAGCAACGCCGGATCCTTAGCCCACTGAGCGAGGCCAGGGATCGAACCAGCAACCTCCTGTTCCTAGTTGGATTCGTTAACTGCTGCGCCACGACGGGAACTCCCACTAAGGGCCTTTCTTGAGGTCACACAGCAGGACGTGACAGAACTGGCACATGGCCCCTGGTCAGGCTGATTTCACAGCTTCCCTTCATGCTGTGTGAGCGGGACAGAGGTAAAAATAACAGATCTCTTCCCAAAATGTGACTGTTAATGAACTGCCCTGGGGGTTTGTCTGCCTGTTTGCTGTCTGGTTCTTCCATGTCTCCCACGGGCGCTACCTTCTCGACCTTGACGAGCAGCTGGCTAGGGTCCCCGTCTACCTTCTCATCCTGCATCAGGCCTGCCGTGGGTCCCCTGCAGGTCACCTGGACCCAGGCTGCAGATCAGAGTTAGATCTTGTGCTTCCCCCCAGGACACTGCAGAGAGCCAGGGCCACCCTGTGCCCATGGTCTGCCCCAGCCTGACATCCAGCCCTGACATCCAGGCTGCAGATCAATAAATCTGTCTCCTGCTCTTCTCTCCCGACCATCTGTTTTCCCTGGTGGTCCCCAGGGAGTCTGCCAGGCTGGCTGCAAGCTCCTAGGTTGCAGAGAAGAAGCTATTTTGGGCCCATCTGTTTGAGAGGTGCCTCCGGCTGGGGTTCCACAGCTGAGGGAAGCTGCCCAGGCAGCGGGGGACTGTCAGGAGGGGACAGTGATTAGAGAATGAGAACCGTCTTCTTTTTTAGGATTGGGGCCAAGACGTGCCAGCTCTCCCCTGACGCGGGCACACCCGTGAGATCCCAGGCCTGGCTCCGTCTTGGACATGTCACTGGGGCAGATGGTGCCAGAGGAAGCGGGGAAGACAGTCTGAACCTCGCCACCTCCCTCCTCCCCACCCCACCCCCTTTTAAAACACATACACACACCCTTAAAATTGGGTTGCCAGTGACAACCTGGCATATCATCTTCTTTTTATATTATTCTTAGCCCCTCTGTTGCCATAGCAACCGAACAATGCTTTTAAATATAGCAGTTAAAATTTTCAGCTCCAGAAACAAAGTTCTGGTGCTGTCCAGAAGGCTGACAACTGGTTTCTTCTCTCCTTGGGGCAGAAACCTCCAGACTCGTCTCACGAGACGTGTGAGCTGGGGCTTGTTGTCTTCTGGCTGGTAGGGACCCTCCCTCTGTGCTCCCAGCTTACAATCCAGAGTTAAGGTCTAGCAGCCAGAACCTAGGTTCTTTCTGCATCTGCCCAGATTCTCCTCCCTGAGCCTCAGTTTCTTTATCTGGGTAATGGGCGTGAGGGCATCCGCTTCACAGATTTCCGTGGTGCTTCAAAGGAGCTAAAGAAGGTGAAAGCGGCACCTGGGAGACAGTAACCACATCTGTGCTTCTTTTCCTTCCTTCTTCCCCTCCCCTGTACCTTTCCTTCCTGTCTCCCTTTTCTGTCCTTACCTCCCTCTCTCTTTGGCATTTTTCTCAACCCCTCCTCCCATTGCTTTGAATTATTGATGTTAAATTCCCAGCCAGTCACATCAGAGGGTTAAAATCCATAGCCAGCCTTCCTCTGGCCTCCCCGCTTCTCCCCATCGACCCTCCCTCCGTGAGCTGGTGAGCTCATCAGAGTCATTAATCATACATCATGGCTTGGGAACCCAGGGCCCTGCGGTCCAGCCGCTGAGCAACCCCTGGGCAGGAGACAGTCGGGCAGGCAGGATGTCTTCTGGAAGGGCTGGGCTGGCTCTGAAGCCTTGGGCAGAGTCCACAGGAGTGGGAGTTATCTGGGAAGGGAAGCTGACTGCCTGTGGAAGGGCCACATCAGAGAGCGAGAGCGCTCCCTGACCCAGTGACTAGCGGTGTCATTTCCAGGTTCCCTCAGCTCCCCACTGCCACCATCATCCTGCACCCCTCCCCAGACCCTCACCCAGGCTTGCTCACCACCCACTCATCTCTCTGCATTCCAGAGCCCAGCATCCCGGCGTGGCAGGTCTTCAAACAACAGGCAGCACAGTTTCTAATGCTCAGAAGCAGTCAAAACATGGCAGGGACTGCCGAACAGAGAGTGAGCTCCCTGTCATTGGAGAGTTCAACCAAAGGAGGATGCCTAGGGGGCAGGACATTGTGGAAAGGATTGTAGTACCAGGTTACATGTGGAATAAACTCTGGTCTCGGCCTGTGATTCTATAATGGAAGCAATGGTATTAAAATCACCATATAATTTTGCAGAACCTTGGGCAGTGGTTTTTTATCCTTATTTACCCTCCCCCCCAAAAAAGTTAAATTGCCCAGGGTCACGAGAAGAAGATTGTGAATCCATGGTCCACCTTCCTTCCCCATTATTCTTCAAGCTCAGCTTTCTGAACTTGAAGAATAATGGGGGTATTTATTTGGTGGGGGGTATTTATAAAGCAGTGGCTGTGACTTGAAGCTGTCCCTGGCCAGTGGCTGGGAGACATGCAGGAGCCAGGCTGCTCCGGGTGCTGGTGATCATCCTCAGGGATCAACAGCAGACACAGGAAGCGAACGCAAGTGCTCTTAGGGCTGTGGGAGCCTGAGGAGAGATGGATGCTCTGGGCTGCGTGCCAGGTGCCAGAGGGGCGGGAGCCGATGCTGGAACGGAAGGTGGCCACCCTCACCAGCCTGCTATGGGCCAACTCTTGTGCACACTTTACACCTCACTTTATTTAACCTCCCCATGGCCCTGTGAGGGTAGTACAACAGCCAGTTTTGAGAGATGCTGTGCTGAATTTGTCAAGGTCACACAGCTCAGAAGTGGAGGGACCACACGTGTCTGACACCAAGGCACCACTGACATCAGTGGGAGGTGGTGGTGGGGAGGGACAAGCCTGGGGTGTCTGGATGGCCTAGGGTCTGGTTGTCGCTCTTCGTTGCCTGAAGCTGGTGTGGGTGACCAGCCAGCTGGGAGGTGACGGCTGAAGGAGCTGGGCCTCCACCCGGCAGAGGTTCTTCTCCCCCAACCCCGAGGAGGATGAGGGAAGGATGGTGGCGGTGGGCGCAGAGAAGCTGCCATGCCCTGCGGGGACCAGCCTGGCCTGTGAAACGAGACCTAAGGCAGTTCCTGAGTCTGTGGCTGGTTCTCTGTGACCCCTGAAGCAAGTCGTCTCGTGTCTTGGTTCCTCTCTTCGCTCAGAAGGCAGAGCAGGCTTTGCTCTGCTTACTTCTTGTGCTTATCATTGACATGAACCCGCCCACCTGCCTAAAATATCAACCAGCAACAGGTGCCCATTGTCCCCTCATCCTGCAGTAGTTTTCTCTGGAACATTACATGTCCTGACATCCCATCGCCCTCTCCTTCATTTCTCTGTGACTCCCTCTCTCTGCCCACGAGAGCTGGCACTAGACTTTATTCAGGGCTGTGTCTCCAGGACCCAAGTGGTGCCTGGTACATATGAGCCCCAAGCACACAGGTGAATGAATGAATGAATGAATGAATGAATGACTCATGTGATTAGAGTGGTTCTTCGTGCTTCCACAGCCCCACTGGTGCCTCCTCCTGGCAGTTGTCACAAGTCGTCACTGGAATTGCATGCTCGTGTGCCCTCTGTCTCCCCGATACTGTCAGGTCCTCGAGGCTGATGACAGAGCCAGGCTTCAAAGGGTGAGTGTCAAAGCGGTGAACTGAAGCCCTCAGCCGCTGGACCTTAGTTTCCCCATGTGTACACTATGGGGGTCATCACCACAGAGGCTTTTTAAGTGCCCTCCGTTGGTGACATTCTGGGATTTGTAACCTGTTGGCTGGCGTTTCTGCACCTGCCTCTGGGTGTGTTTACCGTCTCAGTGCTTGTCCTGACCCTCCAAGGTTGGTTGCTGCCCAGAGCCTGACTTCCCCTTGATGAGCAATTAGAACCCCAGAATAGCCCATTGTTCAGAAACAGGTGCCTGGACCCTGTATTTATCTCCAGCGTGAGTGCCCAGTGTGCTCGGGGCCCTGCCAGCCACGTGGTGGGGATCTCAGCCCTGAGAGGCCATCTCTGGCATCGGGAGACAGCCTGTGCCAAGGGGAGCAGGCACCCCTGCCAGCCAGGCACCTGTTGAAGGCACTTCCTATTCCTCAGGAAGGCCTCGCAAGATCGGCGTCATTGAACCCATATCACATCTGGGGGTGAGAGGCTGAAAGAGGCACCCTTCCTATGGACATGCCTCCAGCTCTCAGACCTTTAAGGGACAGGACTCAGTTCTGAACACAGGGCCGCCAAGCTTTTCCACTGTGCCACTCGGCTTCTCCTGGATGGTGCGTGTTGGTCCGCCGCCATCAGCTTCTGAAACTACAGCCCAGCAACTGCCGGTGAGTTAGTGAGAGAGGGGACCCGGGCATGGATGCCATCGTGAGGTCTACCTTGGATTTGGGACTTCTTCCTGCCTCCTCCCCACTGCCCTCCGCAAGTTGTTCCGGGGTCCTGTTACATCTCACTTGCTCTCTGAAGAACATGACAGCAGCCTCAAGTGCTAGGAAGAGCGAGGCCAGGGACTTGAGATCAACTGTGCCCACACAGGGCGGGGCAGGTACTCAAGGCCAGCCCAGGGGTGGCAGTGGGAGAATCGGGTCCAGACCCGCATCCAGAGAAACAGCCGACGTGGGCTGTTGGGCTGACATCCGGGCACTGCCACTTACCAACCAAGTGACCTTTGGCAATCTGGCCTTCAGCTCCCTTATCCATAAAACAGGAGTAATTGTAGCAACTGCCTGGTGTTGGGCACAGCAGGCAAACGCCCTCTTTAGAGATTTGATAAAGTCATCCACGTAAACCTCTCAGAGGAGCCCCTGGCCAGGAGCACGTGTTTCAGAAGCCACTGCTGGCTCCATTCCATCACCACCATCCTGCGCAGCCCTAGCGCGGGGCTTGGGGGCTACGGCCGGGCGCTGGGCCAGCGCTGAGGAGCGAGGTGGGTGTTGGGCCTTAGGAACAAGACCGTGACAATTTCCAGGGACACGGCACAGTATCAGGGCAGGGGAGTCTGACCCAGGGGTTCTTTAGATGAGTATAGTGATTGTAAGAGGGAGGATTGGTTGGAGAACAAGGGATGGGACTAAGCTCGCAGGTGGGTACTGGGGACCCAGCTGTTGGAGGAGGGGGAGCAGAGTCAGACCCTCACTCTGGGCCAAGGTTAGAGCCATTCCACGTAGCTCTGAAGAGGTAATTTACGACTTGACATGTGCTTGTCCTTTCTCCAAGCTGGCAATGGTGTTGACGGCCCAGGATCCCACAGCAGGTTGAGAGCACGTCCCTGTTCCTCTCTGCGCCTCTTTTTCCCCTTTGATCACGTGAAGTTGGCACATTAGATGACCCTTTGGGATCTTTCCAACCCGGAAAATGTCCCATAAAGACTGTTTTTCTTGTAGTTCCCATTGCGGCTCAGCGGCTAACGAACCTGGCTAGCATCCATGAGGATGCAGGTTCGATCCCTGGCTTCGCTCAGTTGGTTAAGGTCTGGCGTGGCCTTGAGCTGTGGTGCAGGTCACAGACATAGCTCAGATCCCGAGTTGCAGTGGCTGTGGCGTAGGCCAGTGGCTATAGCTCCAGTTGGACCCCTAGCCTGGGAACCTCCATATGCCACGGTGGGGCCCTTAAAAGACAAAAAAAAAAGGGGGGGGGACAAGTTTTCAGGGGTTGCTCAGTGCTAGGAAGGGGAGGGTGCACTCTGAGAGGCAGGTCATGCAGGTGAGGACGCAGCAGGAGGAAGTGTCTGGGCCGCTGGCTGATGCATGAAGAACAGAATGGAGGGAGGAGCGTGGTCCCTGTGAACTTGAACAGAGCTGTCTCTCCAAGGCGCGAGGGTTGCTTGCACACAGTCAGAGGCAGATTTGCAGAAGCTGGAAATCTTGCTGAGGCTCTCCCAGCTCCTGATGGAAGCCGCTTCCTAAACTAAGCCGCTGTTTGTCCCCAACTTCCCTGCCCCTCTTTAGGCACCATCCCTCCAATATACTGGCGCCACACTTGAGCCAAAGCAGTCAGGGTCTCATCAGTGCCCAGGGGGTTGGCACGGCCTGGTTGCGCTGAACTCTGCATCTGTCATTCCAGGCATGGGGGGCAGTGGGGGTGAGTATTTACTGAGCTGCAGCCTCCTCTCAGTTCTGCCAGTTCTACATAATTGGGTTTGCATCATGAGAATTCAACATGACCCAAATAGCAGACCCTCGCACAGTGCCTGGCGCACAGAAGGGACTTAATATGACTTTGTTAAGTTGAACTGGCTTGAATGCTAGGGTCTTAGGAGTAATGGAAAATGGATTATATGAATATTTTTTAAAAGAGAGACAATTTGGATCCAGGGTGGGCCTTCGAAAAAGAATTGATGAAGGAATGGATGGGCCCTTCCAGTCGAACAGCTCCAGCTTTGTCATTTGTCAGTTACAGGATCTCGGATGGTGCACCTCCCTCCCTGCAGGGCCTCAGCGTCCTTCTCTGCAAAATGGGTTGACTGAATAAGAACATTTACCTCATGCTCACAGATGGGTGTCCAGATGGTTTGTTCAGGACCTCACGGCTGGAGCGCTCAGGGTGCCCACCTGCAGACTTGCCGTGAGGATTACATGAAACCAGGATTGCAAAGTCTCTGGCTCAGGTCACATTCGTTCCAAACCCCCCAAGCAGGCTGATCTGCCAGCCTGGGGGTCTCAGCCAGGGAAACTGAGTGCAGAGTGTCTGTAGCCACCACGGGGACTAGGACTGCCCCGGAGGCTGCTGCACGCTGGCTGTGAGTTGCTGGGACTGGAGCTTGGGAAGAACGTTGCAGGTGGATTCTCCAAGACACCGCCTTTCCTAAGAGATCATTTCCCAGGGAGCCGTCTCGCCTCCACAGCGTCCAGTCTGCGCTGGGGCCAAATGGAGATCTTACCTTTTCTCAGCAGCCTTTCGGCCATGAGTGCAGCCTAGGCTATTCTAGCAAGTCCCAGCCCTAGGAGAGGGATGCAAAGTCCATCGGAGGGAGAGCGTGGTGGGAGCGGTGCTTGGCACAGGATGAGCCGGCCCAGAGGATGGATTCCATCATGGTCAATGGCTGTTGACCTTGTTCAGCTCGTTATCACCATTGCTGTGGACCAGGGCTGGGTATAGGAGGCTTTGTCTCTTTCCTGTGACATCTAATCAACCCAGCTTCCCTTCAGGGTAGGTGCAAGCATCCCCATTTTACAGATAAGGAAATCAAGGCAGGTACAGAGTGACAGAATGAGGACTTGAATGTAAGTATCTGACTCGAGAGCCCGTATTTTTAACCATTAATCATATTTACTGCTCTTCCTTGGTCATAAAACCTCTTGGTGAAGCAAGAAGGGCTTTGAGTCCTGAAATGACCAATCCCCTACCTCCTGGGTCTGTCTGACCCAGGAACTGGGGGACCCTGGATTCTTTGAGGCCAGAGTTCTAGCTACTCATTTGACTGACTCATCATCCCAGAAGCATAGCTGTTGACCTCTTTTCAGGGAGAATTTCATTTACTCAAACATCCAACAAATGGTTTGGAGAGATCTTCCCTGTGCCAGGCCTTGTTCTAGGTGCAGAGAATGCATCACAAATAATAATAATTACAACTAACCCTTAGTGTGTGCCAGGTACAGTTCTAGACACTACACCTCAATTAGCTCATTTAATCCTCACAACAGTCTCACAGATAGCTATCATTAGCCTTCCCTTACAGAGGAAGAAATCAAGGCACAGAGAGGTTAAGTAATCTGCCCAATGTTTCACAGCTGATGAGTGTCAGAGTCAGGATTTGAACCCAGGCAGTCTGGGCTCCGCATCCATACATTTAATTGCCCCTACACTGCTGTGGCTCTCAGTCCCTGACTCATGGAACTTTCAGTCTTTCTTTTCCAACAGGCATGTTAAAAGAGCACCAGAATAACCTAATTCAGTTTCATTTGCTGAGAAGCCAACTGAACAGGAAGGAGATCGAAAGATCCTGGATTTGTAAAGCACTTGACATCGTGGGCCAGTGGGAAAGAGTCAAGGTCATTAATGGGATCCTGGCTTACTTTCCACCATGGCCTTGACCACTGTGTGCCCTTTGGCAAATCTCGTCACCTCTCTGAGCTGCTGTTTCTTTATTTACAAAATGGATTGTCAGTACCTGTTCTGTTTCTAAGCATTTTTGTAAAGACTGACTGGTGTGGCAGATGGAGACAAGACTTGAAATAGAAAAAAAAAAAAGGCAATAAGCAAGGATTTGTGGTTGAACTAAAGTGAAAATTTGGTCAGCTTGATGACTGAATGGTCCTGGAGATTTGCTCCCTGGGTAACAAATGGCTCCCTTTAGGAGGTCTGTTGGAAGTTTTCAGGGTCTCATGGCCATGTCCCATGCTCCTGTCCCTTGAGTTATTTTGCATCTGATTTTATGTGAGCCTCCAAGACTGTTTAGCAAACATTCATTAATGTCTCTTGGGAGACAGGCCTTGTGCTAGACTGAGAGGTGATAGAGATGAATTTGGAATGGTCTGTGCTCTCAAGGTTCATGGAGTAGGAGGAAAAATGGTAATGTTGATAATAATAACAGCAACAATGATGATGGCCAGCATTTACCGAGCATTTATCACATCCCAGATACTGTGTTGAGTTTTTATATGCATTATTTCATTTAATCATTGCAACAATCCCATGAATTACTAAAACTTGAAACCATTGTCCCATTTTACATGAGGAAACATTTAGACAAGTTAAGTAACTTAACGCAATTTCACACAACTCTGAAATTGTAGAGCTAGGCATGACTTTGAGAAAGAAGATTGCATACAAATAACTTTATTGTAAGGTAGAAACGACAGTGTATCCTACTAGAAAGGCAAAGACAGACCTTTTGGGGTTCAGAAAGAGAAGGGAAGCAGGATGATGGTAGTAGTGCTGGTGGTGATGATGCCGATGGTGGTGCTGATGATGCCGATGGTGGTGCTGATGGTGCCAATGAGGATATTCATGACGGTGCTGGTGCTGGTGGTGATAATAGCAGTGATGGCAGTGATGATTCATAGTAATCATCACCTGATAATCCCCTGGTGCCCATTTGTTGAACTTCTGCTCTATGCCAGCCCTGACCTATGTGCTTTCTACTATCTCCTTTCATCCTCATAACAGTTTTCCGGTGTCAAGGTCATCGTCTCCATTTCACTCATGAGGACTCTGAGCTGGAGCCAGGCCAAGTGGCCTGCCTGAGGCATGCCTCCAGTCTGAGCTGGTGCATCCAGTGCCTCATTGCAGAGCGACCGCTCTCTCCCATGCGGGGTCCCTAACCTGTGGGCTGTGGGGCCAGGCCTCCCAAAGATGCTCCATAAATACCTATTGAACAAATATTGATTGAAGGGGTCCCCAGGGGGTCAAAGCCTTAAGCCCAGAAGACAGAAATAACATGTATTGAGGGAACATGTGTAACCATTATTTCAAAAGATGTAGTGGGGCTGTGATGACTAAAATACAAGTTAATTGTAAAGCGTTCTGTCCACGTGTCTTCTGTGTAGTTCCTTATTTCCCTAATGAAAAGATACTGAGTGTACAGTTAGGAGGAGTTCTGAGAAATATGTGCACACAAAAACAGAGTCCTCCTGCTGAAAGTGGTGAGAAGCCTCCTGCCGTCCTATGTGGGGTATAAAATGCTGTGCCAAGGGTCTGGCACAGAGGCCACTCAGAGGAAGGAGGAAACCCACCCGGCTGGGGATTGGGAGCCCGTGGCACTTGTCCTGGCTCTACAAGTGACTTACTGGACCTAAACTGCCACTTTCTGTGACTGTCTCTGTAAGACCCGAGGCCAGCATCTAAGAGATTTCCCAAGTGGTTAGTGAATGCCTGCATGAATGAATGGATGAGAGAAAGAAGGAGCGGATTGCGACGAATGGGAGCCTGTGAGGGGATGTTTTCCCCAAGGAGTGGCTTGAAAGTGAGAATTTCTCAGTCAGAGAGCAGAAATAGAATGCCGGGGTTCACCAGGGGCCACCGATTCCACACTCCCAGCTCTGTGAGTGGGGTCACGAGGCTACAGTGGCGCCCCTGGGGAATCCGATCTTGACCCTGTGATGACCCTGTTGGAGAAGGGATGGTGGCTGGAGCTTGGCTCTGAGGCCAATCTCAGCAAGGCTGCGCTCACCGTTTTAGGATGCATGTTTCAAACTCAAGTGCAAGTCGACAGATGGTGGTGGTATAATATTCTCACATTCTCTGCTTCCCACAGGCCTCCCTCCAACACAGCCCTCCGAGCTCTTAAAAACCTCTTACGAATCTCGACCATGAGACCACGGCCGGCTCTCGGCAGGTAAGCACCCCCACTGCTCCCTCCCGGGGCATGGAGCAATCCGAGCACGGCCCTAAGACCACGAGTTGAGCCACGTTTGTAGCCAGGAGGCAGGTGGGACTGCTTTCAGTGGAGCCCCACACTCTACTGAGACTTCAGGAAAAAGCTGCCAGATATCCAGAGTCCTGCGGGTGGCATTTCTACGAATGACAGCATAGGACTCCTGGGACCGAAGCCAGGGAACCGGTTCTGACCCCAGGTCAGAGCCTTTATGGCTCAGGAAAACCGCAAACAACTACCTGCCTTTCCGGGTTTCTGGTTCCTTGTGTGAAAAGTGACGGAGTAGGAGTTCCTGTCGTGGCTCAGTGGTTAACGAATCCGACTAGGAACCATGAGATTGCAGGTTCGATCCCTGGCCTTGCTCAGTGGGTTAAGGATCTGGCATTGCCATGAGCTGTGGTGTAGGTTGCAGACGCGGCTCAGATCCCGCGTTGCTGTGGCTGTGGCGAAGGCCGGCAGCTACAGCTCCTGTTAGACCCCTAGCCTGGGAACCTCCATATGCCGCGGGTGTGGCCCTAGATAAGGCAAAAAGACAAAAAAAGAAAAAAAAGGAAAAGTGACGGAGTAGGATTCAGTGAACTGGGCAGGCCGTAAGCCAGCTCTTCCGGGCTCTGGCCAAGGTCAGGTGCTGGGGAGGAGGGACAGTGGGGACGGCAGCTGTCTGCTACTTCCTGAGGACTCATCTCCTGCTCAGTTGCCCCAAGGACCTCCCGTCCACAGAGAGCCTGGCTTGTTGTGTGCCATGTGAGTGCATGTATGCGTTTGGGACCAGGACCTGGGTTCCTTCCAGCAAACGGTGCTTGACGTTGAACTCAAACATGGCCAGTAACCAGCTGTGCCCTCGCCACGTCATGGCTGGCAGCACACCACGGGCACTGTCCTTCCCAGATGGGAAGGGCGGGGGCTGCCCAGGTGCTGAGAGCAGAGTGAGGGTGTGGATATCGAGCTGGGTGAGGGGCATCGCAGGCTGGGAGACCAGGTCAACCCAACCGTGAGGCCTTCATTCATGCGGGATCGAGTGCGGGGCCAAAACGCATGGGCAGATCTGCAGGGCAGGCTGTGACAGCTGCCCAGGAGATGAGACTTAGAGGGCACTGAGGCCCAGAGAGGAATAAAGCACAGCATCACCCTCAAAAAGCTTCCTATCCGTGGAGTTCCCATCATGGTGCGGTAGAAACGAATCTGACTAGGAACCATGAGGTTGTGGGTTTGATCCCTGGCCTCGCTCAGTGGGTTAAGGATCCGGCGTTGCCGTGAGCTGTGGTGTAGGTTGCAGATGTGGCTCGGATCCTGCGTTGCTGTGGCTGTGGCATAGGCTGGCAGCTATAGCTCTGATTTGAGCCCTAGCCTGGGAACTTCTATATGCTGTGAGTGTGGCCCTAAAAAGAAAACGAAGCAATAAAAATAAATAAATAAAAGGCTTCCTATCCGAAGGAGGAGATGACATGTAATATCCACAGTTCGGGAAACCTGTGAGGGAGAGAGGGGTCCATTCTGTCTGGGTTTGACTGTGGGTGTGGTTCAGGAAAGACCATTTAAAAGTGACACTTGAACTGGGCTTTGAAGGGTGAGTAGGAGCTCACCAAGTAAAACACGGAAGAAGTGCGTTCTAGGCAGAGAAGACAGCAAGCGCAAAGGTGGAGTGGCTGAGATGTAGGCACAGAGGAGGAATGTGTGGAAGTGAGGCTGGGGGAAGTGGGTGGGGCTTTGAATGTCAGGCTCTATATGATCGAGAAAGGAAAGGAGATGGTCAGCTCAGTGGTGCCCAGAGAGGCCTCTGGGCCCCGGGAGAGGCTGAGAGCAAAGGGGAGCTGCGCATGTCAGAATCTACTGAACATCAGCAAGAGGAGACTCAGGACAGGAGGCCCCTCTCTGAAGTGTCTGTGGCCCCTCTGGGGCCTGTCAGGCTTCCCGATGCACAACAACCACAGGGGTGCTAGGGTCCCCTCCTGTGCTGGGGGCCACTGGGCTTGCGCTCAGTACCCCCTCTGCCCGCCCCACCCAGGTCCCGTCCTCCCGGGTCCCTGGAGAAGGGTGGGCCGCCTCCCCCAGGGCAGCACTGCTGGAAAGAGGCAGCGCTGTTACTGGGGCCCTTTTCAGCCCTCCCCCACCCCGTCTCCACTCCATAACAAGCTGCCTCCCACCCTGGAATCGTTTTCTGCGTGGCGGGTAGCACTCCACAGTTTTGTAGTTTTACGGTTTCCTCTCTTGGCAGAATTTAAAATGCTTTCACATCTGTCATCTCATGGGACAGACGGCAGAGGAGGCTCCGGGGCCCCGGAGCGCTGGACTCCAGCTCTGCCTTGTCACTCCCTTAGGGAGCTGTGTGACCTCTGATGCCTCCAGGGCTTCATCTGCTAAACGCTCACGTCCTTGGGTGGTCACAGAGTGAAATGCCAGAGCTCAGTGCCCATCACGTGCGGCTCTTACATCCCGAGCCGTTCCACCAGCTCACGTCCCTGAGAGGCAGCAGGTGGCCCCCGATGGGCAGTAGTGACCCAGGAAGACCTGTGGGTTTTTCGGTTCAAGGGTGACGTGAACAGTTCCCACCTGTGCCGTACCAGGCAGGCGGGCCAGCGGACTTGATTTTCCTTTGAAAAGTTCATTCAGCGGAACTTTCCTGATTCCTCCTCTGGTCCAGGCAGACACTGGGAGCCCGGACAGGAATCAAATGGGCCCTTCTGCAGGAGGGATGTATGAATAAATAACAACACACTGTAAGAAGGGAAATGCATGGTGGACGAGGAGACGAGTGAGCCGGTGCTGGAGGGGTCGGCAGGAGTTCGTTAGATCAGGAGGACTGTGGAAAGGAGAGAGGGCATTCCAGGCAAAGGGGCCGGCGGGTACAAAGGCACTGCATGGGAAACATCCTGGTGGTTGGGGCATCAGAGTTGGTGTTTATGATGACTGGCCCTGCAGAGTTCCCCGTCACAGAGGAGCATTCAAGGAAGCCAGGCACCTGCCCTGATGGTCAGCTCCAGAGGGTCAGCTCCAGGCCCGGCTTCGTTAGATAGCACATCAGGAGTTCCCGGTCTTAGAGCAGCAGTTATCGAATCCGACTAGGAACCATGAAGTTGCGGGTTCGATCCCTGGCCTTGCTCAGTGAGTTAACGATCCAGCGTTGCCGTGAGCTGTGGTGTAGGTCGCAGACGCGGCTTGGATCTGGCGTTGCTGTGGCTGTGGTGTAGGCCGGCAGCAACAGCTCCGATTAGAACCCTGGCCTGGGAACCTCCATATGCTGCAGGTGCGGCCCTAAAAAAAAGTAAATAAATAAATGAATGAATGAATGAATGAATGAATGAATTAAAGGCACATCAGTGAACTCAGAGGTACGGCCAGATTGTGCATCCTTTAGTGCCCAGGCAGCAAGGCGCTTCTGAGGCTTTTCTTGGTTGGAGGTAAGGGTACGTGTCACCCACAAACTCGAAAGTGGTCCCGGAGATGTCGCCACTGTGGTTTGTGCTGGCGTCTGGGAGAGAGATCACTAAGTGTGGTCCCTGCCCCAAGCACAGAGAGGAGATGGACAGGCCTTAAATGCCCACATCACATAGCAACTGATGCCCTAAGGGAGGGTGTTCAAAGTGCTTAAGGGGCCAAAGAGGGGCAGCCAGAAGGCAGGAGCGGTTGAGTATTATAAGGAAGGAATCTAAGCCAGACAGTAAGAAGAAGAAGAATGAAAATAATGATTATTGAGCACTTGCTGTGTGCCAGGCACTGCTCTAAGGGTTTCATATGGATTTACACTCCACCTACACAGCGGTGCTTTGAGGCAGGTGCTGTTATCATCCTTATCTTTATGGATGAGGAGAACTGATGCACAGAGAGGCTGAGTAAACTGTCCCAGGCGCACACAGCTGGGAAGTGGCCTGGCCAGGCTGATCCTGCGCAGTCTGGCCTCAGAGCCCACCCTTGAATGATTTAGTGTCGCCTAAACAGTAAGCCCTCTCGAAGAACGAGAGGCACTGACAGGGTTGGGACCGCATCTGTCTTGTTCTAGCACATAGTAGGCACTCACTGAAAATGTGTTCACTAGTAAGAAAGCACAAGTGCACGGGTGCATCGAGTCCCGGAGAGCACTGGGATGGGGACACACGCTGCAGACAGGAGTTGCAGCTGGAGCTGGGACCTCAAGTACCAGCGCTCGGAGTGGCTTCTGGGACCTGCTCGCCTGGAGCACTGGGAGGCTGGAGGGGACCGGGGACCAGATAAAGAAGTAAGGAAGGCAGAGCTTGCTTTTTTTTTTCCCCCTCGGGCCGCACCCACGGCATATGGAAATTCGCAGACCAGGGGTCAAATTGGAGGTACAGCTGCTGGCTTGTGCCACAGCCACAGCAACGCCAGATCCGAGCGGAGTCTGAGACCTACACCACAGCTCACAGCAATGCTGGATCCTTAACCCACTGAGCAGAATCAGGGATCAAACCCACATCTTCATGGATACTAGTTGGGCTTGTTTCTGCTGAGCCACAATGGGAACTCCCAAGAAAGGCAAAGCTTGAGAGGCAGCTTCTCTGGCCGAACCTTCCTGTTCCGAAGATCTGGCACCTGCCCTCCTTCCCCTGCAAGCCTTCCCCACACAGCCTGTCCCACAGAGAGAAATGGGGGCACCGTGACCTTTGGGTCCCCATACCTCTGTTTGTCATCCATTCCTTCAAAGACTCCCAAAGGCCAATCTGGGACCAGCTTCCAGCGGTGGAGGAGGCCTGTGCCAACCCAAGAGGGGCTCAGGAAAGAGAATTCAAAATGTATTCCCGTCTGAGCTGGCTTTCTGAGTGTCTGAGGCTTCAGGGAGCTGGTAGATTTCAAAGATCCTTCCTCCCAGCTCCGTGGGCTGTGGATAGGACACTAGGGCTGGAACTTAGCTCTGTGGCTTCCTAGCTGGGCGCCGTTGGGTGAATCGATTCTAAGCCTCCGTTTCCATCTCCATCAAGTGGAAATGAAAACACTGACAGAATTAAAGTGAGCAAAGGTTTGGGGAGCTCGCGTTCAGAATGAGGCTCAATGAGAAGCAGTTTCTCAGCTTCCTGCTTTGCTACTGGGGCCTCAGTTTCCTCCATAAAATGAAGGCTTGGAGGACAGTGATTTTTAATTCCAAGATTTAACATTCTAGGATTCAAACTTGCTAACATCAGTAAACTAGATATATAGACATATTACACACACTTATGTGCCATATGCCTCTGCGTACAATTTCATCACTTTTATAAGTTCAAAAGGTATAGTCAATTATATTTCATGTAATTACAATTATAAACATATAATTACAATTATAAACATAATTACAATTATAAACATATAATTGGGAGTTCTCTTGTGGCACAGTGTGTTAAGGAACCAGCATTGTCACTGTGGCAGGCTCGGATCGCTGCTGTGAGGCAGGTTCAGTCCCTACCTCAGGAACTTCCAATTGCCAAGGGCTTTGCCAAAAAAAAAAAATTGCGTGTGTATATATGTATATGCACATATATACACACTCATACATATATACACGTGTATATATATAT